>OZ020611.1:46716385-47029230 GCA_963971575.1 Liopterus haemorrhoidalis | reverse complement strand
TACTAATAACTAATATTTTTATTCAAAGTTAGTCGGAATAGTGCACTCAGTAAGATATTGTACCCGGTGTCAATGCACATATAATTTTATATAATTTAATTATTTATTGTTAGTTACAATTGTTTTATTTATATGTTTATCTTATCTATTTATTTATTTCCTTGATAAGTTATTTATATTTTATTGATTTTTTTTTTAAGAATTTGTGATATTATGTATATAGTCGAGTGAAAATTTGTGATATTATTATAGTCAAGTTGTTAAACGTAAATTGTTTTAAAGGTAAATATGTGAAACTGCTTTTAAATATTGTTTTATTAATTTTTGGCATTGTGAAATGTTTGTGTACTTCTTTTCTCGCTACTTTACCATGTTTAATATAATTAAATTTTTCATTTTTATTCAAGGTTATAAATGACATTTGGGCAAAAATCTGTCGCAAATCAAAAATGCTTGTTTCTATACAATTTGTCGCTGGAATGACAACTTAGTTTTTTATATATAATTTTTAATATAGCTTTTTGACTTGTTATCATGGTTTTATACTAGTTTTAGCTATTCCTTCCCACCCTATTGTGCCATATTGTACTTATCCATGTACTTAGACAGGATACTTATCCAAAATTCACTGTTGTTAATATTTATTTTAGCACAATTTTGGCTGCGTGTATGGTCTTGTAGGTCACGACACATTAGCAGAAACCAGAATTCAAATAGTCGTATCTTTGATAAGCAACGGACGCAGCATCGCCTGCAAACTGCAGTGCTATTGGTTACACGTCACATCACATCGTGGGCAGTGTTACGTTACAATTGGTACTTTTATTTCTGAATAAACATATTTTTATTTTAAGTATTAAATATTTGAATCTGTGTTAATCTTTGAGCTGACTGTGCTGAATTGAAAAGCGTTCTCTGATATTAGAATCCAAGTTTTTGAGCACCGTATGCAACAACAATCTTGCCGCGGATCCACAGAAACTCATAAATAATAAATGTTCTTGCAATTAGTCACCAACAATATGTCGTTGAAAGGATAAAATAGGGTTAATTAGCTGAAAACCCATCAACTTGAGGTTAAAATTGATGTAATTAATCCCAACATTCCTCACTGAAAGTTTCACCAATTCTGAAAGGTTGATTCGAGATTGGATCAAATCAATTATAAAATAATAGCAGTTGATCTGTTATAGAACACGATGGTAGTAATCAAATTTTATTCAAGAGTAAGACAGATAACATAATCCAATACAAAACCATTTTCAAAAAAAGAAAGAGCGGGTTTTAAGATTTAGAGACGACTTATGGACAAAACGTGCAACTAATTTTACAAATTCTTACTAGACACAAATTTATACTCTGTATCGTAATAATATCACATAACAATAATATAAACACAAAACATATTGTAAATTGATAATGTACGGGCACTAATCACCTTAGCAGTGAATGTGTCTCTATTTTTTGTGTAAATAAAAATAAATTGATTGATGAGAAAAAAAGTACCATTAAGGTGGTAAATGGAAACACTGAAAAAAAAAAAAATAGTGAACCACAAAGTGAAGTTTACTAACATTACTTACAATTGTTAATAGTTATAAAATCGAAGTAAATAATAAATATATCACGGCACGGAAGTGTAGATGTAGAACTAAATGATTACTTAATTAATAAAAACAGTGTACACGTTTCAAACCTAAAGCCTGTAGTACACGATGCAATTTCTCGATTTGAATCTCGTATGATTTGTCGTACGATAATTATTGTATTGAGAATTTTGTTCAGAATTATCGGATGTAAAATTATTGTAGTATACCATTCAATATTTATCGCTTTGAATCTGTACCAATTGATGCGCACTACGTCTATTTTTGTAAGTTGACAGAATTCAAATAATTGTACTTGACCTAGAATGGACAGATAGTTTACCAATTTTTGAAGACTGATAATATTAATCTTTGTCCAAAATCAGTAAATCTACTGGATTCGCAAAGCCGTACTGTTTTCTGTTCTAATTTATTACATTTGAAATTGAAGGGAATTAATATTTTATTTATTTTTTTTATAAAACTACGATTTTTCTTTATCAAAAAATATTTTTGTTGTCATTATTATCGTTATAAAATAGTTTAAAGAAAATAAAAACATATTATATTAATAATGATTTCGTTGAGTTTGTTTTATGCATAACACCCAACTTGAATAAATAAATGAGAAGTGTAGAAATTGTAATCAAAAGTAGTTTGTTGACAAGAACTTAAAAAAAAAATCTACCAACATAATCAAAAAATAATACTAATAATAATAATAAATAATTCCCCCGGTACTTTTTTCCCGGAATGGAATGTTTAATGGTCACCTTAGATAGGTCACTAGTTAAGTATGTTGAATAATAAGATGTTGGATAAATCCAAAAGTATATATAAATATCCTAAGAATGTGAACAGAAAAATCCAATTTATTTTAAACAAAATAAGAAAAAATATTGTTAAAGTTGATACTAAATAACCTCGAAATATGTTTGACAGATGAACAGTTGTTAGTCACATGAAAATGCGCATCTTATACTGCGCATTATTAGTTCATTCTGTCCAATATTTTAGGTCCAGACAATAAATATTGGTTGGTTTTCAATATCATAAAAGATCTCGTACGAAAATCCTGTAGTACACGATACATAATTTTTGTACTTTAAATCGTACGAGATTCAAAACGAGAAATCGCATCGTGTACTACAGACATAAAGACTTATATTTAGGTTGGATTGGGTTATGTTACCGTTGTTTAAAGCATAGACTTTACAAAAAGTAATTATAAAGAGGATATTTAATAGCTGGTTAACTAGTATGCTACTTAATTTAATATACTCCTTAATGTTATTGTATGCAATGTTATTATGTGATAAACACGTACATCAAACGAAAACATATTAACAAAAGAAATTATCCACACTTAAAATTTAAAAGATATAAAACTGAAACCTACTAAATTCTGTTTTCAAAATTATGGTAAAAAAGTAAAATATTTAGCAAAAACTTCTTTCGATAATTACATTAATAAAGTGGAAAATGAATTTCCAAACAATCCTAAAAAGTTTTGGTCATACATACCTAATACTAATAGGCCGTATGTCACACGACACTATTCGATACTTCAAAGGGACAAAAAGTCAATCACTTCTCAGAATATTTCAGTTCAGTACTCATCAAATCATGCAAGCCAAAATTACTTACGCATATACATATTACATATTTCCAAATATCTAGTTCTAATCAATTTATCTGAAGTTTTTTTTTTTTAATTTTTATGGCCACTTCTGCTGTGGCAATTAGCCTGGACAATTTTTATTTTGAGAAAAATTCCATGCCTGAACCGGATTCGAACCCGAGACCTTCGCAACGCAGAGCACATGTGTTATCACTACGCTACGCCGGTCGGCTTATCTGAAGTTGATACCAATAAAGGTCTTGCGCCTGATTAAATCCCTGCAATTTTATTGAGAATTGTAGCGGCTCGTTAAGCTTTCTACTGAGCATAATCTTCAATAAATCTTTAAAGGATTTTTATTTTTCTAATTTAAGACAATAAACTAAAGTCACGCCTATCTTTAAGGCCGTAAATCATAGTCTAATTGAAAATTATCAGCCTAATCGAGTGTTTAATATATAATGTCTTGTTAAATTTCTTAAAACGATCGATAAATACAGAACAGCATGGGTTTTTCTCAGGTCGAGCGGTTGATACTAATTTCATTTTATCTACTAATTTCGTATTAAAATCAATGGACGAAATAATACAAAAAGACGCCATCTAGATCGATTTTAGCAAGGCTTTTGATATTGTGAATAACGATTAACTTATCGCGAAGGTTTCACAATATGTGTACGTCAGTCTTCTTAATTGGCTTTAATCTTACTTGTCCGGTAGACACAGTGAGCTATATTAATTGGTTATGAGTCCGACTTCATAGATATTATTGCTGGTGTTCCTCAAGAGGCTCACTTGCCCCCTTACTCTTTCATATTTTTATAAATGACATTTCTACTTGTTTTAAAAAGGCCAAATTTATAACATATAGACACGACTTAGAAATTCATTAATAAATATCTATCACAACTTCGTCGGCCTTGGTAGCATAGAGGTAGCGCTCTTGCTTCACGAGCCTAAGGTTCCGGGTTTGAATCCCGGTCAGTGCATAGACGTTTGTTAGCCACAGTGTAATTAGGACATTTAGTACAGTTCAGTGTTAAAAAAAAAAAATACTACAGAGAGATATATAAGAAAATAAAAACGATTTATTATTTATTGCAATATATAAAATGTCTTTTATCCGAAACAGACACATAATAAATTTTAATTATTAACTCATTAATTATATGCTAGAATTTATTACTGAAATTAAGGCCCTGGGTGTAATATTAGACACAAAATTTTATATAGTAATATTATAAAATTACATAGAGTAAGCAAACCATTGAAAAATGAGAAAAAAAAATCTTTATTGTAGCTTTATATTTTTTTCTGTACGAAATAATACAGAATTTGCTACAACATACTGGTAGCCTCAATACAATATTTATGTAAATCGTTAAGAAAACGTAATACTTTCGTTTATCCCACATTTTTTTAAGTAATGTATACCATATTTTAAGACGGAGGGAATATGTATATAACTGTTTAAGTGCCATACTGTTACTGGGTTTTGTTTTGTTGTCTTGTTGTAAAAAAAAATGTAAATAAGTACCTATTAATTTCTATTAATTTATTTTAACCTATTAATTTATTTTAAGAAATAAGTAAAAATAAATAAATAAGAAAAAAAAAAAAGGAAATAGAATAACGCAATAGATGTAAAAAGTATACAGAATTTAAAAAAAATGTAAAATACTGGAATTCAACCCTAAACACTTTCGCCGTATTTATATAAATTTTTCACTATATGGTGAAAAATTTATAGAATTTATACTAGAAAGTGTATAAATACTTCTAACTAAAGATACAGAAAAATCGGATTCTGACATTCCAATTATTATATTACAATTCATTAAATAAATGTACTTGTGCACAGTTCTGCATTTAAAAAAGATAATAATAAATGTTAACTTTTAAATGTCAAAAGTAAGCTATTGAACAACTTAATAGCATCAAATGTTGCCAATTAAAATAATAGGTAGATTAAGTAGTACAGTAAAACAGAGTGAACATGAACAGTTTTTAAGTTCAAATAATCATCTTTGTGAACGTTGATAATTGTTCTATTTTTTTCATACTACAAATTACATAGGCATAGAACTTGTAAAAAAAAAGACTAGGGACGAAAAATGTATTGTAAAGCAATATGTAGAAAAATATCTTTTGAACAAATCAAACATAAATATTTTTGGTTCTGGTACTATCCTTAATGCGCAAGAGAAACAGTTAAACATGGTGATGAAAATAATGCAGAAAACATGGTGATGAATTAAAGAAACAATGACTCATTGAAAGATAGTTTGGAAAATATTATGCTATAATGTGCAGAAAACGGTATGTTAGAGCAGTGACAGTAACATATCAACAACCCAAACGAACAATTGGTTAAAAATTTCTTTCTCAAAAATAATATAGCAGTTTTATCTTGACCTTTGCAATGACCGAATTTAAATTCAATTTAAAATGTTTTACTCTCACCCCACATTCTCATATTTATTCTTTGATAACTATACAAGGAAAACCTCAAATGAAGTCCACAAGAAAATCTACAATATATTAGCAAACCTAAACTTAGTATCCCATCCATCCAAAAACAAACACTCAAAAATCCTCCTCTTTGGACAAGAAATCAGCCTGAAATCATTTTAACCATGTCCGAATATACGAAGCACCCCACATCCCTATCCTTATACAAAAGTCTAATTACAATACAAATACTTTTTAGATCATACAGAACCTATAAAATGTGCTATATGTGATACAATACTTACTGTCAACACATTCTACTAGAATGCCCACAATATGATGCCCAACAAATACAAAACAATATAATAGACAAAGAGCTGAAGGTAATGTTGGGAATAATGCAGACAAGATAAATAATATAATGTAATTTTTGAAACAAATAAATAAGTACAATGAAATATTATTATTTATATAATGTAACTTTATTTAGTATATAACAAATCAAAATGAATTTATATAATGTGTATACTATGTATATAAAACTGGGTGGGTGCTAAAACTTGATAATAGCTATGATAGCTGAAGCAGCCCTAAATAAATTTTATTAAAAACAAAAAAATATTTTGAATTTATTAAAGAAAAATACATGATACAGACTAAAATATATGATAATAGCACCAGAATATATGCAGCAGTACCAGAAAAAAAAAAAAAAAAAACAACTTCGTCATGAAAACTAAGCAATAAATTATCCAGATCCAGCAAACAATTCACCACTCAGAAGTATATCAAACAAAGAATAACGCTTCTTTGGGTTCGAAATTATATAGACAACATTATAAAAAACAAGAGGGACGCACCTCAACTAAGCACCGAGACACCAATGGATGACAACTTACAAATAATTACATATTTCCTGACTAAACAAGAATGGCGTAAATGACTAAGTACTGACTCCACCAAATTAAGGAATATATAAAAATATAGGAGTATATAGAACCATTATAATTATCGAAAAATACAATCACTCACAAACTACGAATTGGCCACACGAAACTAACTCAGGAACATCTAATTAACTTGTAATTATACATTATTTTCTTTGTTTCTATTTATTTTTGTTAGCCTAAAAGCATGTAATACATATTTGCAAAAACCTCTGTGTCATTTATATAATGACATAGAATTAAAGCATAGAATAAAAATATAATCATTTGTAATTAGATGCTGCCTACAAAAAAGTAATGTTTACCAACAAATATTTCGTTTCTGTTTTTATGTCAGCACTATATACATTTATTAGCAATGGGAATATTTTTAATTTTTGTACGTATATAAGAATTAGTAAGTACATGAATTTGATACACCATACATTTGTGAACATAATCAAAAACTAAAATCTCTTAATAAAATCTGGAATTCTAGGTTATAAGTGAAACTGTGTAAAATTTAAAATGCAGCGCAGGTATCTCTGTAATTCCCGGGAGCAATAGAGGTTTCTACTGTCCCTATATAAGGTAGAAATAATAACCTGGGGCCTGTGCTCCAGAACGACTTACACTATTGCAGTACGTACTGCTACTGCATTCACGGCGCCTGGAGAATTCGCGCGTGCCTCGCACGTAATCACTACAACAATTATACCAAGTGATTTACTGGCTTGTCATTTCATACATCAATAACTGAAAATAGTATAGAAAGCGATGTAGAGAATAAATATAGTAATGGGCACAAATAATACTGCAATATGAAGAGATATCAAATAAACATAGGAGTATATAGTTTTCCTCTTATTTATCTTCAATTCCAAGATTCTGATACTGTTTGGACAACGGACACAGTCATTGCCTCCGCGATGTTGCAGCGGGCTTTGTGATTAATTTTTGTTTAATATTGTTTTATGTTGTCATGTAGTGTTGCTCAATAAATATATTTGACTGATACAGTGTTTACTGGGTCCTGGCACCCATATTTGTGTTTTTATTTATCTTATAAAAGGTCATAGCCTCCTAATCTCTGGTCTTCAGAGTGCATTTTAAAAAGGTCCTAGCACCTCAGCTGTTCTTCGCTCTTCCTTGCAGCCGCAATAAAAGATAAGTATTAGCTATGTATCCCTGCAGCATCTAATCCTTATCCTTTTAGAAGCGCTGAACAGCCGTCACGGCGCCACGTGATAATTATTGCCAGGCAGACATCAACATCATCGGAACATGCTAGTAGTTGCTGCGGCGCCCCAAGTTCAACCACCAGCACCGATCCTTCCATCCATCCAGTTCATTCACTTTGTGCCCGGCGATCATTCATCATTCAAACGGGCACTGGTCCTTCGAGTTGGCCTGCCGAAAATCTAGCCGCTGCTGGTGCACCATTTGATCACACGGACCATACCACTCACCCTCCCCAGATACTGTTTCATTTCCATCTATTTCTAGGTCTTTCTCATTTTCCTTTTTACTTTACACGTTATCTTTTTCACAGTTTATTTTCCTGTTTGGTTTTTCCTGTGATCTGTCATTACTTGGTTTTAAAATCTGTCTATAAGCGAGTATCTTTTCGTTGAAAGTGTGGTAACGTCGCACCGATTAGTTTTAAGTTTAGAAGTAATATTTTAAAACAATGTTTTAAAGAATAATTATGAATGTTGTTGAAATTATGCTACGTAAAGAAATGGCGGTATTTAGAATGAATTATTTAAAGGTAAGTATACTTGGAATTAGATATTTCTTCATTAAAGAAGTTGCAGACTTGCACATACCTTTTATTAAATTGCTGACTTCGCGTCTGAATACAATAAGATTGATTTAAATTAGGGCAATACATCAAAATTATTCTTTAGTTCTATTACAGTGTTCGGCTGTTATTGTTCACTTTACGCGTCGATCTAGTTTCAAATATACAAACTTCACATGATTTTTTTTTTTTTTATCAATATATTTGAATTGCTAAATTAAAAGAAGTTTCATTCCTTGCCTTAACATGCTCTTAGATTAAAACAAGAATTTGGCTTCGCAGGAACACCACAACGCCACAAAAGATAATATGTTCAATTTCTTCCCAACATAATGATTAAGTCCCACTGATTGAAACTTTATATCGTGTTTTTAAGTGTTTTCAATAAACATTATCATAGCTCTATAAATCCAGATGGACTGTGGATATATACCGCTTTTGATCACCAGTCTGAAGTGGGCTGAACGCAGCCGACCTGTCCGTAGCACCCAACCAGCTACAGTTAGCGTTGCCGTCCACATACATAGAACTCAATAGTTTACATGAACAATAAGGCCATAAAACGAGATGGGCTACGTTGCTGACGGCGCGTATGCATCAAAAATCAGCACCTGAAGTCTTAACGAGTTATTTTCTGCAAGCCACATAATGGAATTTCAATATACATATGTCTGATAAAACAGAATACCGTTTGGTTTGGCGTTTGTATAAGGAATAAACCCAGGTTGTTTGAGGATTAATTATACTGCTCCCAACAGTTAATATCTACAGAGGAAACTATAGTTTCCTCCTTTTTATAGTCACCTAGAGTTTGAGGTACGACAACTCGGTGACTGGGATTCCTAAGAAATGCGCGTTCAATTGCGCACCTGTTTTTAGAGACTTTGCATGGTCTTCGTGGACCGGACACTTTTCGGATGCACGTCATTTAGTGGTCGTTACGAAGTTATCTAGAATAATCCTTCTTTTAATATTATTGCTATTCCAATTGATGCTATTGATATGAGTCATATATAAGTATTGGTAGCTCTTCTCTTTCTCTCGGAGCAACTACACAACGAACATACGTTTTTTCCCTTCGACTATGGCTTTGGATTTTTCCATTAAACCAGATTTTATTAATTTAATTTGATACCTTGAATATGGATATGTAAGGATAGGGAAGGAATGTTTAAAGCATAAAGAATTTATATTTAATATTGCTAGCATCCTAGCGGCGAATATTGAGTTGCTGTCAGGGGTCTTCTACATCTCCGATTAATTAATACTGGCATCAAATATGGCAAAGCCGATATAAGCATAAGTTTGTAGTTAAGTATTAAGTAGTTATTTCGAAAGCCGGTATTCCGGTTTGCGTATTAAAGTTGGTTTTATTAAATATTGCATTAGCAATGATTCTACACAAGTGAAGTTGGCCTTATGGAAAACAGATATATTGTCAACCTAATTCTACCATTTTATTTTTTAACGCTATGTTTTCCCCCAGAGTTGACAAGTTTCTCATATAAAACTAACAATCTGAAATAAAATGGTAACAATCTACACATCAAATTTTGCACCGAATTTTTATCTATCAGCAGATTTTAATTGTAGAAAAAATTGTTGTTAAAATGTTATCGGTCAACAACTTAATAATAGATATCAGACAACAAAGTTCTGAATTTTTAAAAATATATTTATGAGTTTCATATAATTTTTGTATTTCTATAGTTTTCTGTAGAAATGTTCAAACAATACGTCAACATTTTTTTCGTAATGTTAGTTTACAGTTTAGCACCTTCATCGAAAAATATTATAAATATTAATGATAATAGAATGCCACTTGGTACATATCTTCGTTACGAAAATTAAATTATTTATATCCGCAGCACCTATATTGAGAACAGGGGTAGATTCAAGATGGCAGTAAAAATGGACTACCAATTATTTATTATTTATTATTTTTTTATTAAATACAATGAAACAAAAGCAGAGCTTGTCTGTTCCATAATAGCATAAAAAAATATTAATGACAAAAAAAATCATTAAATACATTAATGGTTTACAAGAGTTGTATAACACTAAAAATCGTTAGTTAAAACAGGTAAATGTCCAGTTTATTTTTAAAATTGTTGATAGAGGTAGCATCGATGACAGTTCGGCAATGTATTCTACATATCGAACACTCGATTAGTGAAAAAGTTAGCACGCACACACTTGGTAAAAGAGTCTTTCTTCAGTTTAAATCTATGTCCAGGCAGTCTGTTATCATTGTTTAGGATAAATAATGACGATATATCACAAGAAAACTAATTGGACACAAGTCGATACATAGTTATTAAGTCACCGCGAACACGTCGATCCAGTAACTTGATGAGCTTTAATTCACGTAATCGGGCTTCATATGATGGCCTATTATACCCATATGGCATTCGGGTTGCTCTGCGTTGTACATTTTCAATAAGGTTAATGTCTTTCGACAAATATGGTGACCAAATGGCAAAACCAAATTCCAGATGAGGACGAACATACAATTAGATCAATAACTATGAATAGTTTTCCCAGTAGAACAAAATAGCTAGAAACATATATGTAGAATAAAGCTTTAGCTACAATTTGCCGCATCGTGCGCAAATATGCGTCAATTGCAGATATTGCGATACAAGATCGTCTATAATTCAATTAGTTTATTTACAATTACATCACAATCTTTTTTGGAATTAAAAATATATTATTACATGTATAAAAATTCGCTGCAAATTCTGATGTATAGATTATTACCAATTTTATTTTAGATTGTTAGTTTTGTATAAGAAACTTGTGAGAACTATATGGTTGTGCGCTTCCACAGGCACAGTTAATAACTATTGAAAATATCATCTTCTTCATTGGGCACTATCTGTCGTGTTGACTTTTGGCCTCACTCATATAAGTCCTCCATTTCAATATGTTCATTGTCAGGTCTTTCCATGTATCCTGTATACCAATACTTGTTGGATCTTCGATTAGTAGATCTCTCCTTGCGAGGTCTTCCCACTGGTCGACAAGTATTCAATCTTCCCTCCCATACTTTCCTAACCATTCTGTCCTCCCAATAAATACACTGAAAATAAAAAATTGACGTGAAGTGTGAATTTTCACACATTTCAGGGTTTCGCAGGTATTTAGTAAGTGAATAATGATTATTTGGGATGCCAAAACAATATTTATGTTAAAATATTTTTTTTTTTGTTAATTTTAATTCAAATGCCTAATACCATTATGTAAATTTCTAAATATGTGCAGTATTTTTTTTTATTTAGCAAGGTTCAATAAGATTTTGAAAATTGCGCTTATGGCTTCCATTGGTTGTTTTAGTCATAAGCTCCGCCTTTCTGATTTCGTGTATTTATAGGAATATAAAAAGCAGTATAGCAATAATATATTTAGGCACTAATATGATACAGACACATGACATAACATATATTATATATATTTTATTTTTTTACTTGTATCCATGGTATTATATATTATTATTATTATTATTATTAATTATTATACTGAACAAAGCCAGAGGCTTGTGTGTTCATACATATTGATACAAAACAAAAAAATATATAGAACATACAGATATAAATATATACATACATAAATATATGATACATCTCAACATAAATAAAGAAAATAAAGATTAAGTAAAACAAAAAAAAAAGATAAACAGAAATAAATGAAAACAAAAAGTTAGCTTAAATGGAACAAATTAATGTAGTCATCCAGCCGGTTCTTGAAAGCGTTGAGACTTGGAGCTTGGACAACTTCTGCGGGCAGAAAATTCCAAGATACAAACACTCGGTTGGTCAAAAAATTAGCACGCACATTCTTTTTGTATTTTTCGTGGTTAAGTTTGTACCTGTGGCCACGAAGTCGTGAGTCAGTATTCATATTAATTAATGGGGTCATATCGCAGTTGAAGCAGTTGGTAACCAAGCGGTACATAGTTATCAAGTCACCACGGGTACGACGAGCTTCAAGAGACGGTAGTCCTAGTTTGTGTAGTCTTTCCTCATAAGATAAAGAACGAAGTGTGGATGGGATCTTGGTGAAACGTCTCTGCACACTCTCCAGCAGTCTTATATCTTTGAGGAGTTTAGGTGACCATACTGATGCACTAAATTCGAGTAGCGGTCGCACGTACGTAGTAAAAAGTTTCACTAAAAGTGTGGGAGTTAAGTAGAAACTCTTCTTGATGAGGTAAATTATCCGATTTGCCCTCTTTACTACCTCAACTACTTGTTTAGACCAACTAAGATCGCTACATACGGTGACTCCCAGATCAATATGTTCGCACGCCTTGCTCAATGTTTGCCCATCAATAAAGTAGTCGAGACATGGATTATTGTACCCCATATGCAGAACCGTAGATTTACCTTCGTTGATGGGAATCATCCAATTAGCTGACCAGGTGGCAATACTCTTCAGATCATCCTGCAGCGTGTTACCGTCCGTTATAGGTGAGTTAAAAAGTTTTGAGTCGTCAGCAAAAAAAGAACGATTCGATTTAATAATACCATCAAGATCAGCCATATAAACTAGGAAAAGTAGGGGCCCCAATACTGATCCTTGAGGGACGCCACTTTGTACAGCATGAGGGGTAGACAGACATTTATTAATCTTGACTCTGAATGTGAGATTGGATAGAAAACATTTAATCCATGCAAGAAGTTTGCCACGAATGCCATAGTGTTCAAGTTTGTACAACAGGTGGCGAATGGGCACTTTGTCAAACGCTCTTGCGAAGTCAAGATAAATGGTGTCTACTGGTTCGGAGTTATCCAAGGCACGAGACCATTCATTAGTGCAGTGAAGGAGATTAGTGGCTACTGAACGTCCTGGAAGAAAACCATGTTGTTGTTCAGGAATAACGTTGTTTGTAGTTAAATGGGCCAGTACTGATTTTACAATTAAACGTTCTAAAATCTTCCGAGCAGTAGAGCCAACACAGATAGGCCTGTAGTTATTAGGGTCCATTTTATCTCCCTTTTTAAAAATAGGTGTTATATGACCAAGGCGCCAAGACGAAGGAAGTATTCCTGTATCTAATGATAATCGCAGAAAATTATACAATGGAACATTCAGTGTATTTCTACAATTTTTCCATATGAAGGCTGATATATTATCAGTTCCAGGTGTAACGGAGTCTTTCAAATTACCCAATTCAACAAGTACATCATCAGCTGAAAAATTAATATCAACAAGGTCAATTTCTACACGACTGACGGGATCCAGAGGTGGTAGTGGATTCATTGGGTCGATAGTGAAGGCGTTTGAGAATACCTCTGCAAACATATTGGCAACAGATAATTCATCATTAACAATCGTACTATCTTGATCACGCAAAGTAGGACTTGTTACTGTAGAACCAAGCTTAGAAGAAATATATCGGTAGAAGGCTTTAATGTCATACTGTAAGAGATTTTCTTCAAAGTCAATTCTTTTTCGACGACAAGCAGCTGTTAGATTATTTGAAGCTTCCCGAAAAATTACGTAGTCATATAATGGGTGTTTTTTTTAGAGGTATAGAACTTTAAATTGCAATAAAACAACGATGGATTATTCGATTGACATGAATTTTTTTTTATTCGAAAGATAATCTTGTGGCATTACATTTTAAATATGATTTCTGGCATATGACCGCCACGGCTGGCTCGGATGTAGTCCAATCTGGACGTCCAATTTTCGATGACTTTTTCCAACATTTGTGGCCGTATATCGGCAATAACACGGCGAATGTTGTCTTCCAAATGGTCAAGCGTTTGTGGCTTATCCGCATAGACCAATGACTTTACATAGCCCCACATAAAGTAGTCCAGCGGTGTTAAATCACAAGATCTTGGAGGCCAATTCACAGGTCCAAAACGTGAAATTAGGCGGTCACCAAACGTGTCTTTCAATAAATCGATTGTGGCACGAGCTGTGTGACATGTTGCGCCGTCTTGTTGGTATGATTTAATGTAATGCCACAAGATTATCTTTCGAATAAAAAAAAATTCATGTCAATCGAATAATCCATCGTTGTTTTATTGCAATTTAAAGTTCTATACCTCTAAAAAAAACACCCGTTATAAGTTACTTGGTTATAAGTCCAAGAGTATTCAATTTCCACTGGTTATTAAATTTACGCATTTAAAAATTAAATGCAATATTTGCCCAAATATAACAAGAATTTTGAAAAAATAATTTAAACAAAATAAAAATGCAAAAAAATAGAAAAAATGAAACTGCCTCGAGGCCGGATTGAACTCGAGTTTGCAAATTAGAAAGCCAGTATTCTAAGCATTACACCATCGAAGCGCTCTGTTTACTGTACCTCATAATATCATTAAATTTTTTACATGGTCAAGCAAAAAACACAAAAAATGCGTTATTTTCCGAAAACATAATCTGACCAAAAATTCCTGTTGTACTATTCCGGTTCACACAAATATACATTACTTAGAATTTTTTCAGATTTTTAGTTTAAACAATCTGGGCTACAGGGTGTGGGACAAAAATTTTTTTGCACAATTTTGGCAAAAATCGCGTTAAAATAATTTATTTTGCAAAAATAAAATTTTGATCGTTAATCTACGTACTTTAAAAAAAATATTTTTTTTTCGGTGAGCACATATTTGTTTATATTTTTAGGGGGATATGTTTTTTGATGTTTTTTGTATTTTTCCTATGTGCGGGTCAATGAGTTATATAAGCATGCCAAATTTCAATTCTCTAGGTTTAGCCGTTTGGCTACAATTTTTACCGAACAGACAGACAGACAGACACAGACAGACGACAAAATGACGGTAAAAGGGTTTTTCTGGCCATACCTACAAAACCCTAAAAATTAAAATAATTTTATTTATCTCCCAACCATAGATTAATAATAGTGAAAAGAGAGTGACAACAAGATGACTGTCACCTTTCGTTACGTGTAATGTATTCAATCACAATATATCAAAATTGACATACGTAATGTAGTATGATAGGTGCACGTAAAACTCGGCCGCTGCCTTCCGTTTGTCGGCATTAATCACAGTTAATTATTAATTGAAGTACCGTCTACCCAACGGCACTATATCTACGTCAACTAGACAGAGATGAAAACAACTAGCGGTGTACGTAGCATTTCATGTTCAGACCAGATTCAGAAGCTCATACAAAATTGATGAAACAACTTGCGGTTGAAAAGTGAAAAGTTTTTAAGTATTTACAAAATAAGAATGAAAGAAATAGTAATAAAAACGTCTCTTCTTGCCACAAAAAATGTGTTCAGAATTTAGTACCTAAAAATAGTTAAGAAATTACAATTATCTATGCCAAGAGCGTTGCCTTCCTCGGAAGCTAGCAATAATCTACAACCCAGATACTTTTTAATGGTAAACATAATTTAAGTCGTCTTTCCATCATTTTGTAGTATGTCCGTGTTTTGTACTTTATGTATTCAGTAAATTCAAAGCATCTTTTTATATACCCATACGTTGTGTGTCCAGTGGCGAATCTAAACTTTCAGGAGCCTACAGCTAATAATCATTTTGGGACTCTGAGTTAATGCAAAACCCCTTAATTTTACGAAATATTTATTGCACAATTTTACACAGGTTAATGTATTATACATACGGCGCTAGATAAGTTTTATTAGCTGATAAGTACACGATAAAACGATATATGTATATAAATATACTGATAACATTAATTTGTATATTATGTATGATTTGGAAAATAAATAATAATAAAAATAGTAGGGAATTATAATAATAGTAGGGAATAATAATAGTAGTAATTCGCAGGGGAAGTTCTTAATGGCCATAACACCTGGCTATTTGATGAGCTTTCGGGCCTGATGATCCCGCGAACCCTCAATCACGCAAGGGAAGTTCGCAATAGTCGCAACATCTGACCATATCAAGCTTTTGGGCCTGATTATCCCACGTACCCTGAATAATAATAATAATAATAATCGGGGTACGGCGGTCTTTGGACCGAAAAGGCTTAGCGCCCTTTTCCTCCGTATCGCTATCATAGTGTTACCACGGCAGGAACCAATTGGGGGTAACGTTGACCCTACCATCTGAGACGGAACGGTAACCCGCCTTCCGTCCGCTACGCCACTGAAGTATAGCTGTCTCTGGTTTATGTTACGGACCACTTGAAACATCTGTGAAACCACTTGAAACATCTGTGAACGGCCATCTGGACCAACATGCCAGACGGAACCTGCGTTCCCACGACATATGTGGTCCTACCCTATCATACACCCCGCTTCATCACCTGTATGATATAAAAGAGATGGAGTTAAAGGCCACGAGATCAGCCGTAAACGAGTCTTTGAACGAGTAACTGCAGAGAAATTCCAAAGTAAGCTCTGACACCGACCCAGTGAACTGGCAGCGCAGTGCAACAGCGGTTACAACGGGCCGGTGCCGTCTAACAACCAGCCTAGCGGACTACAACGAGAGGCCAGTCGTAAGGGCTTCATTCCACGGGACCACGGAAGAAGAGGTCGCCGCTTAGAAGGTAAGGTATACGCTAACCCGGTGATGGAGACACTTCTCTGAATGCGCACTCCTCGGAGTCCGTGTTCCTTGGGTGTTTTGACGTAGCCAGCGTCGGCGACGAGAGTCGTTTTGGGCAGGCGGTCACACCTTTGGACTGCTCGATCTTAGCTCCGGCTAGGAAGCAGTTATCTGGTGCCATCACGAGGCGAATCGTATGCTCTACGTTTCTAGGGCTCAGATGTCGTAATATACCTCCGTCCGGTGACTGAGACACTTCTCTGAATACGCGCTCCTCGGAGTCCGTGTTCCTTGGGTGTTTTGACGTAGCCAGCGTCGCCAGCGAGAGCTGGATTGGGCAGGTGGTCACACCTTTGGACTGCTCCATCTTGATTTCGGTCAGGAAGCAGTTATCTGGTGCAGTCACGAGATAGGTTGTGTTTTACGACAGATGGGGGTCGGCTAAATCAGATATGTAGTTTCCGGTGGCGGAGGTGTTCTAGAGGCACGCGCTCTATGGAGTTCGTGTTTCTGGGGTACTTTGACGTAGCCAGCGTCGCCGGCGAGAGTCGGTTTGGGCAGGCGGTCACACCTTTGGACTGCTCCGTCTTAGCTCCGGCTAGGAAGCAGTTATCTGGTGCCGTTACGAGATTCTGTATATGGGGGTAGCACTCACAACGTTACCCCACGTCAGGTGTGATGGGCGAGAGCCCTGAGCACCGGTCGTTGGTTGTTGCCATCAACGTGAGGTTGGAGAACGGTGATACTCGGAGTACAATTGAAAGCACATGTCTGAAGGACAATAAATTTATATTAACCGGCTACAGTACTGACATCCGGACTGGGCCGGCTTCATATACCACGAAATCTCCGTGTACTCGCCGTGATCTTGCCTCCCACCACGATTTCACAGTACGCGAGCGAGCAGATCAGTCCATCTCCCGTCCGTTCAGGATGACACCACTGCCGGATCCAGCCGACTACAAGCGACCGGTATTTGCACTGCCTGTCGGTTCCACTGCGGGAATTGATAGGGAGATTCCTTCACACATCGACAATAAGAGCGAGTATAAGTCACGAACCTTCAGTTCAATTTCCCGTATTAGAGTTTAAACAATTACTATAATTTTGCCGCCCCTTTTTACAATGAAATAACTAAGGATTGACGTGTACATCTTATGATGTAATAAATACAATTAATGTTAATGTTTTTCTCTTGTGTACAGCTACCCACGTGAACCTTCCTAACGAGACAAGAGGTCCCGTTTTGTCTCACATCTGGTCGATGAATCCTGCCACCGTTTCATGGGGCCAAGCTTCCCATGAAACGTATAAATGGTTCCAGAAAATACAAGAAACCATACAGCTTCCCGCAACTGGTCCTTCTCGGATGGGGACCCACAAACAGTTGGGCGAAGCTACAATCCCGCTAGCCGGGCCCGCCACAGGTGGACACCCGAGGAGCAGGAAGACCTGCTTTACGAGGCAGCGTCACCCAATCGCAGGGGCTACATGGTCAGAGTCCACTCACAATGGTGTGAAAATCACCAATAATATCACTATAATCTATATATATAAAAGGCAGTGTCCTGACTGACTGACTGACTGACTGACTGACTGACTCACTCATCACCGCCCAGCCCGAACCCCTGGGCCTAGAAACTTGAAATTCGGAGAGTATATTCCCTTCATGACGTAAGCACCAACTAAGAAGGGATTTTTCGAAATTCCACTCCTAAGGGATGAAAAGGGGTGAAATGTGATTTCACGAATTCCTTAATATCTCTTAGGGCCGATGGGATATCGACTTAATTTTTGCTTACAAGTATTACCCATACAAATGTCGAAAAAACAATTTCGGGATTTTGCCCTAATCAACCCCTAAAGGGCTGAACCTACAATCGGGGTGGATTATACATCCCGTTGTATTTCCTGTGTTCGTTTAGTTGCAAGATTATTTTTTGGCACATAGGTGTCTTTTTAAAATATCTCGAAATGGTATTGACAGTTTTTTGAAATTTCACCCCAAAAGGGTGAAAAGGGGTGAATTGTGATTTTAAGGATTCTTTAATATCTCTTAGGACCAATAAGATATCGACTTGCTTTTTGCTTATAAAGATTACCCATACAAATACCGAATCACCAATTTCAGGATTTTGTCCTAATCAACCCCTAAAGGGGTGGATCTACAATCGGGGTGGATTATACATCCCGTTGTATTTCCTGTGTTCGTTTAGTTGCAACAATAATGTTTGGCACATAGGTGTCTTTTTAAAATATCTCGAAATGGTATTGACAGTTTTTTTAAATTTCACCCCTAAAGGGTGAAAAGGGGTGAATTGTGATTTCAAGGATTCCTTAATATCTCTTAGGACCAATAAGATATCGACTTGCTTTTTGCTTACAAAGATTACCCATACAAATAAGGAAAAATATATTTCAGGATTTTGTCCTAATCAACCCCTAAACGGTGGATCTACAATTGGGGTGAATTATACATCCCGTCTTATTCCCTGTGTTTGTTGAGTTATAAGGTTTCTTTTTGGCACATAGGCGTATTTTTAAAACATCTCGAAATGGTTTTGACAATTTTTTTAAATTTAACCCCTAAAGGGTAAAAAGGGGTAAAATGTGATTTCAACGATTGTTTAACATTTTTTAGGACCAATAAGATATCGACTTGGTTTTTGCTTACAAAACTACCCATGCAAATACCGAAAAAAAGATTTTTGGATTTTTCCTAATCAACCCCTTAAGGGGTGGATCAACAATCGGGATGAATTATGCATCCCGTCGTATTTCCTGTTTTCGTTTAGTTGTAACATTACTTTTTGGCACATAAGTGTTTTTTTTTTAATATCTCGAAATGATTTTGACATTTTTTTAAAAATTTCATCCCTTTAGGGTGAAAAGGGGTGAAACGTGATTTCAATAATTCTTTAATTCTTTTAGGACCAATAAGATATCGACTTGGTGTTTGCTTACAAAAATTATCCATAAAAATGCCGAAAAACTTATTTCAGGATTTCGTCCTAATCAACCCCTAAAGGGGTGATTCTACAAACGGGGTAGATTATACATCGCGTCGTATTTCCTGTGTTTGTTGAGTTATAACGTTTCTTTTAGGCACATAGGTGTCTTTTTAAAATGTCTCGAAATGGTTTTAACAGCTTTTTACCTTTAACAAATATCACCCCTAAAGGGTGAAAAGAGGGAATTGTGATTTCAAGGACGCCTTAATATCTTCTAGGATCAATAAGATATATACTTGGTTTTTGCTTATAAAGATTACCCATACAAATGCCGAAAAATGAATTTCAGGATTTTATCTTAATCATCCCCTAAAGGGGTGAATCTACATTCGGGGTGAATTATAGAACCCTTTGTATTTCCAGCGGTTGTTGAGTTATAACATTCCATTTTGGCATATATGTGTTTTGACAGTTTTCTTTCACTCCTAAAGGGTAAATTAGTATTTTTTTGTTAGAACTAAAAAAATTCGGAGAGTATATTTGTCAGTATGACGTAAGAACCAACTAAGAAAGGATTTTTTCAAGTTCGACCCCTATCTGGTGAAAAGGAGTAAAATGTTTTTTCACGGATTCCTCAATATCTCTTAGGACAGATGAGATATCGACTAGATTTTTTGTTACAAAGGTTACCCATACACAAGTTTAAAAACAAACTGCGGATTTTATGCCAATGAGACCATCAATATACCGTAGCGAAGCACGGGTTTTCAGCTAGTTATTACTATAATTATAATAATAATAAAATTTGGAAAAAATAAACTATCAATTTAAATCATTATGTTAATAAACAAGCTTTTTATCGGGGTACAATTTTCACATATTTCAAGATTTTGTAGGTATTTAATAAGTGTAAGAAGCCAGCGAAGAATGTTGGATGTCTAGGGCAATATTTCTTCTATAATCACATCAAAATCAACAGTTTTTTAATATCTATCAGTTATTTAATCATTGAAATTTCTTATTGCAGTACAAATAGCTTTAATTTAATTTTATTAATGCAATTTAAATAATTTGTGAAAATTTATAACAATTAAATTAAAATATTACAGCGATTTTTTCTGAATTTCATTCATACATAAGTCTTCATTAAATTCATAAGAAATATATTGATAAATGGCTTGATTTTTTGCAACTTCAGAAACGTATTTCTCACTACTGACAATCTTTTA
The DNA here is from genome assembly GCA_963971575.1 of Liopterus haemorrhoidalis. Lineage (NCBI taxonomy): Eukaryota > Metazoa > Arthropoda > Insecta > Coleoptera > Dytiscidae > Liopterus > Liopterus haemorrhoidalis. The sequence goes on along the minus strand of OZ020611.1, from coordinate 47,008,155 downwards.
TTTAATGTATATGTATTTTACTGTTCTAAATGATTTATTCCTTTTTGATACCATAAAAACAAAATATTAAAATAACTCAAACAATAGGTTGAATCAGGACATATAATAGTAGTCCAAAAGAAGGAATATACTACCTTAGCCATAAATACAAAAAATTAATAACATTATTAGTCATAATTTAGCCATGAATTAAAAAAAAAATAATTAATTTTGTCAAAAATGTAAAAACTACAATATTTTTCAAAAATGCAATCTGATCAAATTTTTGGAAAAAAAATATTTTAATAAAGAAATTTAAAAAAATACTTTCCGTTCCGTAACCTGTATCTTAGAGCTTTCTTTTGATACCACACAATAAATTAGAAAAAAACCGACACAAAAAAAACGATATTTTTTGAAAAACTAATCTGATGAAAATTCCTGTTGAACTATTCCGGTTTCCATCAATGTACAATTCATTATTGAAAATAAGGCGGGGGACAAAAGTTTTTTTTTAAAACATATAATATGAAAAGAAAAAACTCGAATTTTCACGCGTTTATTTATCTTTTATTTAAATTTAAACTAAGCTTAATTTATTCGCCTGGTATTTTTCACATTTACCACACTCGCATTACTTAGGGTTCTGAATCTCTTTATTATATTTCAATAGGTTAGGTTGGTTTGTTTATGAAATGCAAGGTTCAAGTCATTTTGAAGATTTACAAATTTCAAAAGTGTTTATTTAATATAGAGACATTTGTATTGGTACCGCGAATTAAAACAATGTTTACATTTGACATTTTGTAATACGCTCTGATGTGTTTTGATACTTGTGTTCACATATCTAACTTATAGTCATTTCTAAAAACCTTTTATATTTAGTTTGTTGTTTATTTAGCAGTTTTGTGTTTAGTTATATTTTTTCTTAGAGATATCTTATAGATTTCCATTTGATATTGTGTGTAGTGCATAGCTTATTAGGTTAAATTCAACGTATTTCTATTTTCTTTTCCTTGATCATATTTTTGGCACATCAGCCCTTATTAGGACTACTTAGCCTATTAGAATAGTTTATTTGTTTCTATTCTGTTCTTATTTTTATATTTTCATTTCATTATTAACCAATTTTTATTATTATTATTATTACGAGACAAGTGACAGCGTAGGAATATTACATTCGTTAAATGCTATGTAGACGTACTAAATATGATGTCATAGAAACATGTGACGTTTCCAGTGACGCAATTGCACTGATTCGCCGACTGCGCTATAATACCTTCAGATACAGATAATTCTACGACTATAATAATTATAAAATGGCGGTTGCGCAGTGGTCACCTCACTCGCTTTGTAAGTGTGAGATCGTAGGTTTGGGGATCGAACTCACGATTAAATATGGCCAAAAATTAAAAAAAAAAAAAAAAACTTGTCCATTGCAACCGTAAGCCCCCTCATCCTTCTCTTAAATGAGTACCTGCACCTCTGAATTAATAATCAGGAATATAAAGCGTGCTTCAGAGAGCATGTAAAGCTAACCGTCTCAGTTACCGTAAAAGTAGTCCTTAGGTTATGCTAAAGAGCGCTAGATACGACCTGAAAATTTCTGGCAGCCAGTCATTTTGCCATACGAAATAAAAAAGTTATAAAAGTTCCAGCTTTTTAAAAAAATTCCAAACAGCAGAATAACTCGGTTTAAATTTTATTGTTTCTGCTATTTCTGCTTGTTTAACAATTTTTTCTGACCCCTGCTTTATAGTGATCCTAATCTGAGTTTGAAGAACATCCTAAATATTTAAAGTATATCACACTTTCCGGCTGTAATTGTTAATTCTTGGGTTTAAATCACCTTTGCTCTTTTTGTTGATTACTACAATTTTTTGAGTATTCAATTCTTTAGCTACAACAACCTCCAGGAGCCTCTGAAGACCTTCGGCAATGCTTGCCATTGTACTGTGTCAACAGCCTAATGTAAATTGTTTATCACTGCACCTTCGAAAATAATACCATCATAAATTTCTTCTACAAAGCATGAATTAACTATATTTAGATTCTATACAAACAAAAGAAAACTTCATTCACCTTTCCCCCACCCACTATTTGGCATATACAGCTCCTATAATCTCTGCATCAAGTCACACTTCTGAAATCAAAAATTGATGACAAATAAAACAATTCCCTTAAATCGATATATCAGGGTTGATAAATTATTATCTTCAAATATTATATGATTTGAGGAAAAAATGTACATCAACGACTATGTCATCAGCCAACAAATATAATATCTCTAATATTGTCACATTTGATGGATATACGAACCAATAAAAAAAAAATCTGTCATCATCATGTTGTTTATTATCTATATAAAAATAGTTGCACGTGAAGCTTATAAACAATATAAACTTTATTGTTTTGGGGATTTCAGATGGTTTAATTAAGATTTTTTATTAATATTGCCTTTGATAACTTTTTAACTGTCTATAACACACTTTATTGAAATTACTTTCAGAAATTATTAGCTGTTATATAGATACAAGCGGTGAAAAAGAAAGACTCTCTGTTGATAAAACCATTATGGAAGAGTAATTTACTTTAGTACGCTTCGGTTTGCAGCAAACTTTATGATTTAGAGATGAAACGTGTTGTTTTATAAGGTAAGTACAATGAAGAGCTCTGATATATTTGTAGATTTATAATACTGAACATTTATAAGTTTATGTATAGATAATGAAAACATCCACCATATTTAACTCTAAATAAATACCTGGAATAAATTATTTGCTTTTTATACCATGATGAAGGCGAAAAACTGAATACAATTTTAGTTTGTTTTTTTTTTTTTTTTCTGCAGAACACACCATGTAGGGTGGAAAAAAATAAATCATTTCTTATTACTTAAATATAAATGCACAAACTAAATATCTCATTGACAGTAGATATAATCGTTATGTTCATCACCTTTAAATGGGTGATTTTTTCAAAAAATTATGTTATTGGTCTCACCACTTAAAATAGTTCCGTTAATATAATAAGAAAAAAAAAAAAATGAGAAGGACATATATGTGCCGTTCGTTCTTTAGCTTAAGTTTTGTTTTTTTTTGGTAATACGGAGAGCGAAAATTTAGACGGCATTTATCTGGAAAATTTTACCTTATTACTAACGGGTATTTTTATAATTTTGGGGGTCAAGATTATTATTAATTAAAGAAAAGCCTGTAATTATTGGACGGATTTTACATGAAACAAGGGAAAAATTTCACCTGTTACGAAAGTAATTTTCAGAGTGTAAAATAATATTAATGGTTCAAATAACCGAAGGTCTATATAATGCATATTAAGTGCTGCAAATACCTCAAGGTCAAAATTTTCAAATATTTGTACGTCAAATTGTCAAACTACTGTGACATTTCTAATTTAAATTGCCTTTTTCGGAGTGAAATAGTGCAATTTTGCTCTGGGATAGTTTTCGAAAGCATTATAGACAATTTTATAACTCATATTTATAAAAAAAATATTGAAACAGTTTTCAAAACAAATGTTAGCAGTTATCAACTTTTTAAGAATATAACGACGTAAAGCAATAAAATTTGTGTTGTTCTTTGAAGAAATATTATGTATCTATTGTGATTTTTACCACAAACTCCGGTCGGTAGGATCGACCCAGCTTTTAGTATTAGGAAAAAAAAAAACTCTAAATGCATCATTGATTTATAGCACGTGATTTATAGCACCCAGAAAGTCATAGAATGTATTGTTTTGTTATATTAGCAAAGTATATCAACCCTATGATAGCACCCGCCGAAATCTGATAAAAAATACAAATAATTTTTAATTTCCAATATTAAGTATCGATGAATAATACTTTTAATAAAGTAGTTTCACTAAAATCGTAATTATGACTATCTTCATATCTTACTGTGATCGTAGGCAGATTGATATCATAATGATTTTCATCTTAATCACAGCTGATGTACAGTATATGCTGTGCTAATTAAATAAAGTACCTAGGTATATTTTTATGTATTAAGCCCGGACAAGCGATAAAACAAAATTCAAATTCAACTTCTGAAGTACAAGTTATACTTCGAGCAATACAATTTAATTTGTGAACAGCAATAAGATATCTGAAATTACCAGAAAAATGAGACAGATCAGCGGCATTTAGAAAATGAAGATTCGTACTTAAAAATCCAGAAGTGCCAATTAACTTAAAGGTAAGAGTATATGCCTTATGAGTGCTACCGGCTGCAACATACGGTACGAGAACTTCAGATTTACGATTAAATATATGAACCAATTAAAGACCACCCAAAGGGCCACGGAAAGTTTCATTTTTGGTGTTAGTTTAAGAGGTAAATCGAGGATCAAAGATATTCGCAAAAAATATCGAAGTAGGCTGTGTCCACGACGTCTAGATTTGACATGAATACGTCCGCGTGGTCCTTCTGCTGTACTCTACTTTGCTCAAGACTCAGCGACGTCAGCTATCGTGCATTTTCTCTGAGCCCTGCACCTTTCCGCGTTGGATCGATTTCTGCTTAGATTTCCGACGAATATATTCCAATATTGTGAAGTTTTTTAAATTTATTAACAGCTATCCCAAACATTTACAGCCGACACTGTATTTGATTTAACTTGTATTTTAAAGCGACAGACCTTGACGTTAGTTTTCTTTTGCTTTGCAATGCAAAATTAAACTGATTTGAAGTCTACGCGGCACAGCAGAAAGTCTCCAAAACTCCGGCATCACCCCTCTCCCCACGCTTATCACGACGATCAAACTCAAGATTACTAACAAGTCTTTGTTCTCTCAGCTCTCGTATGACACTACGTCGGTTTCGTTTGCGTCGATAATATAGAAATTATTAGTTCCAACCCGATGCCAATTTTATCGTAACTTTGCAATTTCCGTACTGGCCAACTAGTACAGATCTGATTTTAATGACACATTGACGCCAGTACCAGTTCAACATGTAATAATATTATTGGCAGACCTGCATTCCTCAAAATGAACTAAGTTGATCAGGTATTTCGACAAGACATAAACCAACAACAAACAAAACAGTTCATTGGAGTGGAAGAATTTCTAAAGGTAGTGTTGGCAAATCTCAAAAAAGGTGGTTAAATTATATAAAACAGAAGCAGGTTGCAACTAGCACTAACTGGATGACTACAATGAAGTATTGAAGAAATGAGGGGGGGCTATGTTAAAGAGGACATAAATCTATTTTTTTGAAAATAATATTCCGTCGATTAGTCTATTTACTAAGAGCTTTCAATTAATGATCTATATTTACATTTTAAAAAAACATATTTTTTTCTATTTATCTTTCACAAAAATCCGAGCGCATCGGTTCACCTAAATAGCATTACTTTTTATTTTTCAGATATTTAAACCAACCCTGATGCAAAACTTATGGTGAAACTTATATTATGGTCAAAATTTTTATTTATTAATTTTTTTCGTCAAGCTGTATGTCAAGACCTTTAATTTCCCAACACAATTAAAAAATAGTTATCTTTTGAAAAATACTTGTACACATAATATTGTATTTTTCTTTTATGGTGGCCAAATATTTCTAAATACAAGCCAAATTTCCACTCTTTATATCCAGCTCTTTGGTCAATTTCTACAGTGCAAACAGAAAGTCTGAGAAACAGATACATCAGTGACGGAGAGACAGATAAGTATCGTTACAAAGGTTTCTTGTTCATACATACGAAACCCTAAAAATAAAGACAGCATAAGTCCCAACTCTTCTAACAATAAGAAACCGACATAGAAGAAGAGCAGTTCTTAATTTACCGAAGTGCTGATAACCTCGACGCTGAAACACCCATAAATAAATTTATTTAAGAAAATGTAAACTCAAACTTTAACCCTATAACAGTATGTCCTTTACTTTGTGAATCGCAATTAACGATAATCTGCTGAGAAAAACTTTTGGTATATATTTTCAACATGATACATTTCTGGAAGCACTGAAAATATTTTGATTTAGCAATTAAAATTCCTTAAAGAAATAATACGTTTATGAATTTATTTTGCTTTTTCAAATTTTATTCACTGCATAATTAAATTTAGAACACGAAAGAAGGATCATTTGAAATTAAAGACTTTAAATATAATTAAAGGGAAATTTTTCTTTTGACATGTAACTCAGGACAATTAAGCATCTAAATTTAAAAAACATTTTTGTTAATTATTTTACAAACTCTCAGTGTAATTTGAGATTACAAGGAAGCTAAAAATATTTTAAATGCGTTTGTTTATTAAACATATTTATATAATAATTTCATGCTCCGCAAAAAAATATAAATTAAGGTTTTAGAAACGCATTTAAAAATAATTACATAACGAAATTATAAAAAAATGTTTAAAGTATTGTTTCAACTTTTGCATATTCACATGTGTAAGTACGTACGATCACTTTCAATAAAAAATAGTTATTTGATATTTTTCTGAACTTTTATTGAATTAACTCTTTTTCCCTTGATTAAGTTCAAAGTATAATACACTATAGGCTATTCCAAACGTTTAGGCGGAACTAGATTTTGAAATCTAGTAATTTTTATTTTTAATGCGGACTTTTGGTCATTTTGTTTAAGCTTTGTAAATCATACTCACATTGCAAATTCTAGATTAAAAACTCTTTTGAACTAAAATTTGTCTTAATCTTGATGTTACATAAAACTTGAGATCCATATGTTGGGTACCATTGGTATAGATCAGAGTTGGACAAATTGCAATCAAACTAATGATTGAGGATTGAGATCAAAAATTTAATTTCAAAACTTAGTTAAAATTTTTGGAGGGCAGCAACAAAGGCTACTTGCGCCTAACGCAGCCCATTTACATGACTACACTACATATTAAAAAACAATAAATGAAACAATAAATAAATAAACAGATAAAATCAGTAAATTTACGCATACTTAAAAAAAGAAACCTTGCACTGACAAACACAAATAAATAATATAAAAAGTCTGTTCGAAAATTTGAACAGACTTAGGGTGATGTTAAGAGGCTGTAAAGGGAATTTCAAGACTTGATTAAGAAGTAAGGTACATCACTCATAATGTAGTTATTCACACTGGTAACTAAATTAAATATTTGCTCATTATCATGATTAAATTTTTAGTTACGATTGAAACTAAATTCAGGATTGAGATTTGACCTTTTCGCTCTCACTGTTCATTGGAATTTAGTATTTATACATTGTAGACGTCTGACGCAGATTCAATTTGTGAAAAATTTGAGAGATACATTTTACAATTATATATTTGTGTTTTCGCCAACATAAGTGACAACGATACTCGTGAAAGTTTTGGTGCATTGATTGTTTTAATATCTGAAGCATCAGGAGCTTCAAACTCTTGTCAGTAAGCCAATTATGTTAAAAGGAGAAATGTTTTATTTAAATCGAAAACGGTAGATGATACGTTTTTTCAATATTCAATATATTTCAATATTTAGCCGAAAAAAGCTGTGTAGAGCAAAATAAGTTCATTGCTCAATGCAGTCAACGCCAATCTAAATTTGAAATAAAAGGATATAAAAATAGTTCATCGAATTTTAAATCTCATCTTAAAAGACGACACGGAAACGATGCATTTATTGCATTTAAAAACATTGATTCTAAAGGTAGACAAACAGTTGTTCCTCAAGAATCAAGAATAATTAGAGCCGGAATATTGTCACAACAAAAATTTGAAGAAGACATTACCAAATATGTTTTTCCTCTAAGGTCGGTAGAGTGGCAAAATTTAATGCTCTTTCGGAAACTGCAAGACGGCCGAAACTTTTTCTGACAAAATATCACAATATGATTGAAAACTAATGATTTGACACTAATGATAATCATTTAGTTAAGGATTTATGATTACATCCATTATTGATTGAATAAGGAATGATTAATTTAGTTAGATTACATATTCATTCAAATTTTTAGTTGATTGAAAGTTTAGTTAAATAATGCCCAACTCTGGTACAGGTGTTTCTTGACAATACCTACGAAATCCTAAAAAGAAGGATATATTTATAATGAAATATTTCTTTACTTTAATATTTTTAAGTATTTCAGATCAAGTCATTATATCTTTTGAAAAACAATTTTTTCTTATAATGTCATTAATTTTTTCTTATGAAACCTAGTTCTTTTCCCGGTCGAAAATAATTCAAATTTGACCACATACTTCTGATCAAAATCACGGAGTTTTCTGATCAAAAACGGATTTCAGTTCTGATCAATTAAATAACAGCTTTCTAAAAGGGTTGTGCAAAAAAAAAAAAAAAAACAAAATACAAAAAGATCAATAATATACCTTAACCTACGGCATTTAACCTAACCAAAATCAATTTCAGAGATTCCGGCCTTAAATTGAACTATATAACTTCAGTAATGTATTAGTAATTGGTAATGAAAATATCAGCGTAATCGAATGAAGTGATATTCGTAAAGTATTTGAACGCAGCTAAAACCACTCCTAAGCCATTTTAGTAATATGTGATCGTCAGATTTTACGGCGCTGTCCGTTTTATAGCTTTCTTTCCTGGCAAATGTCTTAATCAATATACCCATGAAATGTTTGGTCGCTGATATGCGGGACTTCTCTACCACTGACAACTCGACTTACTATTGAATCACTTTTCCATCCGTCGAAATAGCACATTGAATTTTTTATATATACATTTACTTCTTATACTGAAAATATTGTCAACCAGAGATTTTTTCAGCGTGAATTCTTGTGCAGGTTCAAGATGGAGTATGAAATAGGTAATAATTTTACAAAATTTAGTGGATATGGAGATGGAAATTCGTAGGAAGAAAAAAATTGAAATGATTTTTTTTTTTAGAGAAAAACTGAGAAAATGAAACTATATAGAAATTGCCAAATCATCCATTGCAAACTACCAGTATCATCACTACGTTAGATATAAGCATTTTATTGTTTCCTCCTGTATGAGCTCCCTCGTGAAATATTTTCCAATTGACAAATATTCCGCGTATTAGAGTTTCGGATTTGATCCATCAGTGCAGAGGTAGGCTAATTACGGCCCGCAGGCTACATCTGGCACGTCACCTGATTTTTTTATGGCCCGCAACGCTGCCCGATTGTTCTTTTGGATCCTCACTTGAATGTTTAATATTATTTAAATTTGATTATCTCTTGAATTTTATATAGGAGATACAAAACAAAACCAGCTTTATCACAGTCATTAAAACAATGATTTTATCAATAAAAAAATAAAAGTAAATCTACTGTTTATAGTAATACTAGTAAGATTAAATAAGTTACCCCATCGAAAATTTAATAGTTTGTGAGATAATTCATTTTTAGGGTTTTGTAGGTATGACCAAAAAACCCTTATACCGTCATTTTGTCGTCTGTCTGTCTGTCTGTCTGTCTGTCTGTCTGTTCGGTAAAAATTGTAGCCAAACGGCTAAACCTAGAGAGTTGAAATTTGGCATGCTTATACAACTCATTGACCCGCACATAGGAAAAATACTAACACATCTAAAAAACACATCCCCCTAAAAATATAAACAAATATGTGCTCATCGAAAACATAATATTTTTTTTAAATTCTGAGTAGGGTATCAAATGAAAGCCCTTAGTACGTGGATTAACGATCAAATTTTTATTTTTGCAAAATAAATTATTTTGACGCGATTTTTGCCAAAATGGTGCAATAAAATTTTTGTCCCATACCCTGTAGCCCAGATGGTTTAAACTAAAAATCTAAAAAAATTCTAAGTAATGTATATTGTATATAAAATAACGCATTTTTTGTGGTTTTTGTTTCACAAAGTACAAAAGTTATACCAATGTAAGACACCCGCATGCAAGGCGTACGATAGCGTAATAGTTAGAGCACTGGTGTCGTAAGCTAAAATGCACTGGAAACGAAGGGTTTCGAGTTCGAGTACGGAGTGAATTTTATTTTTTCTGTTTTTTTTTGCATTTTTATTATGTTGAAATTATTTTGTCAAAATTCTAGTTATATATTGACAAATGTTGCATTTAATTTTTAAGAGCGTAAATTTAATAACCAGTCTTATTATATGATTAACAGACGATAAATTATTTTAAAAATATCGTTCATTTTGCCGTGATTACTACAAAGTAAAATTTGTCCTACACACTCAGCATGCGAAACCCTGAAATGTGTGAATATTCACACTTCACATCAATTTTTTTGTTTGTAAAAAGTTGGTTTTGCTGAGATTTGTCTGGATAAAGTAGGTTTTGCTGAGATTTGACTGGATAAAGTTGGTTTTGTACCAAATTACTTCCAATCGCATTTCTCAAGAACAATGTAATAAAAGTACAATAAAATAATTAATGCAAAGGTTGTGGAGTAAAATTTCATTACAGATTGAAAAAAAAAGATATTTATAAAAAATTTAAATTAATTGGTATTTTTTTTTGATAATTAAGATCACATAAAATAACAAAACTAAACGTATATACGGCAGTTATGTACGTGTTATGACTTGCTATTGTCAACTTGTATTTATCTACATGTATTTGTAACCTGCGCAAATAGAGAAAATAATGAAGTGATGTGATTGGATGAAATGGAAAGAGTTGATTTTGCACCAGATTCGCTTGTGGATTAACTTGGTTCTGTTTTATCTTGTACAATTCGATGCGATATTATAATCCCGTGATATATCAATTTTGAAAAAAAAATGTAATAAAGTCGGTTTTGCATTGTGACACCTCATATACTTAATAAAAAAATAAATAAAAAATGTGGACCCCTCTATTAGTATATTACCCGTGATTTCTCTCTTCTTCTGAAAGCTCCAAATAACATTTCTCTGACATATACGAGGTTTGATCAAAATGTTCGTGCAATTTTAAATTTACAAAACAATATTTATTTATTCATCAATATTTATACTGTCCTCTTCAAAATAATCCCCATCGTATATAACGCACACGCCATCGTTTTTTCCAGTCTTAAAAGCACTTCTGAAACGAAGATTTTAGTATAACGTTCAGCTTCACCAGCGATTTAGCTTTAATTTCTTCAATGGTCGTAAAACGTTGTCCTTTCTTTTTTTTTCCATTTTTATGAAGAGGTAAAGTCACATGGGGCCATATCTGGTTGCGGTATCATTACGGTGCTATTTCTGGATAGAAAATCTCGAACAAGCAATGAAGTATGAGGTGGTGCGTTATAATGGTGCAATTTCCAAGAATTGTCCTTCCATAAATCTTTCCGATTTCTACTTATTGCTTCAACCAGCTGACCTAAAAAGCTCAAATAATATTCTTTGGTGACAGCAACACTTTCCGGCAAAAATTCATGGTACAAAATACCACGATTATCGAAAAAAAAAAAAAAGACAGTGAGAAAAACTTTAATATTCAATCGATCTTGGTATGCTCTTTTGTGTATTGGTTCATTTGAAAACTTCCAGAGATGATTGAGCCGCTGTTTTGATGTCATAACGATACACTCACGTCTCGTCACTCGTCATGATGCGCTGGAGCAATATTGAGTCACTGACGACATTATCTATCTGAATATGATGCTTATGAGCTGCTGGTTCATTAGTGTATTTGAATAACAAAAAAACTATTAGTTTCAACTATTTATTTCACTACATTATTACAATTATAACGGCTTACAACATGCCTGTACTCCAACTCAATGTCTGTGTACTGTCTGTCTCGTCTCTCGAATATAGCATTGTTGACACATTCACAAAATGGCCATAGAAAATTCACAAGACACTCTCATTTCCTGAGAGACTTCTTAACGACATATTTTTTGTTCAAAATTTGACAATTTTGGAACAAATTTTGCTGCCACTCGCCTCATGCTTAAAACATTAGTTAAAATTTCTTCGCATGAACCATAGGATATACCAACTTCTTCAGCAACCTCTCCTAGTTGTAATTCGACGATTATCAAGATTTTTTTTCTTAGATTCTTCTACAGTTTTTTCGGTGATTGAAGTTTTGGGTCTCTCAACTCTATCATCATCTTCAACTGTATCACGGCCATCGAGAAAGCGTTTATACCATTTGTAAATTGCTCGTTCATTCATACTCGACTCACCAAATGACTTCTGCGACATTTCCACTACTTTACAGCACTTGATTTCATTTTTCACGCAAAATTTAAAGCATATTCTTTGATCCCTTAAAGTGAAAAATAAAAAATCACCGAATATACAGAAACACAACTTTTTTAATTAGCTGTCAAATTTAAAATACACATCCAATATGGCTTCCAATTGAGACAGTCCTCAAAGATAGCTTAACCAACATGACAACAAAAAAGTTCATCAACCAGACTAAAGTAGTGCGGAAATTTCAAAAATTGCACGAACTTTTTGATCACACCATATACATTTTTATCTGGCAATACTTTTTTATGACAAACAGTAAATATGATTCAATAAGAAATCAAAAACGAAATGTAAGCTGCTAAATCATATTCCTTTACACTAGACCATCTCTTCAAAATAGAACTCCCCTCTAGAAATACCAACATCAGGCCCTACTAAACTGCAGTTCGATAGCTCTTAAGCCTCGTAAACATTTCGCGCGGCTGCCGCGCGAATACGCCTCGCGAGGCGTGTCTAAGCGGTGCCTCGCAATGTGTAGACGTACCACGCGAGGAAGCCGCGCGATGCGTGCCTCACCTTGAGGCTGCCTCGAGGTGAGCTGTTCCAAGTCGGTTTTTCGGCGTGCTCACAAGCGCCTCGTGTCTCTTGCTTCGCTCTGTTTAGACTGCTTAACGGCATGCCTCAGCGCCTCAGCCGCCCACGCGCTACGTTACATGCAAATTGTTAATTGATTTGTATAAAGAAAAAGGGTATTGTGGGATCCAAAAATAAAGGACTATCATAATAATAGAATCAGAGAGGACTGCTGGTTAAATATCATTGAGATTATGTTTGGTTGCCTCGCAGTTACTGATACTTGCTTGCCTCGCAGCGTGGTTCACGCTGCCTCGCGAGGCAGCCACGCTTGCCAAATGATAAAATATAGCTCCGAAACCTGGAACCTTAACAAAGTGTGACCCACAACAATACGCAGTGTTTGAAAACAAAATACTACTCCGAATGCCGATTCACACAACAAAACTTAATTGTCTTAATTCTTAATCTAAATTAGTGTAAAATTTATCGTGAACGCACCTTAAATTGCTAGGTTAATCTATTTTATCCTAGTTAAATCTAACACGCACATTTTTGTCATTTTTATTCGAGTGAGTAATAATCTGAGTTAAAAGCATTTAACTATGTCTTTAGAAAGCGGGCATTAATCAACAAAGTCCTAACAAATACAGACGATTCCGCTTGATTGGTCCACCGCTTAATTTGGGCAGCCGCTTATTTGGGCCAAATCTCTAAGAACAGAAACCAAACCAAGGAACCAACAGTAAATTTACATGTTTAATTGGGACAACATTCCGCTTAATTGGGACAGCAAATTTAAGATCACAGTACATATTATGCTACACATATTCTCAACCAGGAGGCAAAAATGTATGGCTGTGTTACAGCGTTATTTTATGCAGGAAGGAAATGAAGGGAGCCCGACATCCACACTGAATACCTGTGCTGATTTTGTAGAAGTGAAATGTTACAAATCAAAAGACAGACTACACTACCTATTTATTATTTTAGTTTGGAATTTATTATTATTTTTTCTAAAAAGTTTATATTTTTTGGTTATATGTAATTTATAGTTTTGTCCAAGAGTTTATAAAATAAAATTATTGAAAGAAAAATATGCATTGTTTAATTTTATTTGAAATTTGCTTAATTGGGGCAGCCGCTTAATTGGGCCACTTAATTGGGCCTTAAATTCCTAAGTCCCGATGTGTCCCAATTAAGCGGAATCGACTGTATATGCAATGACTACGCTCATGTATAATTACATAAGCGTAATTTTTAAACTTAAAATATTTGATAAAATTTTGATGTAAGTTACCGTAGCGATTCTCGCTGACTAAACGATAACATGACACCCCTAACCATTCTTAGTATTAAGTAATTAGATAATATGCTAGAGTAGGTAATTTTGTAATGTAACATAGTTCACACATTTTGTATTTTTGTAAAAACAGTTTAGATTCAGCTTCCTTAGAAATAAGACATACTTTGTAATATTAAAAATAAATCTTTTTAAAAACAAAGTTGTCGTGTGAAGAAATATAAGTGGCGCAGTCGGTAGGATTACCAAAACAAATTAACGTACATAATTTGTTTTCACACCAGTGATTAATTGGTATCGAACATTTAAAAAAAATAAATAAACTTGACTTTCGAAGTGTGTTCGCGTTAGTGCACATAACAAGCATCACCATCGAAAGAAGCAACTTCACGCTCATCACATCCCTCCGAGCTGACCGAATATCAATCGAAGGAACGTTGAGCCCTGAGTCAATCGACCACCCAAAGAAGGACCTTACAGGACATGAAGTGGACACTCACATTACTGTAAGTACCATATGGAATTTAGAGGTCTTGACTCATCTAAGGTTATTAAAATATCTGAATCTGACTCCGATCCAGAGGATCGTATTCAAAATTTAAGTGAATCGCTCACTAATAATATTTATATTAAACAAAGCCGATTAAACATGGCAGTAAATAATACAAATCTAGTAGCACCAGTAAACCTGGCTACAAACCCTAGTAATGCCCCTGCCCTCCATACACTCAAAAAAGAGTATATTCAGATGATACCTGATTTTCACGGGCATAGAGAATTGTTACCTCGTTTTATAGAAATATGCGAGAAACTTGTAAATAAATTCTATAATACAAGAGACCCTGAGGACTTTCAAAATGAGTACCTCATGAGTAGCATCTTGTCAAAAATTAAAGGCGAAGCCGCCATCAATATATCTGGTTGTATAATTACAACCTGGCACGATTTAAAGTTAGCCCTAATTAATACATACGCGGACAAACGCGATTCTTACACGCTTAACATAGAAATGACCGAGCTAAAACAAAGTCCAAACGAGAACGTTTTCGACTTTTATAATAAATTACAACACGTTTTAAACCTCCAAATATCATACATTACGACAAACAGTACCGATATTGTTGAAGCGCGTATATTATCTGCATATTTTAGAAATTACGCACTGAGAATCCTACTCAGAGGATTAAGAGAACCAATAGGCCAATTAATGCGAGCTAAAAATCCAAGTGACTTGAATTCCGCATTAAATATGCTAACAAATGATTTCCAATTTCAAAATAACCCGAAATACTTTAAAATTGACTCGCAAAAATTTAATACAAAGCCTCAAACACAAAATTACAAAACTAATAACGTAAAACCACTCCAGTTAACAAGCGTCCCGCGCAACAATCAATTTTCTTTTACAAAACCGTTTGTAAAACCTAATAATCAACCTTTTAATGCGCAAAGAAACGTAGCACCCACCACTAGAACTTTTACAAATAACCAAAATAATCAACAATATCCAAAACCTACACCGATGAGTATTACAACTCGAAATACACAATTTAATCAACCTAGACCCGGTCCATCAAATCAATTTAGAAACCCGTCCGCGCAAATTAGGCCATATTTTCCGAAATATATCGCGGAAGAACTCTACAACATAGATGAAACCGAAATAAATCATTATGAAAACAATGATAAAATTGATCAAGATCAAAATTACCAAGAAATTGTTGAAAACAATTTCGAAAACCCATTAGATTTAGGAAACGAAGCCGAAAACTATTTTTTAGACGAAGCGGCCTCGGACCCCGATACTCCCGACATTTTGATTTAATGAATTTAGCAAATAACCAAAGCAAGCTACCCTTTATCGTAGTTCCCGAAAATAATTTAAAAATATTAATAGACACCGGCAGTACGAAATCCTTCATAATACCTAACATTGCGCAAAAATATTATAAAAATTTTATTACTAAAGATCCATTTCAGATTACCTCTGCTCATGGTACATCTACCGAACTTTATAGCACGCAAGTGCCCATCTCAAAAATATTTAATTGTAAAAATAATTCACAACTTAAATATCACCTGTTTAAATTCCACGATCAATTTGATATGTTATTAGGTATGGACAATTTAAAAAAATTAAAAATCATAATAGACACTAATAAAGACCTATTAATTACACCAAATTCTAAAATAAAAATTCAATACCACAATTTCAAAGCGAACTCTAACTTAAACAATCTGTCCACAACAATAAGAAAAATAGTAGAACCTAATTCGGAAAAAATTATCAAAATTAAGGTCACTGAACGAGATGGTACAGTCTTAGTTCCTCAAATAAAAACTAAAAATTTAATAATACCGGAATGTGTAACCATTGCAAAAAATTCTCACGCATTATGTACAATAATTAACAAATCAGACAATGAAGTAGCTTATGAATTTAAAAACCCAATAATTGTAGAAAAGCTTGAAAATTACGATACGTATAAGAGTCCAAATGTAAATTTCTCACATGTCAATAAATTTCAACTCGATTATTCAAAATTTAGAACCGATCACATGAATGACGAAGAGAAGGTAGCTATCGAAAAATTAATAAAAGAATATTCAGACATATTCTATTTAGAAAACCAAAAATTATCTTTCACTAATCAGATAAAACATACTATAAAAACACAAGATGAACTGCCAATCTATACAAAATCATATAGGTACCCAAATATTCATAGGCAGGAAGTTAGGTCCCAAATTCAAAAAATGCTTGATGAAAATATAATTAGACCCTCCAATTCTCCATGGTCTTCCCCTATCTGGGTTGTGCCCAAGAAACTAGATGCGTCTGGTAAGAAAAAATGGAGAATCGTTATCGATTATCGCAAGCTAAATGACAAGACAATCGGAGACAAATACCCTTTGCCAAACATCACGGACTTACTTGACAAACTTGGACGTTGCCAGTACTTTACTACCCTTGACCTGGCGTCTGGTTTTCACCAGATCGAAATGGACGAAAATGACATCGCGAAAACTGCTTTTAACACTGAAGAAGGACATTACGAATTTCTGCGTATGCCCTTCGGACTAAAAAACGCGCCTGCTACCTTCCAACGTGTAATGGATAATATCCTGCGCGGTCTAACAAATGAAAAATGCCTCGTTTACCAGAACCAGTTTAGTTTAGCACCAGTTTACAAGAACACATAAATAACTTAAAATTAGTATTTGACCGTCTTAGAAATTCAAATTTTAAAATTCACTTGGATAAGTCTGAGTTCTTGCAAAAAGAAGTCGCTTATCTAGGGCACATCGTAACCCCTGAAGGTGTTCGACCCAACCCTGATAAAATTTCGGCAATTCAAAATTATCCTATCCCAAAAACAACTAAACAAATTAAAGGTTTCCTTGGACTATTAGGCTATTATAGAAAATTCATAAAAGATTTCGCCAAAATCACAAAACCCCTGACTAAATGTTTAAAAAAGGACGCGATCATAGACATAAATGACACTGACTATAGACAATGTTTTGAAACCTGCAAAAACCTGTTGATCAACGAGCCCTTATTACAGTATCCCGATTTTGATAAGGAATTTAATCTAACATGTGACGCGAGTAACCTTGCAATCGGAGCCGTTTTATCTCAAGGCAGCTTAGGCAATGACCTGCCAGTTGCGTACGCCAGCAGAACTCTGAACGACTCAGAGATAAACTATTCCACAATCGAGAAAGAACTCCTTGCAATTGTGTGGGCGACACAGTACTTCCGTCCGTATCTCTTTGGACGAAAGTTCAAAATTTACACCGACCATAGACCTCTCCAATGGCTTTTTTCTTTAAAACAATGCAGCCAAAAATTAATCCGTTGGCGATTAAAACTGGAAGAGTTCACCTATGAGATTATTTATAAAAAAGGAAAACTAAATACCAACGCCGATGCCCTTAGTCGAATACCTCAAAATTTAGAAAACAAAACTCAAAATTTACCCCAAAATTTAGAAAATGATTCACCCCTTGATATTTACAAAAACTTTTTAGACACGAAACAAAAAATTAGTTCCAACTGTAACAATATTTTAGAAGTAGAAGGAGATCTCTTTGATGCCCCTTTTGACAGTAACCTAGCGCACTGCGTAAGTAAAGACTTACAAATGTCAAACGGTATCGCGAAACAATTTAGAGACAAATTTAAAAACATTGAAAAATTAAATAGACAAAATCCAAAGCTTCATAACTTAGTATACTTAAAGGATAAAAACCGTTTTCTATTATACTTAATTACGAAAGAAAGGTACTTTAATAAACCCACAAAACAAGACGTATTTTACACATTATTAAATTTGAAAAAATTCTGCACTAAAAATAAAATAAGAAATTTAAGTATCCCGAGACTCGCCTCTGGTCTTGATAATCTAGACTGGAAAGAAGTCAAGCTAATGCTACAGTATATCTTCAATAATACCGATATACTTATATCAGTTTTCAAAATTCCCGAAGCGCAACCCCCAAATTATGAACTTAATGCAAATGATACCGATAATATGGAGCACTTTCATAAATTTATGGATAATTTTAACAGACAGATCGGAACTAACGATAATACTAATAACACCCAAGATGATATTGAATCATTAGTTGTAGAAGTAGGTGACAAATCACAAAAAGACAATAATGATGATGATACGCCAAGTGATAGCGATGTGACGGTGCATTCAAATAGAGAAAATCCTATAGTTGGCATCCCTATTGTCAATTGTGCGGTTAATGTAGGAAAAAACCAAATTATCGTTTCCGAAGTTGAACATAGCCCTAGCAAACTAAAAATTATTAAAATACATAACAATAAGCAGAGATTTCTAGTACAATTTTCCAAATTTAACTATGAAAAAGAAATGATTGACTTTATAAAAGAATATATTGCCCCTAAGGTCAAATATCATATTTATTTCGAGAATGAACTTTACGAAAAATTTAGTGTTGTATTACAAACCTATTTCAAAAATTCTAATATCTCCATGATAAAATGCACAAATTATTTAACGGACGTATCAGATGAAGACGAAATAATTCAAATAATACGCGGTTTCCACGAAGGCAAAACAAATCATCGCGGAATAGACGAAACGGAACAAAGAATTAAGCAAAATTATTATTGGCCCAAACAGAGAAAATCGATACAAACATTTATTAATAGTTGTCAAGTCTGTCAAGTCACAAAATATGATAGGAACCCCCTAAATTTAAAATTTAATGTCACTCCCACTGCAGTCAAACCCTTTGAAATAATACACATTGATAGTATCAGTCTTGATAAACAAAAATTCCTAACAGTAATAGACTCCTTTTCAAAATTCGCACATGCATATAAGCTGGACTCTATTCAAGGCATCGAAATCGTTCGCAATTTAATAAATCACTTCACGCACCATGGCATACCAATACAAATAATTTCTGATAACGGTATCGAGTTTAAAAATTCATTAGTTAGAGAACTATTAGAACTGCATAAAATCCAAATTCATTTCGTAAGCTCACAACATCCGGAATCAAACGGATTAATAGAAAGGTTCCATTCTACCTTGATTGAACATGTCAGACTTCTGAACAATCAAGAAGAATTTAAAAATGAGACAATAGATACGAAAGTTAACTACGCCGTACTAGCCTACAATAACTCGATCCACAGTACAACAAAATTAAAACCCTTCGACATAATTTACGGAAATTTAGACCTAGAATCCCCTTTCGGTATAGACCTAGAAAAACAATTACTTAACAACTATATAATTAACCATAAAAATAAACTTAAAATTTTGTATCAAGAAATAAATGATAAATTACAAAAACATAAAGAAAAAGTAATAGAGACTGAAAATAAAAATCGCGAAGAAACCCCGGAAATCCCTGAACAAGTACTTATAAAAAATAAACAAAAACAATCTAAAACAAAAAATAAATATACCCCCGAAAAATTAATAGAAATTAATAAAGCGCGTAAAACCGGCAAAATTAAAACGAGACATGGTAACACGCAAACTAAAATCCACCTGTCTAACATAAAAAGACCTAAACAAAAAACTTACAAATTTAAAAATCTTCCAGGCTGTTCGCATTGGGACAAGGAGCAATCTTAAAAGATATCTCTAATAATCTCGGAGTTCTACCTATAAATTTGGGCCCAGCTAAACTAGAAAAAACAGAACACACTTTCGTGCATTACTTCAATTTAGAACCTTTATACGAAGAAAATGAAAATTTAAAAGAACAATACCAAAATTTAAAAAACGGAATTTTTAACAGCACTCTCTATACGAGAAAAGAAATTGATAATTACGGCAAAATTGTTGAATTTTTACAAAAATCCACACAGGAAAAAATTAACAACATAAAAATACATCCTAAAATTAGGAATAAACGCGGATTTATTGACGGATTGGGATCAATAGTAAAATCTATATCCGGTAACTTAGACGCCGAAGATGGCAAAAGATATGATAAAATCATAAACCAATTAAAAGGTAAAGTAACTAACATACAAGAACAACTTAAATTCCAATACAGTATTAACGAAAAAATTATCGAAAATTTCAACTCATCCGTTCAGAATATTCAACATAACGAAAGATTGTTAAAAACAAGAATAAACCAATTAAACGACATAGTCAATGACAGAATACAACAGACAGACATTTTATTCGCAAAAGACTTATATAACCAGTTAATAATTCTCTATAACGCAATCTTGAATGTTCTTCAAGATGTAGAAAATTCTATAACCTTTTGCAAATTGCAAACCCTTCACCCAAGCATCATAAAAACTACAGAACTATTTAACGAGTTACAAAAAATTTCAAAATTTTATAAAAACCAGTTACCTTTTGATCTAACTTATGAAAATATATTGGACTTCGAATCTATCATAAAAATTAATTGCAAAATTGAAAGCGACCAGATAATATACCTTCTATCACTTCCAATAGACTTCGAACAAAATTATGATTTGTATTATTTACGACCCGTACCTACAAAACACGAGTCAGAATTTGTTACAATAATACCAGATATCAAATATCTTTTGAAAAATAAAAATAACATAATACCTCTAAACGACATATGTACTAAAGGTAATAAAGTGTTCCAATGTCGCCGTCATCTACAGACAAATTACAAATCTAAATGCGAAGAACAAATATTGCTGCAAGGAGACCCAAAGTATTGCCAATATACGAAATTAACCATCGAAGAAAACAAGTTAGATTACATATCCAAAATAGATCAGTATTTAGGAGTATTCCCGAATGAAGAAAACATCATCATAAAATGTTTACAACAAACAGAAACAAGAACGCTAAAAGGAATATTTTTGATAAAAAACGATCAGTGTAAATTATTCCTAAATCAGCAAGAAATAACTTATAACAACAAAAGTTATGGCACGCCACTGATCTTAAACAAGGTGAATCTCCAACTACAAAAACCAAGATTTTCAAACTTTACCATTCAACTAAAAACTTTAAAATTGGAAGAACTACCATCGAATCCTGCCATACCAATTCACCAAAACTCCAAAATCATCCGCAACATGCCGAGCCTATGGACATTGATTCTTTACATCGGAATCCTAATCATTACCTGTTCGATCATCACGAAGTGGATCAAAAAGAAAATCAAGAAAAACTCCAACAAAAATCAAAATTCACAAGGACATACAACCGAGTCAAGCCCAAAACAAGGTCAAGAAGACATCGAACTTCCAGGAGGAGCCTCGTTCCAAGGGGGGAGGAGTTACCGTAGCGATTCTCGCTGACTAAACGATAACATGACACCCCTAACCATTCTTAGTATTAAGTAATTAGATAATATGCTAGAGTAGGTAATTTTGTAATGTAACATAGTTCAAACATTTTGTATTTTTGTAAAAACAGTTTAGATTCAGCTTCCTTAGAAATAAGACATACTTTGTAATATTAAAAATAAATCTTTTTAAAAACAAAGTTGTCGTGTGAAGAAATATAAGTTGTATGTATTTATTTTAAAAAGTACGCTTATTGATCCTGAATAATAGATTTTAATTGGCCATTGAATATGCGGATCCAGTCTTTCTTAATCACAAATATCTATATTAAACAACATTAGTTAATTATAACACTGTATGTATACAGTGTAACCATTATTAAGTATACAGAATTATAATGATTATTTTAACAAAAGTTTTCATGCAATAAATAAAACACAAAACAAACGTAAGTTTAAATTAACCATAAACTCAACATTTGTAATGTTTTCTTTTTTGAGTTGTAACAAGTTCGCGTCTAGCGTGCAATGCCAACGAATTCAACGTTATTCCACTAGGCAAAACTTAGCAGTCTTCATGACCAGTACAAAAAATGAAATTACTTTAGATTACAACAGTAGAAATGACCGCTGGTGTTGTTAGTACTCACAGCATGCATCGGGCAGCAGCGTGCTACTTGCTCTGCAGGCTCTAACCTACCATTGTGAATTTAACTATCCTCATATTTCTAAATAATTGCCCTTGTATGTTCCATGTACATGCCTTATTAAATACGGTATAGTTCTATTAACATTTAAATATGTCTATGTTAATGGTTGCCAATAACGAAACAGGAAAGAATTGAATCTATTAATTATAAATCCAAATGATATATAATTATTTCTATAGTAATGAAATGAGTTGTTAGAAATAAGAAATAAGCAGATAACACATTCAATAAAATAGATGTATTTATATCATAATTGCTGTTACTTTGGAAGGTTTACAGGACATATTAAACTACGTGACCAATATAAGCGAAAAATACGGAATTTGCTTAAACATCAAGAATTGCTTAAACATCAACGAAATCCATTGTCATGGCAAGAAGAATGCGCCTTGTGGGCAACTTTTTGCATATAATAGTAGTACCTATTGAAAGAGTACAAACTCATACTTACAGAGGCGCTACTATTAACGACCAATGAGATTCAGCGAGAGAAATCACATCGCGCATAGAAATTGCCAAGCACAAAAATGATTCATATATTCAAAAACCATGACTTAAATTTGGAAACAAAGATTATACTTGTAAGCTTTCTGTTTTTTCTACTCTCTTATATGGTGTCGAGTCGTGGACATTAACGGAAGCTACATCTAAAAAAATCGAAGCGGATCAAATAAAGAACAGGGCACTGGAAAGTTACAAGATTTCTTTACAGAGGTCAGTATATAACAACATCACTAAATAATTCAAGGATTATCAGTGGCTCTAAAACAATGGTTTTTGGTCTATAAACGCATGCACAATGATACAAAATTTTAATTGGGGTAATATGAGGGAAAATAAAACACTATGCACTTAAAAACAAGGTAATTATGTTAGGTTTAGTTAGTAAAAGTCTAGAACCGAGCGGAGCGAACTACCTATCTTCGACATAAAACACTATATTAGGTTAGGTTGATTAGTGAGAGTTTGGTTAGAAGCCGAGCCAAGCTAGCTACCTATCTTCTAGTTTAATGATAACACCTTGTTTGAAGACATCCACACTAATAATGCCACCTGTTTAGAATCACCGTACACTGAACAAATCACGTGTGGTGTGAAGCATGCGTAGTCGGCCAGTGTTCTATTCTTAACTCCTACAGTTGAAGCTTGCGAAATGTGGATTTATAGACGCATCCCACGCATATCATCGAAGGGCAAGATAACGAGCATCAAAGCTCTAGAAATGATGAAGAAAGACTTGGAGTTAATGTTCAACATTAAGAAAACAAAGTTATTCACCATTGAAAAAAAAGTATACTTGGGTCATATAATGAGAAACGAAGAAAGATACGGGCTTCTCGAACTAGTTATACAAAGTAAACTATTTGATAGAAAAGAACCTGGTAGACGTCGTATATCTTGGTTGAAGAATTTGAGGGTGTGGTTCAGTAAAACAACAACTAAATAGTTTAGGTCTGCAGTCAGCAAAGTCAAAATAGCTGATCGCCAATATCCGGAACGGATTGGCACCTTAAGAAGAAAAAGATATTCTATCATCTTTGGCAGTAAAGTACACAGAAGAAGACCTTGGTCTCAATGAAAAATTTATTAGTAGGGGTAGGCTAGTGGAACAATAACTATCCCAAATACTAGCGCGAGTACTAGAACTAGTTCCATCTCAAGTGTTTACGTTAGGATGGAAACGATCTTTGTCACTAGCAAGTTAGCTACTAGCTCGTTCACTAACTTAATATTAACGTGCCATTAGTTTTTTCCAGTCCATTCGGTTTGTTACTTTTTCAGTCCTTTGATAACCACCCAATAGTTGTATCCTATATATCCGCCATACCAAGGACATACTTCCTGTAATTTTTTATGGATATGACAAATAAATCTGTTATGTTTTCTGTTTAGAGTTTAGAAATTTCAGGGTAAAACAAAAAACAAATAAATAAATAAACTATGCTAGAAAACAATGTTTTCTACCTATTGTGGTGCGTTCCACAAACCACATTATGATTACCTTTATCAGGTACCCCTTACCTAAATTATCGAATTACGTGTTTACTCCGTATTTAAATAACACTGTACGTTTAATATGTAAAATTAATTATTTATTATGGTGGTAACTGTACTTAAAAACATTGTTACGAGCCTGTTATTTCATGATTAAACATTGAAAACTCAAAGTGATGACAATTGACAATTAATTTTAATACCGGGACTCGTGTGCAAATGACAATACACATTCCAGCGTAAAATAGCAAACAGAGATCATATTTTATTTTAACATATAATAATAATTAATTGATAATATAAAACTGAATTATTTCTGCGCACACATACAAATTTGTGTAACATATGTAATAACTTCATTATACATTACAATTATTAGAATAATTTCAACAATAATTTTATGATATTAATATATACATTATATATTTATATGATTTTCGCATTATTAATCAACACTTGCCTATGTATTTTGCATATTTATTTCCGGTATTATTTTTGCAATCATTGCGGATTTTAGGAGATTTCTAATATTTATTCTAGACTTTCGGGGGCCTGAAGCTAATATACATTTTGGGGCCCCTGAGTTAAAGCAAAAAATATTTAGTTTTACGAAACCTTTTTTTTTGTAAAATTTTACATTTGCCTTCTTCTTTTTTCTCTTCTGGTGCCCTATCTGCTTAGAAATTGTTGGCTACCATAGTCTTATTGAAAGCAACACGAAATAGCTGTATCGAAGATTTCCCGTACCACTGTCGCTAAATTTTTTGGTCAATTCCTTCTTCTACTTTGTCCTCTACTGGCGTTAATTTTACCCTACATGATATAGTACCTATATGTGGGGTATCGAAATGGTAGAGCTTGTAATAATCACTTTATTGAACATTGGATTGAATAACTCTTAAAAAATATGCAATATTAACAAAAAATAGTAATAGTATCGCACACAAGTCTGTCTGTCGTCCATTACATCGTCACACACCTATCTTCTGTCTCTGTGTTGGTCTATCCTTCTCTTAGTCTCTTCTTACTTCGGCCGAGGCGCGAAATTCAAATTCGTACTTGAACCCACATTTTATATATAGTACCCCCGAATATCGTTATATAAATCATGAACAAGAACGGCCCTAAATGTGACCCCTGGGGAACACCGGAAAATATGGATATGAAATCGGCTATGCTACCATTAATTGCTACAGCTTGTGATCTATTCCCGATGTAATTTTCGAGCTACCTCAATAAGTTGCCATGTATACCGATTTCAGTTCATTTCTGAACAGTAGATTTAGATTAATTTTGTCGCATGCTTTTTGAAAATAGATGTACACGATAACCTGCCAAGCGCCAAGCTGCAGCTATGTGAACAGGCGTATTATCCTAAAGCAGCCAGATTTGCACTAAGCGCGACTTATGAGCCAATTTTATGCAACCCGTAACTCGTTCCATAAACAATATATAGGCGTTACGTGTACCCGTAACATTTACATGTAACGTAACGATTGCGCGAAGAATCAACCAATTGTTTATAAGTATCGCCTATAGATTGCTTACGAAACTTATTACGGGTTACCCAGAACTGACTAATTAGTTTGCTGCGCCTCGTTTCATTGATTGCATTGCGCAAATTATGCAGCATATCAAAATAATACACTTCGTTCACTGTCTTGTTTCTTTTCTTGAAGTCTATCATCCCCATATTATTCTTGGTCGACTGGGATATATTGGCCTTCATCGGGCTACGCCGCTTCATGACATCCCCTCGGTCATCCATCTTTCTCGATTAATTATCAATATCCCGCTCAATAACTGTTCAGAAATGACTAATGAAACCTCTTAGAAATTTTCATATTTTATATTAGGGTGTCATGAATTTTTCATATTTTACAAGTCGTCAACTAAAAATGGTTGAGAACCACTGATTAAAGTTATAAGAAACAATTAAGAGTAATTTTTAGCTTTCTACACCGCGTACACTAGCATGCATCATCATCACCATTGGCGCGACAGCCTGAGATGAGCCTAGACCTCCTGCTTCCAGGTTTCATGCCAATATTTCCAATATGTGTACATTCAGGAATAACATGGTTGGTATAACGTTCATTTTTTTTTAGCTTACACAGAAAGGCGCCTACAGTTCATAGCCGGTTACGAAGGACTAAGCAGAACCTGTAATTTGTATAAATGATTTTTTACACATATTTTTTGAAATAAGCAAGAGTTGAATTCACGCCCATGCCTGTGCTTGGTGGACAAATAGCAGATACAACCGATTTAACGCTTGCAGTCACATGCTTGTTCCAAAAATATTTGGTCGTCAAGGATGAAATTTGTAGAAAAAAGGCAAAACTGGTTGGTAACTTACAAATATAAGGAAATATTTTATTCATCAAAGTATGCACCCATATTGTCTATACACTTTGCCATTTAAGAGACAGGTTGTTCAGGCCAGTGGTATAAAACCCTAGCGGACGAGATATACCTGGAAGGCCAGTTTTACAGCAGTGTCGGAATTAAACTGTTTGCCTATTAAAAAGTTGTCCAAATTGCAGAAGAAGTGGTAGTCAGTGGGGGCTAGGTCTGGTGAGTATGGAGGATGATGAAGAAGTTCCTGTAATTCCTGTAGTTTTGCCAGTCATTTTTGCAGTGTGTGGTCTAGCATTATCATGCAATAAGATAGGAGTCGATCTGTTGACCAATATAAGATGTTTTTCTTTAAGTTTGTGCATTATTTCGTCCGTTGGTTGCAGTTTATTTCTGCTGTGATCGATAAGTTAGGTTTTTTGTGTTTTCTTTGGTTTTTAAGTTACCTGTACGAAATTTGGCGAACCAATTTGATATGGTCTACTGCGTAGTAACACTAGAGCCGAATACACTATTAATGTTTCGCGCGGTCTGCGATGCTGTAGTTCCACGAAAGAACTCATACTTCATAGTAGTGCAAATTCCCGACCGTTCCATTTTCAATAAAATTAATTTTTAAAAAAGGTTGTTGATATTTTTTAGAGCATGCAATGATTTTTTTATCAGGCGAGATGTGTAACTTTCCAACAACAAAAAAACAGAACGGCAAAATATTAAGCCAATGTCAAATAATGAGCTGCTAATTTTGGCAATATTATTAACTACAAATTTCATTCTTGACGACCTGATATAAAGACACACAATTACTAGCGCCCTGCAAATCCGCGGGTATCCGCGGATTATCCGCGGATATCCGCCACTTTTCTGCGGATGCGGATAAATTATCATTTCAACCATGAGAATGCGGATAAAATTCCATATCCGCTTATCCGCAATATCCGCATGAACATTAAATCTTCGGTTACTTTCGGAGCAACACGCGATTGTGTTCTACAGAACCGCAGTAAGGAAAACTGCGTTTTGGCGCCCCTTGGCAAATAAATGTAAGTGATAAGCAAATTCTCAGTGAAGAGCAAAAAAAAAGGTCCTCACCTCCCAAAATCCAAGTGAAGAGCAAAAAAAGGTCCTCACTTCCCCAATTCCAAGTGAAGAGCAAAAAAAAGGTCCTCACCTACAAAATTTCAAGTGAAAAGCAAAAAAAAAAAGATCCTCACTTTCGCAATGTGAGGCCCCTTAGTCAAGCTCATCAGCGCCCTTTTCCTTAGTGCGCTAGGGGCTATCCAAAATTTACCTATATACATTTTTATCGAAAATTTTATTATGTAACCTGCCAATTGTTTATACTACCCGAAGCAAAAATTCTTGCTGATTCCAAAAATTGAAATTGACAAAAATTGAAAAATGATACATGTTGATATTTGAAAAAATATGAAGCACCTTCTACCAAGTATCTTTTCTCTATTTTTTTTTCTAATTCTATATTTAAAAAAATATAATATAGCCACTTTGCATTACTTTTTCCTCACCTTGGAAAAGGTAAAACTGACGTGAGATGTTAGTTGACATTAATATGATACTTGACAGTACTATCAACACATTTTACATGAGCAGCAAGCTACCTACTCCCTACGAAAAAGGACGCTTAAGCCCCCAAAATTTTTGTCTCTCTCTAGGTTTCAAAATTATTAGCGCATCTAGGCCCCAAAACTTTTGGATCCCTTAGGTTAATTTTAGTTTAAATCCAAAAATTTTCAGTAGTGTTTTAGAGCAGCGATTACCAAATAAGGCAAAACATGTTAGTTCTTTCCAAACTAACTGCAAAACCTGTTGTGCGGATTGTGCGGATATTTTTGCGGATGTGGATCGGATGCGGATTTATTATTTACAAAAGCTGCGGATGCGGATCGGATGCGGATCATGGATATGCGGATGCGGATCGGATGCGGATACAGAAAAGCTTATCCGCGCAGGGCTCTAACAATTACTTGTGATCTAGATCAGTGATTCTCAACAGGTGGTCCGTACAAAAATTTTAGTGGTCCGCGAAAGTTTTTGTATGTGTTTTTAAAGTTTTTTTTTGGTATTTTTTGCACATTTTTTATGTAAATAGTTTATATTTTGCTTATTTTCTGTAAACTTTCTGTGATTTTCGACAAATAAAAGAAATGTGTTTAGTAGTACATTAAATAAGATTGTTTTTTTGCGAAAAATGAACCAAAAATTATTATTAGTGGTCCGCGTTTAAAAATATATATTCTACTGGTCCGCGGTGCGTTTTTGTTTGAGAAACACTGATCTAGATTGAAATTAACGATTTAGAATATTATTGATTTTGGAATAATAAAATTATTTAAGAAACATTTTTGCAAGAATTTAATATAACAAAGTAATTTAGCAATTTTGTTTCCCTAAATTTCTTAGCACTAAATTTTCAGCTGTGTAAATTGAAAATAACAAAACTTTAATGTTCGTATTTTATAAAATATTATTCGGAATAAAGTTTAAGTAATCACGTTCATAGCTTGGAGGAAGAAGAAGAGAAATGATAAATGTTTCACACGGAATTTTACAGAATTAGATTTACGATGAGTAATTATTGCTAGTTGCAAACAGTTGTGCCAAGTAATTAAAATTGCGGTCTTTTTAAATGAAACGGCAAACAAATTATTTGTTTCATTAATTATTCCATTTTACTTTTATGGATTAACTTTAGAGCCAAAAACGAACAAAATTATTAAACGAAATACTGCAAAAAATATTAATAGAATTATTAATTTATCTCGAGGCACATAATTATGGCAATCCATCTGAGTCCAGATTCACAGAATTTTGCCTTCGGACATTATGCTATCAGCTCTGCGATCGATTCAATTTTTAATAATTTAAATGAGTACTTGTTTATTTATTTATTCCCATTCTTAATTGTATACTACATTGTAAATTTAACAAAACATGATTTTTTTATATTTATTTTTTTCATTAAATGCATATTTGTTTATATTAATTTCGTGATGTGATTTTTTTATATATATATATTTCTATACCTATTTCTATTTTGATGTTTTCCTATATGTGGGTCAAAGAGTTGTTCAATCATGCCAAATTTCAACTTTCTATATTCAGCCGTTT
This sequence comes from Liopterus haemorrhoidalis, assembly GCA_963971575.1. Taxonomy (NCBI): domain Eukaryota; kingdom Metazoa; phylum Arthropoda; class Insecta; order Coleoptera; family Dytiscidae; genus Liopterus; species Liopterus haemorrhoidalis. The sequence goes on along the minus strand of OZ020611.1, from coordinate 46,978,225 downwards.
GGCTACAATTTCTACCGTATAGACAGACAGACACATGCGTGAAGTTATAAGGGTTTTTTTGTGGACATACCTACAAATCCCTAAAAATAGATAAACGGGGGGAAAAATGAGTTAACACAAAGAAAGAAGAATATGTGATTAATAATTTCGCAAATATAAAATCACGAATAGTGTCGTAGAATTTAAAATATTATCGTTTAGTTTCTTTATTTATCGTACTCTGTTATAAATAATATACTTATGAATTAAAATAATATTTGATATAGTAATTTGTGTTTATTAAACTAGCTTTCAACCAAATTGTAATTACTAATACCTAGGGGAGCCAGTGGCGGCTCGTGACAATATTGAGTGGTAGGGCCAATCCCCTACCCCCTCCATTTTACCAATTTTACAAAGTTTTGAATCAGCTCAGCTTGCAGTAATTTATTACCTCGTTTATTACCAATTAAGAAACAACGACACAAAAATTTGACTTACTTACTTAATTCTGAAGCCTTTCTACCTTGCGGTGTAAGGCTATAGTCGAGTTACTTATTTTCTGGTGTTGTTCTCCATACTTCTTTCCATCGTGTTCTGTCCTTTGTATATATTCTTATCTCCTCCCACTTTACGCCTCTCTTCGTTGCAGCTTCTTTTGTTTCTTGCTGCCAGGTTTAGACCAGGAAGACCGAGAAAAACTTAGTCTTCCTGGTCTAACTTTCTTCACTGTTCTTGCTTCATAAACTCTTTTTACTATTTTGTCTTCACTCATTCTGTGTATATGTCCCAGCCATCTTAGCTATCCTTCTTCTATTATAGTCTCTACTGGTTTTGTGCCTAGTTTTTCTCTAAATACTTCATTTCTTATTCTGTCCAATTTTGTTTTACCTTTGATTTTCCTTAAAAATCTCATTTCGGAGCTTCTTAATTTAGACCTGTGCATCTCAGTAGTGGTGCAGGATTCTGAGGCGTATGTCAAAATTGGTACTGTCACTTTTTGAAGATCTCTACCTTGATTAGTTGGTATTTCTTTTTTAGTTAAAACGATGCTTTGATGCTATTGAACATTCTTTCTGCTGCGCCTACTCTTTCCATAATTTCTTTATCCATTTTTCAATCTTCCGCGAGAACTGTGCCTAGGTATTTGAATTTTCCTACCTGTTCTATTATTTTGTCATCTAGTTTTATTTTGTGTTGCATTTTTGTCCTGCTTATTACCATTGTTTTTATCTTTTGTGTGCTAATTTTCATATTTATTTTCTTCAATTCTTTATTGTATTGGTTCAAGTTGTTTTGTAGTTCGTCCTCGTTCCTTGCTATTATCACCATGTCATCCGCATAGCAAAGTTCTGCTACTTTCACATTTTTCATTTTCCAGTAGCCCACAGAATATTCTTTTATATTTTGTCTTACTTCTTTTATGGCGTCATCTAGTATCAGTGAGAACAGTAGCGGACTGAGTACGCATCCTTGTCTGAGTCCCTTTTCCGTTATAAATGATCTCGATACTTCATTTCTTATTCTGACATAATTCTTGCCATTGGTATACAGACTTTTAATATTTGAGATGGTGCTTTCATGAATGCCTCTGTTTTTAAGTGTTGACTAGACGCCTTCTCTGTTCACTCGGTCGAAAGCTTTCTCCAAGTCTATGAAGCATAGGTGGATTTGGCTATTTGTTTTTAGTGCTTTCTCGCTTAATTTTAAAGTAGACAAATTGAGAGGTCATTTAAAAATGTAAAATGCATTAAGAACTTATCCCGGGTCTATAAAGCATAGGTGGATTTGGCTATTTGTTTTTAGTGCTTTCTCGCTTAATTTTAAAGTAGACAAATTGAGAGGTCATTTAAAAATGAAAAATGCATTAAGAACTTATCCCGGGTCTATGAAGCATAGGTGGATTTGGCTATTTGTTTTTAGTGCTTTCTCGCTTAATTTTAAAGTAGACAAATTGAGAGGTCATTTAAAAATGAAAAATGCATTAAGAACTTATCCCGGATACTTAAATGAAATAGAAGCGACTTACCAAAATCTCAGTTGTACACAAATCCGTAATACCGTTCTTCGTCCATGTTAATTCTCCCCCAAATAAAACGCAAGGAAAATAAAAAAAAACAGCTTGCTTTTCGTTGCATCCGCAAATCCAATTGTTCTTTAAGTAAATATTTCTATTAAATTTTCTTGTCCGTGTTTAAGAAGCAGAGGCAGAAACATTCTGAGTTTTTGAAATGTCCAAATCCGGTAGAGGTCTTCCCAGTTGTTTTATTTCGAATTTTCCTCGAGGGAATACGAAGAAGTTTTTTTTTTCAAAAGGTTACTGATACTGGAAACACACACACACGACACGACACAACACAGTAAAAAACACTATATAATACGCGACGCTTTCTATATGCTAGCGTAACTCAAACTAATTAGCCAAGAAACAGCTCCGTTTAAATGTAATTTTAGCGCATGGTGACCACCCGCTCTTCCTCTGACACTCCGCGGATGCCAACAAACTGTCTGAAATCTGAGCCAGTTTCCATTTGGCTCGCTTGCCTAAATAAATACAAGGCGTGCTTCGTTGCATCAAATGCAAGGCAACAGCAGCGTTCCGTACGTAAACGCGTATATGTTTATTTGTATTTATCAGTATTTTTAAAGAAAATAAAAGCTTTTGAATGATTAATTTATGATGGTGTTGCCATAATTTTGCAATGGTAGGGCCTTGGCTCCTTGGCTAATCATGACGAGCCGCCACTATCCCACCTAAGAGTCCTGAAAGTCTAGATACGCTACTGAACAATAATAATAAACGTTTATTGGGTTACCTTTGAAACTCTATTAAGAAAAGATTTTCAAAAATCTCTTATAACGAATATTTTTACTTGTATCTCTGCTCCCCCAACAATTACGCATTGAAAGACTATCTTTAACGACCATTAACATAGGCATTTCGCCAGTGCGATTATAGATAAAGCTACATTGTATAGCGTATCGTTTCCCGGCTGTGCCATAGACAGATAGTAAGGTGCGGGCGGGCGCGGTTAGAACGGTGTTCACGGCGGGCAATGTTTGCGCACTTAACAAACAAATACCCTAACCTCGACCCTAAAGGACAGACAATTTCACCTTATCTCTATGGTCTGCTTCTGTACTTGTGTACCGACACAAATTTAGTACAGGTCTGCATAATGTGCACTTATAGCATGTTAGAGGCCTAACTGTCCAACAGTTTTGTGTATTCAACGAACCGGTTTAGACCGATTATACGATGGTAATTCAATAATCCCTTATTTAGGGTACGTCTGTCTCACTCATGTTTAATATGATTGTTGTTTAAAAAACATTTTTGTTTCCAAATTCTTTTTGAACGTGTTATTTAATTTTCGAGTTTTGACGTTTTATAAATTTAATTAGAGTTGATTCTTAGGGAGGAAATATGTTATTTGTTTTGACATTTTATATGAAAACAGAAAATAAGTTAGCTCAAGTTTTATTTCCCGTTACGCGACCACTAAAGAAATTTTGATTAATTATTATTAGTATATATATAATACATATAATGACATATTTCACTTTATATGAAATGTCTCGCAGAAAGAGGGTGGCCAGAAGGTGTCTTTTGTTATTAAATCTTATTAATTTTTTTTATTTATTTATTTTACATCGGCCTATTTCTGCAACGAGGCTAATCGCCGATGCCAGGGGGCGAACTCCTACACCTGGATGAGGGGTGAATGATTGTGAAATGAGAGTAATGTAAATATATTATTCTCGCCCGAATAATATCACCGACGGAGAATCGAACTACCAACCACACAATCCAGACTGTCTTCACCAGTCCAAACTGCGATTTAATGCGCTCGGCCACTCCGTCGGCTTATCTTATTTTTTTGTTTTATCACCAGAGCTATAGATGGTATAATGATTTTTTGGTTATAGCTACAAAACCCTAAGAAACATGACTGACGATATAAGAATTTCTTGTCTGTACTTGCGAAACCCTAAAACAAAATTTTCCGATACCGTTATTTTATTTTATTTATGTTGTATTTTTTCAATTAATATCACTTTTGTCTATCATTTATAGAAAATAAATATTTCAAACTAAAAATATCTATAAGGTACATCAATAAATAAGAATAATATGTATAGAATTTATCGAAAATACGAGGTTCAGATGGCAAGTCAAGTATCAGATGGTAAAAATTTCGAGGTGAAAAAAGAAAGAAACGATGCGAGATCAATAGTGAAGGTGAGATGGAAATAAATCATATGCATATCCCGTAGCGAGGTTGCTAAGAGGATCTGCATATACTTCCAGTTACATCTGTGTAAGAAGATTTTAAACCAAGAAGCTACTTTTCTAATTTATTCATCTGATTCCTTTCGAACCACACCGGAATAGTTGTCAGAGAGCTTTAATATTACATGACCTCAAACTTTAAATATCGTGCGGTAAAAAAGGCATTGGGGAGCGCAGATATTGCAGACTGGATCATATCAGAGAGATACATATTTAACAGCAGATGTTACTTAAATTATATAATATATAACTAACAGGTTCCCATAGGAGTTTCTGTGGTTTCGTTGTAAAACCGTTGCCTACGGAGTACAGGAATGCGAGTCTGACTCAGTACACCATTTTGAAATTTTCATTTTTCGATACTGTGCAGTTAATTCAGGGGCCGATTCAGTTACAAAGACAAAAAAAATTGATGTGAAGTGTTAATTTTCACACATTTCAGGGTTTTGCAGGTATTTAGTAAGTGAATGATGATTATTTGGGATGCGAAAACAAATTTTATATTAAAATATTTTTTTTCTTAATTTTAATTCGAACGCCTAATACCATTATTTAGGTTTCTAAATATGTGCAGTATTTTTTTTTTTATATAGCAAGGTTTATTAAATATTTTAAAAATTGCGCCTACGGCTTCCATTGCTTGTTATAAGTTCCGCCCCGCTGATTTCGTGTACATTGAAACAGAATTAAATTATAATTGAAACAATTTCCACTGGTTATTAAATTTACGCTTATAAAAATTAAATGCAACATTTGCCAAAATATAAAAAGAATTTTGAAAAAATAATTTAAACAATATAAAAATTAAAAAAAAAAACAAAAAATAATATTGTCTCTTCTCGCAGGGTTCGATCCCTTTCGGATCGAGTTACTTGGGTGAAAATCTAGCATCAAAACCACTACACCAGCATACACGTTCCAGTGTAGCGTGTTATAAAGCTATAACTTGTGTACATTATTAGCCAAAATACAAAAAAAAAAAATGCTTTTTTTTCCAAAAACGTAATCTGATCAAAAATTCCTGTTGTACTATTCCGGTTCACACCAATGTACATTACTTAGAATTTTTTCAGATTTTTAGTTTAAACCATCTGGGCTACAGGGTGTGGGACAAAAAATTTTTTTGCACAATTTTGGCAAAAATCGCCTCAAAATAATTTATTTTGCAAAAATAAAAATTTGATCGTTAATCCACGTACCATGGGCTTTCATTTGATACCCTACTCAGAATTATATAAAAATATATTTTTTTTCGATAAGCACATATTTGTTTATATTTTTAGGGGGATATGTTTTTTAGATGTTTTAGTATTTTTCCTATGTGCGGGTCAAAGAGTTGTATAAGCATGCCAAATTTCAACTCTCTAGGTTTAGCCGTTTGGCTACAATTTTTACCGAACAGACAGACAGACAGACAGACAGACGACAAAATGACGGTATAAGGGTTTCTTGGTCATACCTACAAAACCCTAAAAAAGTAGTTATATCCGTTATCAGGTACGGAAAATTATACTTTTGCGGCAATTCTGTGTCAATCTGTGAGCTACAGACGATCGTATCTAAGGAGTTGTTTTATGTGTTGTTATGGACAATTTCTTATAGGTTTTGTCTGTAAGCTTACAAGTTTGCCACAGAATTGCCGCATTTACAACAAAAGTAGGCAATTGCCTATGGCTTGTCCTGCGTACAATATTTTGGTTAAATCATGATAAGAGTTTACAAGCTGATGGTAGAAGCACTAAAATGAGAATTTATAAAAAAAAAATAATCAAATAGTTGTCACATACAATTCAAAAATCTGAACATGAGAACAAAGATCTTCTCAGCATTTTTGAACGTACGAGGCGTGTAAATTAAATAACCGGACTGGCAACATAGCGTTTGATCTGGAAACATTCGGGACGCAGGACTTGGAGGAGCGGCAACTGTAATAGGCCTTCAGTACGAATGTGAACTCGCTAGAGTAATTTTGTTGCCCGCAGCGATTTTTTTCGTGAAACAGTTTTTTCTAGTGCGTTTTAAAAATAAGTGACATTCATTTCGAGCAACTGTGTACTATCAAGTTTCGCTTCAGACTTGGGCACAGTGCAACGGAAACGTTTGCAAAATTTCAGCAGGCCTACGGGGACAGTGTGTTGCAAAGGACCTAGGTTTTTTGGTGATTTAAGGCATTTTCAGAAGGAAGAGAGTTGATTGAAGATGAATCACGCAGCGGAAGGCCTCCATCTTCAAGAACCGATGAAAATAACAAATAAACGATTTGGCAAGTAAAAACAATCCTGTGGCTCCTCAGCCTCCTTATTCGCCTAACTTAAGTCCTTGTGACTTTTTCCTCTTCCCAAGATTGAAAAATCACCTCAAGGGACGTCATTTTGGGACATTCAAAATATTCAAACGTCCGTAACCGACCAGCTGAAAGCTATTACAGTATCCGAGTTCCAGCACTGCTATGAGGATCGGAAGAACCGTCTCCAGCGCTGTGTGGCTTCCTAAGTAAGTTATTTTGAGGGAGACAATATTGAATTATAATTCTATTCGTATAATTTTTTTTAATAAAATCAGTCCTGTTACTTAATTTACACACCTCGTAAAATACTCAAATGTATATAATTATCAATGACAAAAGTGAATACGTATGAACCATAAAATACAAACTGAATATTTACAACGTATATATTGTTAATAAAAATGTCTCTGTAAATTCTAATATATACAATTTAAATTATAAGAAAAGCCTCCAGTGGTTTCTTTAACACACACAGTATCATCCTACCGTTAGGCAAAATCGTAACAATATCCAAAGAAGAGCCAAAAAAGTATTCAACTGTAAACTTTCTGAAAATAGGCCAAAAGCAGAAGTCGCTAGAATGATGGCGTAGTCCGAGATTTTTAGAGAGCAAATGTAAGAAACTGGAGAGCAAATGCGCAAAACAAGCCGTCTTAAAGGAAAACCATGTAAGAGGTCACAATCCATTTAAGATTTTAGAGCTATGAAGATGATGATGAGGATGGGATCTAAGATTTAGTATCAGTAGCGGCTGGTGGGTAAAATATTTTAAAATACTTTTTGATCAATATATTGCAATGCTGTCCAGCCTACGGCCCGTGGGCCTTATCTGGTCAAAATAAATTTTAAATGGCTCGCATGAAATTTCTGCCCCTAGTTTTTTTAGAATCACCCTCCCCCTTCCTCAAAAGGTTTTCGATTTTCAAATCTAAGCAAAGGAAGGTTAGGCCGCCGCCTAAATTCACTAACACATACACAATAACAACTCGCCGCTGTTGCCCTTTCCAGTTCATTTTTATTACTTACGTAGATAAATACACTGGAAATCGCATGTGGCAACGCTGTCTGGGGACACAATGAGATAGTGTCCACAGCATTGTTTACTAGATCTAAATTTTTAAAACCTAATACTTATATAAAAAATATTTGAATTAAAAAATAATAAAAATTAATATATCCAGATATATTTAGTTAGTTTAATGCCATTTTAAAGTATAAATGAGATTTTAAATTCAGTTTTTCTTATGAATTTTTTTTAGGGGGACACTGTCCGAGCTCCACCGCGTCTCAGCCGCCACTGTTTAGTATACTATTATAGTCGGATTGCTGATAGGTGACTGTTACATGTATGTATCAAGTAGTGCATTCATATAATAATCTAGTTACCATTTTTCAGCGATTTTAAAAATGTTTTTTGTTATTTGTCTTAACTGTCAGTGTCTGGTAATAAATATTAATTAAAATATGGCTTGCGGCCAGTTATTAAATTCACAAACTTTAATTTTAAATCTGCTGGAATAAACAACAAAATATAATCCAAAATTAACGTATGAGTATAAATTTTTCCTTATTTATAATTATTACCTTAAAATTAATAATTTTGTTTGTTTGAGTACTGCTGTAAATTTATTTTTGAGCTCTAATTAGTAAAGATATCTACGAATCATGCCGTTTATTTCTAATACTTAAAGGTTAGTTGTCAACTTGAGTCACTATACGTTACTATGGGTATGCAAATAATTGTAATGATATAGACAGAGAAAGCATATAGTATTGAATATCGATACTTGTAGCAACGAACAGTCACTTATCAGCAATCCGACTATACCAAAAGTTACATCGCCTGATAGTGCATAAGAAGAGAAAAACCAACAGTACTCGATTGGCAATGCTCGGATATCTTTATTCTTGCAGGTTTTCCGTTAGGCATTGGCCTGGATGGAGACAAAGAATTCATTGTAAAATTATGTTGCACATTTTTATATACATTAAAGAGTTAAGTCGTGGTATTAATATAGAACACTGTAGCATGTATAACAAAAATTATAATGAACAAAAAGGGAACATTTAATCTAATTTTTTGTTAACATCTGATTTTACTTTGTAAAATAAAACTGTGTGATGAAAAAATGCATCATATATCTTGTAGTTTAAGTAATGCCCGTGGTTAAACCACAGCCCTGTTAATTCACAAGAAATAAGAAATAAAAAGCTGAAATATGAAAGCAAACATAAAACTAGCTCTTTTACATATCTGAGGAAAAACTGTCAAGAGCCTAATCCAACTTTTGTCTTAATTAAACGACATTTTATCATGCTAATTATATATTACTCATTTCTTTATTTACTCCTGTATCAGCATGTTAATTAAATAACGAGGATAATTTTACCTTGAATATATAACAAGGCAGGATAATTAATCATTTGATTACCTTACTTTAACAACGATCTATGTGAACTATTGTTTTTTTAAAGAAGAAACGTTTTGCTATCGTGGCAAAGAAATTACTCATTGAGGATAATTTGCTAAAAAATTGCTTTAATACTACATTTAGTACATGAGTGGTTCGTAATTTTTTACCCGTTTACGAAACAAATAAAAGAATATAGGTAACGTGTAATTCAAAAAAAGAAAAGAAAAAAATACGTCGGAGTAAGCCGTAGAAGAGAGACAAAGCATGTTAGAGAAAATCAAAAACTGTTTATTACTGTCATTTATGACATTTTATTTATGTGAAATTGTTTATTTAAGTATTTGTATTCATTTTTATTTTGCTACATTTTAAAAAATAAATATAAAAATAAATAAGATTTATGATTCAGAAGAAATCTGTAGTGTAAAAGGTTATGGTGGTAAACCTATAATTCCCAATTTAATCAAAGACATACGTGACTTTTTGACATTATACTCTATCATTTTTTTCATATATTAGTAGAAATAGTAACAAAAAAATTTAATAAGATTTAATTCAAAATTTGTGTTGAATTAATGACACTTTTTTTTTTTTAGGTGGACCCAGAAAGAGACAAACGAATGATACTAGACTACCAGGACACCCCTAAAAGCGGTGGAGACACTGGTTCCATCCCACATCCCATATATAATATGCTTTTACAGTTTTCTTGATCATTTCAGTAAAGACGTTTCTACCTTACAAATATTTTAAATATTGGTCATGTAAAATTAACATATGTTGGTGTCACCGCAACACATGTTTTGCTGTGTTTATGTTTGTTTTACATAACCTCAAGTATTTGGCTACATCTCGCTTCTTGTTACATCAGTTTAAACCTGTTCTATCAAGAACTAATTTTAACTTTGGTTACGTTATTCATTATTTTTTATCATGGTTTACACGTCCGAGTAGAAAGCTTTTTTATTGAAAAGGTATTTTCGAAACGGTGTAAAAGTAGATGGCGTTTGGAATTATTCCTTACAAAGAGGCCTAGAAGAATTTCGTGGGAAGTATTCTGTAGTTGTTATTAATTATAAAAATTCTGCCAAAAGTTGTGTTACTTTGTTTCGTGAAACGGCAGCATTCAACACAAGCAAGCTAGTGGTCAACCAACTTAACGTACTGAAGAAGTTGTTGTTGCTGCATAAGAAGTAATGGACAATGAACCAACCTTGTATACGCATGTTAGCATCACACACGACACTCATACATTTGTCATCACATCAGTCGAGAGTTTTTCTTTTTTATTATATTATTTATTTTACATCGGCCTTTATTTGTGCAACGAGGCTAATCGCCGATGCCAGGGGGCGAGCTCCTACACCTGGATGAGGGGTGGATGATTGTGAAAATGAGAGTAATGTAAACATATTATTCTCGCCCGAATAATATCACCAACGAAGCAGGCTCGAACCACCGGCCGCCCAGTCACACCTGTTTCTAACAGTCTAAAACCGCACGACTTAATGCAAACTTAACTCAAAAAGAAGGTTATGAAAATTTTTGCTTAATTATGAAGTCTACTTAAAGTATAAAGTATTTTTTTTTTAATTTTAATCAAATTTAAATATCAAAGGTTGAAGCTGTGATCATAACATCACTTTCACAGTCAGACGCCATTTTACAAACGTTGGTCAATGTTCGCTATTTTTGTACTTGGCCCGCACTGACTCTTCATCGACACATCGTCTGTAGGGTACGCATGTACAAGTGTCCGCCAGTACTACAAGTTACGGCCAGCGTCAAAACCAACATTGGCCAAACGCTGGCACACCGTCTGTACGCGCCTTAAGACATATTTTCATAAAAATTCCAAAACCAACTTTGAGTTTTCATTTTTAATGAACATATGTGTTAAAAGAAATTTTAAATAGTTTTTTATAACTCCTGAAAAGTTTGAAAAAGTTTCTCTCTCTTCTTTTTGTTTTGACCTGTGTTCCGAATAGGCTAGTCAAACATACTTTATTTCAAATTTTGACGAATAATCAAGAAAATATTGAGATGAAAATGGAGTCTGGAGAGAAACAACAAAAACTGAAGTCTCCGGACGAGAACTGGAAAGGCAGAACCTTAGATTTATATATATATATATATATATATATATATGCATTTTAATTTTATTTATTTTATTTACTTTGCAAAGTATTAAATTTTTTACATATAATATTTAATAGACATGAAATTGAGATGTTTGTTTTATTTATGGGTTTCTAGTATAAATTAATAAACTAATGAATTATAAATGAGCATAGGAAAATAAATTTTCATAAAATTCTGGTGTAAATTTATCATAATTCAAATAAAAATGTTTCTTCTTCATCGAAAACATTTGAGAAGCATTTTAATTCACCTGTATAAACCCCCTTCTAAACTACATCGTGTCAGCCGCAAGGAAAAGCCTTTTTCACACGGGGTCTCGAGCCCAGTACCTCGTATTCCTTCAACCGTGTACCACTTGGAGGTTGAAGTAATAAGAATTCCAAATAATACCTTCTAGAACGAAATGCCTCTTCCAGAATTACATCAGGAGCGGTGTAAAAAATTACGTTCTACTTTAAATACTCGGGCTGTGAATGCTTTTAATAAAACTCGATGTTAGGACCGAAAGTGTGTTGCAGTCACAAACAGCACTGACAAAATCTCGTCTTCGTAAAAAAGCAATAAACTTATTTTAATTTTGTCATCATTGGACGTGCGACTTTAACTTCAGCTTCGATTATAACTCAACTTTGAGTAATTGTATTTTATAAAATATTATTTAGTATCAACTCTAAGTAATCACTCCAGGGAATGAAATTTATTGAATTTCTTCTTTTAAAATAAGTATAATTTTTCAAGAAGGTGATATGAATTTCTGTAATAAATTGACTCGTCTTATTTTATTTTATTATAAGGCAGTAAATTACAGAGCAAGCTAGATAATTTAATTATTGATTTATAATGGTGTTGTATTTTCAAATCAATAAGAAAATGCAGCAGTTTGGTTATATATACATAAATGCTATTCTAAACAAGATATGTTAAGTTTTATGGCGGTGTTAAGACTCATTCTATACATTCTAACAACGATGTAACATTAAATAACTGGCCAAATATGCATGTTTAAAATAGAGTTTAGGAGCCGGTTTCTGAAAGCTTAGTAAACTATAAGCTATTGGTCAACTAGGATTATAATATAACAATCTCATTAGTAACCATAGCAACCATTTTGTAACTATTTGTTACCGTTGTGTTTTTATTTTTGTATATAAAGCAAATGTAAAATGTCAAAGTCTTGCTACAAAATGATAGGCGAAGAGTGGTAAGCGATTACAATGAATGAGATGAGTGATGAGGATGAAAGAGAAATGAATGGTCAAAAAGATTTAGGAAATAATACTGGGCCGCCGGATGGTGTCAGATATTGCTACAGATTAAGCGACCAATTGACAAAATATCTAGCATGTATTTGTATATAGAATAACTGAAGATATACAGCCTTGGACAAATGTATGGAACACCCTACGTTTTATTGAATTTTAGGATTATTACAGGAAAAATGGTAAATAAAACAATACATACAGCTTTTAATGACAACTTTAATCAAAATTATTTTGTGGTACCTCTTCGTGCTTAAATTACCGCACGTACTCTTTTAGGCATACTGTCCACAAGTTTTTTACATCGGATTGTACATTGAACAATTCGTACACAATAATTTTCTTCAATTCTTCTTTTGATTTGCATTTCTAAAGAGACCTTGTTTATCAGAATCGACCATAAATTTTTAATTTGCGATAAATCTGGTGACTGGGAGGCATGCAAAAAGTGGCACATTGCTTTTTGGAAAACCATTCATTTGTTGCTTTGTCTTTGAGACAGGGTGCATTATTTTGTTGAAAAATAGATTATGGATCGTCTTCATCAAATAATTTTAATATTGGTAGCTCCAAAACTTCATTAAGCATGGTAATATAACGAGCAGAATAATGCGTCCCTCGCACAAAAATATTTCGCCTAAGCTACTGGCGGACAGGCACCCCCAGATCATGATGCTACCACCATCAAATTTGACCGTAGGGATGATGCAGTCAGGATGAAAATCTTCACCCAGCCTACGTCTTACAAAATTGGCTCCAGGTTGTCCAAAAAGCTGATCCACAAAAGAAAAAACAAACCTTAATTGCGTATTTTTTTTTTTTTTTGAAATTTTCACGTGCGACTGTCCTTATGAATGGAGCAATACAATTTGACTCCTTTCTGCCACAGTGAGTTCACGTTTTTGCCATAATGTAATTAAAAATATTCACTTGAACACAATAAAACATGAAAAAAGCAATGTTTTCACTTCAAACGCATGTGTAATAATGATCTAAGCCCTAGTTGTTTATTTTTATGTAAACAAAACGTAACAGATCTGAGCCTGTATTTATTTGTATTTCAAGATTTATCATAACTATGTTTACATTTTCGGTTATCTGATTAGACGTACGTCTTTTAGAATGTGCCAATGATATTTTAAAAACATTTTGTCAAATATAAATAAATTAAAATGCACGTAAATTTAGATGTTATATTATAACTGCATGGGTGCTCCATACATTTGTCCAAGGCTGTATAACTGAGGCCAAAAGCCCAGCTGAGTGACTAAAACCATTTCTTAAATCACTGGACACCTTTCGTGATTAAGTTTTATGACACAAAAATGCAAAATTGATGAAGTACGATAATGAACAAGAATATGGCTCAAGACTTATTGAGACTACTGCGGCGTTATGGACTAATAATAATTATAAATTTAGGGCGACAATTTTATCCCGATTTGATAAACAATGTTTTAGAATAATTAACACTTATTTAAACACATTTTGATTACGGTATCATCTGCAAAGGATTCTTAAAATTCTAAACATTATTTAAATCATAAAAATGTAAAAGCTTCTACTTCTGAGAAAACAGAAATACATTAGACTATTTGATATCTTAACTTCCAGTCCTTAAAATCACATTCTTAAGTAATGTCTTAACTCGGTGGTATTTTAAGACCGATGCTATAGCTGGGATTGCTCTCTGCTCCAGTGCTGCCGGTTGAACTGCTGCGATTTTCCCAAGCGTCGGTAAGTTAACGTGGCATGCCAGTGAAAACCTCGCCTTTCGTGTTTTGAATGATTACATCAGTCACGAAACTGACGCCATCTTATCTTAAAAGTCGGCCTGTTTTACACTGAAATAATATCACTTTGACTATGTATGTATATTCTGAAAAAATTAACATCAATATTTGTTGTTCTAAATAATTATATGTCCATAAAAGTTATTCTTATTTTTGTTTCGACCTATACTAGTCAGTACCGACCATACATAACATTTCTAGAATAATATTGTTATTTTAATATTTTAAAAAGACGAACTATCTACTTCGTACGGTTTTTGTAATGTGTATTTTGCTGTAACGTAAATGATAAGTGAGATATTTCAGTTTCAAAACAAAATAAAATCGTGTATTATTAATTATAATTTTGCATATTTTTTTATGTTAACTAAATAACAAGTGAGATACTTCGTTTATAGGTAGATCCCTTTGCCCCCTAAATAATCATCTTATTAAAAACTGCGTTGAAGAGAAAAAAAATGTTTGCTCATATACATTTTTGAGGTAAAATAAATATTGATGTAAAACTGAGATATTTCAAGATTTAAGTTTTAGGAAGTACGCCCGTAACTCCCCAAACATTCATTCAATTAAAAAAGTATAATATGCAATAAAGAGATATTTTTTCTTGTAAACAATTTCTTTTATATACGTTTTTGCTGTCAAGTCAATAATAAGGGAGATATTTCAAAAGACTAGCTTTAGGGTGTCATCCCGTAACTTTAATTGGGGTGTTCTAGTTTCATCTAAATGAAATAAATGCATATAAATAAAAGTTTTATTTTCTAATTATAAAATTTTTGTTCTAATACATGATTTAAGCATGCCAAGTTATTTCTACTCTGCTGCTAGAATGTATTTTTACCGACCGCCAACATATATAAGGGAGGTATTGTGATCATACCAATTTTGACGTTTCGAGATTTCGATGGATCTCCACGAATTGAGGTCCCTACATAACGTTTTGACTATTTTTAGCATGATGTCTGTCGGTCTGTCTGTCCGTCTGTCTGTCTGTCTGTCTATCCATCTGTCCGTCTGTCTGTCCGTCTGTCTGTGTACACGTGCAGAGCAAGTTCGGCTGAAAGAATTTTTATGAAACTTCATATTCAAGCTTCTGCCATCAGTGGCACGAGTTGATCAACTTTTGGTAAAAATCGGTTGACTAAAAATGGGAGTCTACTCGTGTCGATTTTAAGATTTTTGCGAATATTTCACAACCGAAAAAATTTATTTTACAAAAGTTGCTATAAATACAATAACTAATAACTTTTATTTGAGACGTTTTTTGATAAAACGAAAAATTTCGAAGTATCTATTTATTCCTACTTATATGTAACGTATCCATGGTTATTATAACTAATATCTCTGTTAGAAAATATTTGGCCAAGTTATTTCTACTGTGCTGCTAGAATCAAGAGATATTCGACTGAAATATTCGTAAACAAGTAGTTTGTGGTGGCCACAGCTGATTTTTTATTTTACAGTGTACTGAACAATGACTTGTACTACAAAATTAACAAAAATTTCTAGAAATACCTTTGCAATCATTCCAGTTTTGATCTCCATGCAGTCCAAACACCAAAGTTTACACTATGCCACATTTTTACCACTTACACCTTGCACTTTTACCACTTAACAATAACTAAACACGCCAGAAAAAATGCAATGCTTCTTGTAAAAATCACGTATCTACAAATCAAGATGGCTATCACTGATAAAGCTCATTAGGGAATATACTCATTAAAAATTAATAAATAAGATAAGAATTTAAAAAAAATATTATTAATGGGAATAAACACATTTATTCCCATTTATTTTGAAATTTTTGCGAATATTTCACAACTGAAAAATATTTTTCCCTAGATTAGTCTAGCTAATTTTACCCAAAAATTTTACCTAAACTTCAAAATGGACTCAATTTTGTTGATATACCTATGATTAAAAATAGATACTTATACCAATTTTCAATAAGATCGGAGACAAAATTTTTTGCTTGAAAATCACGATTTTTTTAAGGTCTACCCCTTACGATTTTTTCGATTTTTTGCTATTTTCAAGGGTTTTGGAATACTACCCATACAAAACTTAATAATTGGTTTATTAAAGCTTCCATTTTTTTTTGGCTAAACAATGTAGGATAATATTAAAAATTCAAACCGCAGATTTCTATCCCTAATAATTTTTCAGTAAGGATTTATCAAAATTTTCAAAAAAATATTAAAAAAACTTTCAAAAGAATTTTTTTTTTTAATATAGTTTCAAAATATTTAGAACCTCAAGTTTTTAAAAATTTCAACCGCAAGTCTTTATCGCATTTCGTTTTTGAGATACATCCATGCGAAGATAACAATTTCTATAAATCACGCCATACTAAAACGCTAGACTAAATAAACTACGAGAAATCCAAAAATTCTAACCTCAGGTCGTTTTCTCTAACCAGTTTTGAGTTATGAATTTTTTAAATTCTAATTTTCACAAATCATTTAAATAATGTTACTAAAAAAAAAAAAAGAAAATTCGTAATCTCAAAACGTGTTAAGCGATTAAAGCCCCAAATTTTTCTAGAGTAAATAAATTACGGAAAATCAAAAAAATTCAAGAGCAGGTCACTATGTTTAACCGTTTTTGAGTTGTGATTTTTTGATTTCACAAATTTTTGCCAATAAAAAATGGGCATAATCTGAAAACGTATTTAACGATTAATGCACCAAATTTTTCGTAGACTAAATAAACTGCGAAGAATCCAAAAATTTTAACCGCAGATCATTATCTTTAACCGTTTCTGAGTTGTGCTTTTTATTTTACAAATAATGTAAAGTATGCCATTAAAAAAAATGTCGTAATCTCCAAACACTTTAAACGATAAAAGCCCTAAATTTTTTCTAAACTAAGTAAACTACTGATAATCAAAAGGTTTTTTCCAAAAATTTTAACTTCAGGCCAGGTTTTAACTAATTTTATTCTACGCGCACTTCTACCTTTACATGTAAATATTAAGGTCCGGTTTCTGAAAGCTTAGCCGAGTTAAACAATTTGGTTAAACTCATTTACAATATAACAATCCCATAAGTAACCATAACAACAATTTTCTGACCATTTGGTTAGAAAAGTATAATTAACTAAGCTTTCAGAAACCGGCCCTAAGAGTGCGCGCAAAATCAACCATTTGCCTATAGATATACATAACGTCTATAAATTGCTTACGACGCGTTACGGGTTGCACAGAATTGACCTATAAATCGGAAAATAAAAAGTAAAATTTTCTAAATTTTGTTGCTACAATCTTACGTTTCAACCAATGTTGTTATACGTGCGGGTTATTGCGAAAAGAACGATCTGCATTTACGGTTTAAAGTGTTTTATTGTCGGTCCGAGGGTCGCCCGGTTCAGCGGATTCAGATATCTAGGGGAATGTTCCTTTTACTGTTTACTTGGATTAAGGTGGCCACTCTGATGTGTTAATTTGTTTCTAGAATATCTGGTAGGATTTTCGCCAGTTTATGGCATTGTCAAATTAATTATGACATGTTCGCTCAATATTATTGACAATATATATTTGTTTTTACGTCAACAGCATATTGAAAATTATCATAAATAATAAAATACTATCTGTAATTTACAACAATGTTTAAAATACTATTATTTATTGTTTTAGGTATCTTAACTTAAAAATAATATTCTAATTATGAAGATGGGTGTGTTGTGCAAGTAGCCATCGTTACTGAGCGCTCAACATTTTAACTAACTAGTTTACTAAAACTTGCAGTGCATAAAACGTTCATTATTCAAAGATGGGCATGCATGTGCATCACATTATACACGGCGTGCAACATGAACAGCTTCATGTATTTATTATTTGATGGTAGTAGATAAATAACTTTTATCCAATTATTTCTTTGCTGCAAAATATTGGTGACAAATAAAAGTGACATCAGTAAACTATTTATTCTCTACATGGAGGTACAAGTAGAGGGTAGAGGGTAGTAGAATTAATACCATATCACAGCTTGTATAGCGAAGTGAAGCAGATCGGCCATTGTTTGGTGGCAAAGAGTGAGGTATTCTTTTTTTACATTTTCCGTTCATATTTTCTGATTATAAGGGTGTTTTGATTTTTGTTTTTAATAAAGACAATGGTGAATTGTGCCATATTAAATTGTTAAAGTAGTAGAGAGAAGCTGGTGTAACTTTTCAAAGGTAGATATAAATTAATATTGTTATAAATATCTTAATATGCATGCTTTCTTCTTTATTCACTGAAACATTCACATTGCTAACTCCTATACATATTTTAACAAACGTTTTATACTTAACTATGCGTACAAGTGTATATCTCTTCTACTTCTACCTCCATTAATCTCTATCAAAATTTTCACGTCTGTATTTGCTCTATACGTGTCCACAGACCGATAGAACAACATCAGTTTAAAGACAATTGATTAGTGTTACAAAAAGCCTAATTCGTGTTTATTTGTAAAAATATCGAAGTCAAAATTGGTATCAATATAATACCTCCCTTTGTACATAGGTTAGGTTATAATGTAAAAAAAATCTCAATGCCAACAAATCCACCATGCCCTCAAGATCCTCGCCGGACAATTCGCCGTGGGAAATCCGTCGCATTCGGCTCGGACAATTCGTCGCGGACAATTCGTCGCGGACAATTCGCCGCGGACGATTTTTTTTGTTAGAAATAAGAAATGTGGAGAGTACATTTCTCATTACGACGTAAGAACCCACTAAGAAAGGATTTTTTCAAGTTCGACCCTTATGTGGTGAAAAGGAGTAAAATGTTTTTTTACGGATTCCTCAATATCTCTTAGGACAGATGAGATATCGACTAGGTTTTTGCTTACAAAGTTTACCCATACATAAATTTTAAAATTAAACTGCGGATTTTACGCTAATGAGACCATCAATATACCGCAGCGAAGCACGAGTTTTCAACTACTATTCTTAATAAATTTTGGTTTTATTTTGGTCTAAAAACCCCGCTCAAATATAGTTTTACCCTGTTAAATCGCTGTAGCATCCGGCGATGAATTGTCCGCGGCGAACTGTCCGCGGCGAATTGTCCGGCGACGAATTGTCCTAGAATCCTCTATATATGACAGTCCGTAAAAAGTTGGTATCGATTAAAACAGCACCAACTTGAAAACGACTTAAGAGCAACTTGAATATCAATTTTAATCAACTTGAAAATGACAGTTAAAGGCACCCAGATAAAAACTGTAAACAAGTTTTGATAATAATAATAATAATAATAAGTTTTATATTATGAATATTTGTATATACATAGTGATAAATGAACACACAAAATGTTTTTTGGCACACTTTTGGTAAAAATCGTATCAAATTAAACATGTATATAAAAAATAATTTTTGTTTTCTTATAAACACAAGACATTGATACACCATTCAACATTTTAAATACATTCTTTTCCCGAAGAATACATAAATGTTTTCGGAGTGATGTGTTTTTTCGAAGTTTTTTTTTTTAATATACGCGATAAAACCCTGTATATAGTACCAAATTTCTTTAGACATTTGGCCAAATGATTGACGGTATAAGGGATTCTGGGTTACACCTACGAAACTCTAAAAATACATTACTTATTATGCCCTTTAATTATAGAGTGTACTTAAAGTAGACATATTTCAACAGATTAATATTATTATAAGTATTTTCGCATATTCCATTACCTAATATAAATATAGCGATTGAAATAACGACCAAGATTGCTATTGTTTACTTTTTATTATTTATACTTTAGGACTTACCCTAAGGGATAATGTAAAACATTCATGTTTTATTTTATTTATCTAAATAAAAATAGTATATTCCTTTTACTTAAAAAATGTAAGAGCAACAAACACGTAAATGGTACATATTCTCATACCTTTGTAATTCCTGTTATATGTAAATTTGTTACATGTAACGTTTGTACGTAATTCGTTTGAGTTCTTTATAGTTGTCGGCAAGAATGCAGGGAAAATGTTTTAATCTGCGTGCGAGTGGATACCAGTGGCCGAAGTCGGCCAAAGTCACAGGAATTCCTCCCAACAGACAATCCGCTCCACTGAACGATCTGCCTAAGATCTCACACAGCGTTTTTTGCCAAACATTCCCAATTAAAAATGTTTTACTCAATAAAATTGAATTAAAAACGAAATTGGTCAAAGCTGCTTATTCAAGATACGAATATTTTGTACATATTATAAATGAATCTTCTAGACTTACTAAGAGCCAGTATTTCCAACTTTACTTATTCTCAGGATAAGTAAAATCAAGCCATGTGATTGGCTAAAAAGGTATCATCAGTGTAAATCGCAATATTTCATTGGTTAATTTTAAAATTATTCCAAGGATAAATTTATTCCAATATTTGAAAATACTGGGCCTTAGGCAACTTAGATTCAGTAGTGCTTTATATGACACAGCTAAAGACAATTATTCCCTTTTCAGTATGTTTCTAAATTGCGAATACTATTTTTTTGAAAAAGAAATTTACTATAGAACAATAAAGAAAATCAAATAACGATCATTTCGTAATAGAAAAACAGAGAAAAATTCAACAACACACTGTACGGGAAAGCCCTGGTCTTAAAACTTTCTCCGTCAGGCATTGCACTTCAGACTCACATCAAGTTAGCACGTCAAACGTGAATAACTGACGGGTAATATACACTATGCCACATCCCAGACCCTGGATATATGCGGCAGCGACCATTGTAATAAGCTGTGTTTCTTCAAAGTGCGTAAAGAACCAAGCAAACATGTTTTTTGCACTCTGCAGTCCAAAGTGTTAGAAACTGATCTAAAAGCAGGAATGATGTCAAGTTTCTGCTTGAAAGACGCCTTCGTTCCGCCTAGAACACCCAAAATGAGCACCACAAGCTTATTTTTGTGTTTCGGGTACATTTACCAAAGCTTAAACGGAAGGTCAGAGGACTTATCTCGTTTTTCGACCTCCTTCAGAGACAGGTATTTCTCTGCCGGACACGAGAATTCGATGGACTTCGTAAGACTATATCTAAATTTGTTGGAATAATTCCAGTGTATGCGGCATCTAGGATTTTCCACCACTTCCTCTATATCCCCTTGAGCAGAATTTCCCAATCTGTGATACGCGTATCGGTACCGGTACGCGATAAATGAGTGAAATATTAATGAAAACAATATTTTGCGAAAAATAATGAGTTTATTTTTTTATGCAATTCGTCGAAAAACCCTAAGTTTTTACCTACTCCCCTATTTACCTAAAAAAAGTCATCAGTTGAGAATTTAGGAAAGTTTTATTATAGGGCTAGTCATTTTTTTTTTTTTGCTCGACAAAATTTTCAAGAGAGACATGACGAAAAAAATGTCATCACTTGAGAATTTAGTATTTTTTTTTGTATTTTTTTCCTGCAATATATGATTTCGGTATGCGAACGATATAGCTTCATCTAATTAATTAAAAAAGAATAATTAAAAAAATATATATATTAAACTATTCAGTTAGTATTGTGTTTTTGTCGAGTAAAGACTGTTTTTAAATTGTATATAATGCGAAATGGTAAAAGAGGGATCTGGTAAGAAAGACCTGCAAAGGTCTTAGATTTCAGTATTTGAGGAATTAAAAATGAGCGTGGATAGAGTCTTTTGTACTATATACCGTAAACTAGTAAGTTTATTTTTTAGGACAGATTGTAAAATTGTTTGTCAAAATTAAAATATAATTAATTTTAAATTACATTTGCTATACATGTTAATACTTATACAAGGTGTTTCATTATGACTAACTTAATTGCTGTAGTGTAGCGAGGAGGGAGCTATAATGCAATGGGCGCAAACATCTTAGAGGCGTATTGCGAATATATCTGTGAAAATATAACTGGGGCACAGTTTTGCTTTTTAGGTTTTTGTAAGTATGGCAAAAAAAAATCTTATACCGTTACCTATTTGTCTGTCTGTCTGCCGTTTGTTCGGTAAAATTTTATCTGGCAGTTATACTATCTTTTGCCGTAACATTTCATTTAACCAATATCATTAATTTTAAAATCAACTTATATATAGAATATTAAAAAAGTATAACAAAAAATGTGCATTTTTATGGCATACTAGAGCATATTTTGCCGCTCTCTACTTATTATACATCGTTACATTTATTTATCAATACAATTTACTTACTTAGGCAAAAGTACGAATAACTAGTTGTTTACTGCTTCAGACTTAGAATAAAATGAACTCACCTGGAATAAAAAGAAAAAATAATTAATACACTAACAGAATATTTGCGACCAATATAGAAAATTTAAATTTCATCTATCTGTGTACATATTTTGTCTAGTGTTTACTTTAAAACTAGGTTCAGTAAGTAACCATTTTAATTTGGGCAAGCCTGATTTCGGTGCCTGTGGTACACTTGGAAATCCTTTCTCAAATTATCAATCATTGCTGTTGTCAGCGCTTTTCTATATTTCCTATTGATCCTGACTGAAAAAGACTTTTAGAAGTGTATTAAATTAATTAAATTTAGTATTTGCACCTGAAAGAATAGTAATCAGGAAATATTATGAAGCAAAAAAAAAAATGTATTCCATAAAAATGTTAGTAAATTTAGCAACGTAGCTAGCTACAGCGTGTCTTAGATTAGTATGCGCGCAAATGACGTCAATGATACCCATTATTTTTTCATTTTCGTTAATTTTTAAAACAGATCATATAAAAATATAAAATGATGTAAACAACAAATTTTATGTTTAACAATATTAACAAGAAATAACATGAACGCATGAATGTTCATATACTCGAAAGTGAGATTATAAACGTACGTTGTATACTAATAAAGAGAACATTTACTAGCGGCAGCTACGTCACAATGACGGATATTTTAAAATGTAGAAATAAGTGTAAATTAAGTGTTTAACGATATTTACATTTATACTAATGTGTATGTGTAAAACTGCTCAATATCATTTAAAAAAAATAAAAAATATAAAAAAATAAATAAATAAATCAAAATCACTGTACACTGTAAATGGCTATTGGAGAAATCTTTAATAACACTGATAAACACAATATTTGTGACATAGCAATTTTTTGGTATTTCTGATGTATTATGATACGATGAAAACAAATCTGACACAACAATCTTTACTATGTAGTAAAATATGTAGCCAATTGTGCTATTTAATAAATTATTATTATTATTATTATTATTATTATTATTACAAATAATTTTTCTATCACCCTTTGATTTTCTGTAACAGACAAATTTATATTTTGCAATATGCAACATTTTAATATTGCGTAAATTCACGAAATGTATCTGCGGTGACGATACACAAGTGGTTAAGATCAGTTTATTCTTGTTTATCATGTGTAAAAGTATGCTTCAAATAGATTGCGTCCATTAGTAAATTACAGGTATCCGAATCCAGAGCCGCAGTAAGGAAAACTTGCGCTGGAGTCGTGTTTTTGGCGCCCTTGGCAAATAAAAAAACCTCACCTCTCAAAATTCAAGAAATGAGCAAAAAAAAAAGGTTCTCACCTCCCGAAATCTAAGTGATGAACAAAAAAAAAAGATTTTCACCTCTCATAATTAAAGTGACGAGCAAACAAAAAAAGGTCCTCACCTCTCAAAATCCAAGTGACAAGCAAAAAAAAGGTCCTCACTTTCACAATGGCGCCCCTTAGTCAAGCCCGTCAGCGCCCATTTCCTTAGTGCGCCCAGGGCCGTCGCCCCCCCCCCTACTACGGCTCTGTCCTAAACTGTTGCATTTTCTATGTCGTGACTCAAGACTTGTTACTTTTTGAGTTCTAGGTAATTCACTATACAGAAGGAGTGGCCACTACGTCAGGCACTAACTCTTGGACTAAAAAATGTTAGAAGTAAACCACTGGTGGATCCCAAAAAAGTATTTTTTCCACCTTTACATATTAAATTGGGCTAAATGAAGAATTTCGTTAAAGTAATGGATCGAAACGAAAGAGGGTTTTTGTATCCAAAACAAAAATTTCCGAGAATTAGTGAAGCAAAAAATAAAGAGGGCATATTTGTGGGCCGACAAATAAGAGAAATAATGAAAGATGATGTATTTGACAGTATGCTAAATGAAGCTGAAATAAGAGCTTGGAGATCTTTTAAAACAGCTGTTTCAGATTTTCTTGAAAATGTGAGACCTCAAAACTACAGAAATATCGTGAAGGAACTACTTCATACCTACAAAGAAATGGGATGTAGGTCTTTAAACATTCACATGTGGACTCTCATCTACATTTCTTCCCAGAAGATCTGGATGTAGTAAGTGATGAACATGGGAAACGGTTCCACCAAGACATTTACGCCATGAAAAAGCGGTATCAGGGTAAATGGAGTCCAAATTTGCTTGCTGATTACTTCTAGATATTAATAAGGTATGCCTCAGAAACAAAATATCGACGTAACACATCAAAAACAACATTTTGAAGTAAGTTAAAATTAATAAAAATACGTCTATCGCTATATTTTGTTAGAAACCAACAATAACTCATAGCAAAAAAATGATGGGTGATAGAAAAAATCTGGGGTCATTTTCAGCTTTTAGTTCAAATTTTAAGTGGAATACACTATGTTTTGTCCATGTCACAAAAAATAAGTTCATTTTGGTTTACTATAATGCGTTCGAAGGTGAGTTTGCAGTACAGGGCATATGGAGTAGTTCTTTTTCATACTCTCTAATGGGTTTACAGAATGACGCTATCCTTTTCTTGCTTGTCGACGTTGCCAGCTCTAAAATGGGCTGATCTGTGAAGACGCAGTATTCTACAAATGGCCATTTGTTTTTGTTGAGTGTTATTTTGAGTTTTATAAGAGTTGATTTTTGTAAATAATACGAGTTTTTCATATTATTATAATTGACACATTTGACACTTTTACAACATTTGGCAACACCGTTCCCATTTGCCATAAGAGCTATACTGCAAACTCACCTTCGAACGCACTATAGTGTAATTGCTAAAATCGACAAAAAATATAATGCATCTAATTTGTCGCGATTACTCTCTGATCTAATATATTATAGTAAAGGAAATATTTCTGATGTAGGACTTACATATGTGAGTGAGGCCAAAACTCAACTAGACTGACAGTGCCCAAAAAGAAGAAGAAGGTATCTGAAATTTTGGCTTTTATCCCAATTAATTTTTGTATATGAACTTTAAAAAGTTTACGGTATGTTAACGTTAAGTTATCGTTAAGTTAACATCAAGTTAACGGTTGTTAAAAACAACCTTTTAAGAATCCTGGAAATATATTCAAAAATATAAAATAAAAGTAATTTAACTTGTAGGTGTGAAGAGTCACGAGTTGCTACTGACTACATTTTTCACTCCGGTCCAATATTAGAGTCCGCTCAGAGGTATCATACGTTGTACGATCTCGACACTTTCTATAACCATCGACACTTCTATAACCAATGTTTACTGCGAATCGTCTGGATAAGAAAGATTTTTGGCTTTCGAAATCTTTTAACTCTGAAAAATGCTACCAATTTTTCCTCTAAATTTAATAAAATATCCTATTTTTTATTCAAGAGTGTCCTTTGAAATGACTGCTGCAATTTTTCTTTCTTTATTCGCAAATACGTCAACTTTTATATTTATATTCCTTGTTGCTTTTGATGGTTTTATTCAGATTTTTTCGCATTTATAATAAGGGTAAATTAAATAATTGTACAAGTGGAAGGTTACATTAGATAAATAACCTATTATTTTTAAAATCATACTTCTGTTGAAGATAATAATTGTCTAATGTTGATAAATTCTTAAACTGGTTGTTAGGATTTGATATAAAGCAATCTGCGTTAACATCAAAATAGTTATTAGTATTATTTCTGTAATTTTAGGATTCTGTAACCACTTCGAAATTTCATCTTTCGATATTATGTACTCATTTTAGGAGTAAACTCAACCTCAATTATTAAATACACAAAATGAGTACCTATTTATAAAGAGATAATAGGAACAATCGAAACGTCACACTGAGCACTTGTCTATCATATATTGTCAGAGGTCTAGAAACAGAGAACTTACTTTATCTGCTCTCATGCACTATCTAGAAATTGGTAACTCATTGGTATAATTTTTATTAAGTTTTAAATTTTTCGGTATCGTAGATACAGGCTATTCCAAACGTTTAGGCGGAACTAAATGGGAATTTCATTTTTTTACGTTGTTACGAGAAGGTACCTTGCTGGGGTTATTTCATTTTTGATGTTGGCATGTGAAAATTTAAAATTCCAACAGTGAAACCGCCGACCGTCGTAACGTAGTAACACATTTGCTCTACGTTGCTAAGGTCTCAGGTTCGATTCCCGTTCAAGCATGGAATTTTTCAGAAATAAAAATTATCCTGGCTAATTGCCACAGCAGCAAAGGCAATTAAATTTAAAAAAAAAGAAACAGTGAATCCATGGAAATGAATGACTTTTTCATATACTTTAATGACAAAAAAATAAGTAAATGGGAAACTTGTATTAAGACTGACACAAAAAAAAAATCTAAATACAAAAAAAATGACATTTTAAAATGATATTAGCCTTAACCAAAAAATGTTTATTGTAAGTACGATTTAAAAAGCTTAAACAAAACGGCCAAAAAGCACGATTCAAACGATGAAAGTAACTAGATTGCAAAATCTAGTTCCGCCTAATTGTTTGGAATAGCCTATATAACCAAGAAATCCTTAAACCGTCCAATCATGCGTCTATCTATACAAGTGTTTCCCAAACATTTTAGTTCGCGGCCCTAAAATTTAAAACTTATTGTCTTGGCGACCCATTCCATATACTGGGTGTTATTATGAACTGTTTAAGCATTGTTAATTTCTTTATTATAAGAGATTAATTCCAGAAAAATGTTCACAGAAACAAAAGAGTATACCTGCGTTCAGAGCTCTTAAATTAGTCGACTATAGGCTATGAGTTGTTCACTGTTGATTGTCACTAACAAGTTTCTAGTATGGTAACGCGAGCAATCGTTCAGAGCTCTAAATTTAATAGTTATAAGTTGTCGATTGTCGATAGTTTTCCAAACTTATAGTTAATGAGTTGTTTTAATGAGACAGACATATAAACACATTGGCTATCTCAGTCTACATCGGAGTGAACGTTTAAATTGCATGCCTTTACATAACTTAACAAAATGTAATCGCGCCAATTACAACAAATCTCGCCCAAAATTACAATGACGAACAGTAAATATCATCAATTTAGTTAATTAGGTTAGGTTTAGTAGGAAAATCTAGGACAGCAGAATTAGGAAAACGATAATAGATAATAAACATTTTACGAAGCTGGTTTAGACACACAGTTGTATCACTATTCATAACGTACTAATTTCATTAGCTGTAAACGCTGTCTTGAATGTTTAAACTATCTACTAAACTTATACGTAGCGCACAACGCACAGTCAACTAATTTAAAGAGCTCTGAACGCAGCTCATCGTTATACTAATGTTTCATGGCCTGATACATAAGCGGGGTCAATCTGACAGGAGGCATAACAATTTATTGGTTAACTGTCACAAGCTGGTGATGTGAAAAACTTTAGCGTGAATTTATTTATTATTTACCATTATTATTTTTGTAAAATAAACCACATTTTACCCCAAGTACAATACAAATAAAATTATTAAAATAGAAAAAACAATTGAACATCACAGAAACGAGTTATTTAAAAAAATATATATTTATTGTTTTTTAGAACCGGGTGTAAAACCGACTTTATGCACCTAGTGTTTGACATGTAAAGTGTCACTTTATTCCCTACGGAAATTTTTTGAACTTTATTCCCTCAATAAAGTGACATATGTAAAAAAGTCAAATTTCATAATTATTTATTATTTATTGTAATACTAATATTATTAGAATTTACAACATTATTATAGTGACCCTCACTTTCCAAATTACCTTTTTGTACTAATTACATTATTAATTGAAAATTTATGCTTGTTGAAGTTGAAGGTTCATTTCCAACTAAAATAGTAAAATAGTAGTAGTTATGTATAATTGGCTACACTCTTCTTAAATGTAAAATCTGTAAATGCCTTTTTATATAATCTATTTGATTTTGCAGGCAATAATTCGGCAGTTACCTCCATTGCAACTGACGCAATATCTGGTGGTGTCCTAATACATTTCTCGTCGCCATCATCACTGTTTTCCATTTAAAAATTATTAACAGTGTTATTTAAATAAATTTAAAAAAATCGTCAGAATATATATTAAATTTAAAACATTATTGTTACATTTAGCGTGACATAAATAAATTCTATTTTTCATAATATAAACAAACTGCTTCCGTAGCAACATAACAATTACCTAACACTATTGATTTCTGTTTGAAAATTATATGAAATCAAATTTCAAATTTATTAATTAAATTGTAATTGATTATCATGAGAAAAGCTTTGTATACATCTCGGAAGTAAAGTGCAGTAATCCCTCAAATGAAAATACTCTCGACTCCCTTCTGTCGTCACGGGCATTACTTACATTCTCGGGATTAAACCATCACTTTACTCCCTAGATATATAAATAACTATTATATGGAACATCTTGTTTATGGGGCTCTTGTATGGGGACGAGAGTTATTTTGATGAAAATAATATTATTATTTTTTAAAATCTCATCTTTTTTCAGAATTTTTTGGTTTAGTTCATGCAAAAGGTTACCATAATACTCGTCCATTATTAGCAATATCCTTTTTGCGTCTCAAAAGATGGAAGCCATAACCTTTTCCGCAGGCAAATTGGCCTTAGCCTTCATGATGGTGGATTCCATTGTTTGGACTGATATTCTTTCTATTGTGTAGTAAAGAATCCGGGTACTTAATCTCGTTAAAAATTTCCGTTGACGTTACCCCTTTTTAACAAAAACATTACCGCGCGAATATAATTTTATCTATTTTCAAACCACACTAAGGCGACTTTTGTAAGGGAGGTAATTTTGGTGTTATTTCATAAATAAATTCAGTAAAATCATTCAATTAGAGTAAAGTATTTAAAATGTTAAATGATAAAAAATAATCTATTTCTTAGAAAGGGCATTCAAGATAAGGGTAGACATGTTTATTATTTTAACTTGACACTTTTGAAAATGTAACATGAAAAGTGAATCGTAAATTGTTTTGTCCAAAATATACGTTAACCATAAGCACATAAATAATAATTAATTTTTGTCTGAAATATAAATATTATGTTGGTGTTATTTTCTAATGGGATACTTATCTAAGTTATCACCAATAAATTATGAATTTTAAGATATTACAAGACGGACAGTCAAAAAGGTGTGAAATGATATTAAACAGTTGGGCGATGTAAGCTTTTCAGGGTGGTTCTCTTTTTATTAAATAGTTGATTTTAACCCGTCGTATGGTTAAGACCATGTTTTTGGAGTTGGTTTCTAAGAGACATGAGTTAGAAATATTTAGAGTATTTGGGCGAGTCAAAATAAAGTAACATGTAATTTCGTATGAACATTAGTGTAGTGACCAGCTAAAAAGTGGAGGGAAAATATTTAAAAACATGTAGTGGTTAAATTAGTGTTTGGTGTAAAGTGTGTCTAGTGTGTGCGAATATGTGTCTCATTTGGATTTAGCTGTATCGACGTAATTGTAAGTTTAGTGTAATTAGTGTAAATATTTAAACCTTATCATAATTAAAGTAGATTAGCTAAAATGTGGAGTTTAATTGAACAACCCTTAATCCTTCCAAGAATCATAGCAACCAGTTAGCGGACTAATAGGGGAGGGGTCCAGACTTGATCCGCTCGCAAGTCTTGGAACCCATAATGCGAGGGATATCTAAAGTTGAGGGATGTACAGAGTAAGTACAAATGAAATAAATTATCAGCCAACCGTGACATTTCATATTTATATATCGTAGCCTCCCCACATTTTTAAACAAATTTTCACAACAAACTACATAATCAATCGATATGATTTTTCACAGATGTTTATAAGACTTGTGCAGTAATACAACCTAGTAAATTATATAGTGATATAGTGCCGACATCTGTACATCGCGAACGCGAACTTTTTAAATGAATCGTATAATAAATTTGTCGTTAAGAAATAAAATTGAAACCAAAAGGTTTCAATTTCAATAGTTTAATGAGTGTATAGACAATTGTGCTAGATATACGCCCATGATCGGCAAACACTATTATTGCAATTGATAATAAAATAAGACAAATATTTATAAAAGCCTATACAAATAAACCAGAAATAAATCTAGCATAATATCTTATAAATTAGCAAAGACAAATAACTTTGTACAAATAACCCTGAGTTGAAATTATGTAAAATAATTTAAGATAATCAAGTTCCACATATCACTTCCATAATTCTCAACAAAAGGCAAATTCAAACGTGTTGGAACGCTCATCAGTCAACTAAGTATGCATAACTAACAAAACTTACTAACTTCCGATTTGTCTGCGAGCTAAAGGCAGCATCCAGCATCTAGAATGTAGAGTGGCGGACGAAAGGACGAACATTTGAGGGTAGTCGCTATATAAAGCTTACAAAGCGTTGTAGTATTGAAAGCTATCGCATCAAGCCAGGAATGTATGATAGTCTGTATAGAATGGTCGGGTTGCCCGTCTGGGCGTTCTGATATCTAGGACATCGGTGCGCTTCTTCTTCTTTTACCTCGCCCCTCCTCCCACTTCTATATCCGGTTCGACGACCATAGGTACTACATTTCGGATGTGAACTTGCACCTTTCTTATAACTGAGCTGCCACCGAAATTTCAAATAAGAAATATTTGATATAAGATTTATGACATCGATTATTTGAAGTTTTAATGGTTTTTGGTTATAGGAAAGTGGTCAATAAGTTTTTATTCGACGGGAGAGACAAGTGAATAGGTAAATTCTTTGTCTGATGACTAAGATAATTTATATAATACTTAATTTAAATTTGCATTTCAAGTGAAATTTTATTAATAAATATAAAAACATGCAAAATATTAACATATGGATTAGATTCTAGCTTATTGGCTAAGATTGTCTCAGCTATAATAAATTTAGGTGTACAAAACACTCAGTGATTTTACTTTGAAACCAATTATAATAAAATGTCTCGTATTAAATACCTGCTAAACCTCTAAATGTGTAATTGTGAATTTTAAGAGTCAAAAGAATCAATTGTTTATTAAAATTAAAAATATAATTAATATTTAAGAACATATGCTCACCATTTAATAATATTTACTGTCATGATAATACTTCTGAAATTTTATGTTCTAACCCTTATCATTTTAATTAACTTTATTCTCGGCGTGTGAGAGTAGAGCAGTTGTAGAGAATGAAATGGCCTACAGAATGTTAAGTTGCAGAAGGTGATGGGAGACATTAAACCGTGGATTTCTTTCTGCAGGAACAATCGCAGAGAAGAAATTGTCCTCACACGTCTTCGCATAGGTCACTGTTGGTAGACCTATAGATATCTCCTCCGAGGTGCACCTTAACTAAGTGCGTGAAATACAAAAATATCAGTGGGAGGTTAGGCCTGTGGTTTAATCTGTCAGTTGCTTTAAATGAGGACAGGTTACTTATGGTTAGGCTGATGCTCTGTCTGAAGGAATAGAACTTATCTTTTTTTTTTGTATGAAATTAGTTAAATGACTATTTAGTTATAGTGCGTTCGAAGGTGAGTTTGCAGTATAGCTCTTATGGCAAATGGGAGCGCTGTTGCCAAATGTTGTAAAAACGTCAAATGTTTCAATTATAATAATATGAAAAACTCGTATGATATACAAAAATCAGCACTTATAAAACTCAAAATAACACTCAACAAAAACAAATGTCTATTTGTAGAATACTGCGTCTTTACAGATCAGCGCGTTTTAGAGCTGGCAACGTCGACAAGCAAGAAAAGGATAGTGTCATTGTGTAAACCCATTAGAGAGTATGAAAAAGAACTACTCCATATGCCCTGTACTGCAAACTCAGCTTTGAACGCACTATAGTTAAGTGACTATTAGCACCCCTGTCAGGTCATTTACTTATCTAAACTAAAATAAAAATCACTATAAATGGAACACGAGTAAATTAGATAAAAATCTGTTCCAAACACGGAACCGATGAATCGTGGATAATAGAACACTGTTAAGAGACTACTATCTAATATTACAGTAATACTGACGGCTATTCTTAGCCATTGAGGAGCCTGATGTAAAATTGCAGAGCCCAGAGTAAAATTGCGGGCCCCACAAAAAAAAAAAAAAAAAATGCATGAAACAAATTCAAATTATAATTAATTGTTTCAAGTACTTTTTTTTTAAATTAAGTAAATATTCTAGATTAATAAATAAATAAAGCACTCGGTAAGTTTCACAAATATAAATTTAATGTTACACTATACGTATTTCGACAGTGACGCCATATACAGGAGTTCAAATTACAAATTAAACTTATTTTTAACAGATACATTCAGGGGGAACAAATATTAATGGTAGGGAATACAACTCTATCAATTATATTTTAAAATATTCTAGCTTAATATTCAATAATCCTTAAAATAACATAACAACAATCGTTTTTGTTATACAATGTTATTGATATTTCTCGCTTATATTTCGGTAGAACCGTTAATAAGGCTTTCATAATCGGACACAATTCGTTTTCAATCGACAATAAAGTTAAATCATTTAATCTCAATCCGGGTTTTGCCTGCTGTTATTAACTACAACCGAGGAATATTATTGGGACTTACCAGTCGGCTAGAAGACCTTGATTACGCGCACGATATTTGTTTAATTGCCGAAACTCTTCACGATACCCAAGAAAAATTCAATGCGCTCTGCACAGTTACCAACAAGATTGGGTTAAACATAAACATCAGTAAAACTAAAGAGATGACAGTATATACTACCAGTAACCAACAACTTCAATTAAATGATACAGATACATTCGAATAGACGAGTTCTACCACTAAGGAAGTAGAACTCACCAGAATATGTAATGCAAGATTTGCTTTAAGTTTGCTCAACAATCTCTGGCGTTTGTCTTTTATCTCTCAAAAGACCAAGCTGCGCATTTTAATATCAATGTAAAGTTATTCTTGTTGTAAAAATGTGAGTCTCGGCGAGTCACAGCAACAATGACCAGCAAATTATAAACATTTATTAATACATTTTTGCGAACTATAGAAGGCCTTCACTAATAAAGACCTATGGCAGCTCACAGAACAAACAGAGATCCGACAAGAAATCATGAAACGCAAATGGAAGTGGATTGGCCAAAACCTCAACTGAGAACCGGACAACACTGCAAAATATGCTTTGAAATTAAACCAAAATGGCAAAAGGCGCGCCAGAAGACCCAAACAAACCTGTCGATGATCAATAAGGGAGAGGAAAGCGTTCGGGAAAAGTTGGAACCAGATTATAGGATTAGCTCCATACCGAACTCGATCAAAACACTTCATTGATGCCCTTTGCTCCATGTATGAGTTATAGGACCCAATATTTAGACTCTCTTGACTCATCCAAATTCTAAGATAATTTTTTATTTACTTTAATTTTGATAATATTCTTTCAGCTTCATCTGTGGTTACACGAACTGTTAGAATAATACACACAGCACAATTATTAAATTCGGAAATGAATTGCAATTTAAGATATATTTTTTAAACATTCTAACGTAGTTTTCAGAACATCTGTATCTAATCTGTATTATCACTTCATAACGATGACATATATTAAAACATGAGGATATAATTCTGATTTGGTATTTGTTTTAATTTTTTTTTTTTTTTTCTATGCATAAACCTCCGATGAAAGAGCCGGCGCCTCGTGGCTTCTAAAGTGCGGGGCCAATGCCATAAGCCTGAGCATGCGATGTAACACAAACTCGATTCTTTCAGAAAATGAAACAATCCCAGAAGAAGCGTTGTCAAGTCTTGAACCTTACTTTAATGAGTTATTTATTATAGTCTGTGATATAGGATGGTAGCTGGCCTCTTAACATCGGCCTACGTCTGTTCCGTTATTCGAATATACCTACTTTTATTCTAATTTACTTGTGATTGTTCGCGCGAAGTTTCTTTCATCGGAAATATATTTATTTATATGTTGTTTTATTTATTATATCATAATATTCTAATCACGAAGATGAGCTGTATTGGCACAAAAATCCACTTTGCAACATAAACTGACAACAACGATGCTTTTCAACATAAAATTTAACCAACTATCTAACTCTTACGAAGTACTTAGATGCCTTTTACCACATAAAGCTATACCTGAGCAATATAACAGTTATCTCTGAATCATACATTTTACATCTTTAGATGTCGTTTTACATGAACTTAATAGTTTAGAAAAATCTAGAAATGTGTCTACAAACTCTGTTTAAACATCGTATTCATATGCAACAATATAATTAAATTTGCCAGCAATTTGAACAATAAAACATAAATTTAATTTTAATAATAACAAAAGGGAAACAATTTCCGTAGAGAGCATGTTAAAGTTCTTACACTTGAGCGCGCTTTCATGTGTTGTTTTAATTAATTAACCATGTTTTCAGTTTTTACTCGAAAACAGCGTTTACTGTATAAGAAGGGCAACACTGTACAAGGCGTCGCTGGCTGCAATTGTTAAAGCGACGTTGCAAAATGAAAAACGGAAACAGATGAAGATATCATCACCTTGTAATTCATGCCACGCCAACTGCGATTTCATAAGATTTATAATCGCTGAACACAGATAAAAAACGGGGAAAATGCGAAAATTGTGATATTTCTGTAATGAGAAAATCGCTCACGTGGAAAAAATGGTGTACAATACCTATCCTGTATCTATCACGGTGGTACTGTGGAAACATCGTTGCCCTAATAGGTTTTGGGTTTAAATCGTGAGGGGAGAAAATGCTGAAATATCTCTTATTCGCCTGGATTATATGTATCAACGTGTCGAGCATTTGTAATCCAGTAATTAATAATATACCAATATTTTAGGCAACTGGATCGTAGTTAATTTATATTACTACCCTTTATATAGAAGTTAAATTTCGTGTTAAAAAAAAAAAAAAAATGTGCCTTTCTAGAAACAGCGGCATCAGGCCAGACCAAACCAAAGACCATAGTACACCCAGAAACTACCAATTAGTTTTTGTTGATGATTGACAACACCGTTATTCTGTACCAAACTTTTTAAGTATCTCGACTAATTCATGTTAGAATTTAAGTATCCAGTTAACCTTCCCATCTACCCGAACCGATTTCTCAGTAGAGTTTCGATAATTTCTTTTTTTACTTTGCTTGACTATATTTTTAGGGTTTTGTAGGTATGACCAGTTTTGCTGTGAACCAGTTTGGATTCAAAGCAACAATTCCACATCTAAAGCTGCTCTAGTTTTATTAAATAAAATAATGGAGAATATTGAAAAGGGTTTGCACGTTGAAGGATCGTTTTGTGATTTGAGCAAAGCGTTCGACTGCGTGTGCTCTGAAAAACTAGGTGTAAAACTCCAATATTATGGTGTTAGAGGAATAAATTTAAAACTTATAATGGACTTTCTATCGAATAGGCAGCAATGTGTTCACTTCAATGGTGGCTGGTCGCCGGCAATGAATATAGACATGGGAATTGGACAAGGTACTATCCTAGGCCTTTTCTTATTTTTAACTTACATCAACGACCTACCGGACAACTGGCGCATCGTTCTTTGATGAAGGGGTGAATGTGAACAATGTCAAAAGGGCACTAAGTGACACTCAGTCTCAGGCTTTACAGTGGTTCACAAGTAACGGCTTAAGTTTAAATACTGAAAAAACAAAAACAGTAGTTTTTAGTCTAAACAGACATTTGGACAATACTGAACTTCACTCGGATGCCACTGTAAGGTTCCTTGGATTCCACTTGGATGCCCGACTCACTTGGCAAGAGCACTAAACCACGTGTCCAAAAAAACTCAATAGTGTTGTATTTATGTTAAAACGACTGATGCTAACGGTGTCAACGGAGATTGTCAGAACTGCGTACTTCTCCCTTTTTCAATCTGCCATTAGCTATGGAATTGAGATGTGGGGTGCGTCTACTGGCTGGCAAAGAATTTTTATAATTCAAAAACGAGCCATCAGGACTTTAGCCCAAGTTTCGCCGCGCACATCATGCAAGTAAATTTTCAAGGAATACAAAATTCTGACAGTCCCGTCTTTTTTATATATTACATATACTAATGTATATAAAGAACAATGAAAACGACATACTAAGGCACAGTCAGATTCATAAGTACAATACTAGGAACAGAGAACAGAGAAGATTGAAAAAAGGAGAAGTACGCAATTCTGACAATCTCCGTTGACTCCGTTAGCATCAGTCGTTTTAACATAAATACAACACTATTGAGTTTTTTGGACACGTGGTTTATGTGCTCTTGCCAAGTGAGTCGGACATCCAAGTGGAACCCAAGGAACCTTACAGTGGCAATTCGGTATTTAAACTTAAGCCGTTACTTGTGAACCACTGTAAAGCCTGAGACTGAGTGTCACTTAGTGCCCTTTTGACATTGTTCACATTCACATTCTAGATGCATTATATCTAGTGCATCTAGAAATCTACCCTTAATTGCAGGTATCGGTCTCTATAATGCCCTGCCAGTTGTGCTCAGAAATAGCTGCGATGTCAAATTCAAAAGAGGCCTAAAAAACATACTGCTTGAAGGAGCGTTTTATAGCGTCTCTGAATTTGTAGGTACGATTAGTGTTGTAAAATTTTGAAACATATTATTGTTTGACCTAAGTTACTGTATACTAAATGTACAATCAGCTTTAATAAAATGATTTGATTTGATTTGACCACCAAAAACCTAATAATGTCACACGTGTGTCTATTTGTATGTTTGTCTGTCTGTACGGTAGAAATTGTAGCCAAACGGCTTAACATAGAATTTTGGCATGCTTATACAACTTGTTGACTCACATATAGGAATAATACTGCGAGTTCAAAAGAACATATCCCTAGATAAATACCGTATTAGCCCGAATATAACGCGATATTTTTTGACCAATTATTTTCTGTGAAAAAATTGACTCGCGCTAAATTCGAGGTCTAGGTAATGGAATGTAATATAAACAACCCTTCTTATTAGTACGCCTATGCCTCCGCACCACCCCGAAAGCTGAAAAAATGGTCTTATCGAAGTTAACTAGTTACGATAAAGCCAGAATTACTGTTATGCTTGCCGTTACTGCTGATGGACAGAAGCTTCAACCTTACGATATATTGAAACGTACAGTAAAGCCCAAAGAAAAGCTGTATCCAGGAATAATTTTTCGGGCCCAAGTTGGATGACAGAGGAATTGTTATTAGACTGGTAAAATGTGATATGCGGAAAACGGCCAGGTTCTCTGAGAAAACCTCGCTCCTTGATACATTTCGAGGCCACCTTACGTCAGGGGTTAAGGAAAAAATTTAGGCATTTAATTCCGATAATACCAGGTGGTATGACACCTCAGTTGCAAGTCTTGGATGTGGTGGTCAATAAACCATTTAAAGACAACTTACGATAAGAATACAACAATTGGGTATTAGCGGGAAATCACCCATTGACACTTTGAGGAAAAACAAAGAAATCCTCACTTTTAGGAGAATGGATTGAGACCGCCTGGCCCAAGATCGAACCAGAATCGGTAATGATGGTTTTAAGAAATGCTGCATCTCAAATAATTTAAATGGGTATGAAGATGACATTTTGTGGGAGACTGAAAGCAGCATACTAACGATACCGATGCGATTTTCGCATAACTTTTTTTTTTCAAAATATCTTCATGAAAAATTTTGGTGTTACGTTAAATTCGGGGTCGCGTTATGTTCTGGATAATACAGTATAAACAAATATAAAGAAAAAAAAATATTTTTTTTAAATTTCGAGTGGCATATCCGAATATCGAGTAGCGAATCCCACATCAACCTTATGTGTGGATCAACAAACAAATTTTTATTTTTGAAAATTATGCCAAAAAGCTTTTGTTTCCCCCACTATTTCCCAGAGGGATTGATCTAAAAATCTGAAAAAATCTCCATTATTTAAATTGATCAGATTAGTTTTTCGAAAAATATCGATTTGTGTCGTTGAAAAAAATAATATATATGTTTTTAATTTACTGTGATCTCAAAAGAAAGCTCTTAAGACGTAGATGTAGTAACAAAAATTGTTTTTTTTTTAAATTTATTTATTATAACATGATTTTAGCCAAAAATGTGCTAAAAACGTTCTTGTCCACCCTTTTACCCAAAGTGGTTAAACTAAAAATCTGAAAAAATTATAGTTAATGTACATTGATCTGGTTGGTCAGATTGTGCTTTTGGAAAACGTTACAGTTTTTGTGTTTTGGACAAAATTAATTATTTTTTTAATTAATGGATAATAATGGATTAAAAATTATTGCTAATAATGTCATGAATTTTTTGTATTTATGGCTAAGGTATTATATGTCATCATTTAAAATTAATAATATAATTTAAAAAATTTACAGCTGAGAATCGAGTTAATGTGTGTAAGAAGCCTAAAGACGGGAGCGCCTATTATTATACGCCATGATTCAATCTATTGTTTGCTTTTTTTTTGTATTCTGGTAACCAGGCCCGACAAGCGGAGGGGGGTAGCCGGGGAAAATTCGCGGTGTTTGGGGCTCCAGGGTACTGAGCAGAGCCATAGGAACGACCTGGCATCAAGGTAAGTGCCAGGAGTGCGTGGCCGTCACTCAAATTTTTTGGAAGTGAGGGCCTTTTTTTGCTCATCACTTGTATTTTGGAAGTGAGGACCTTTTTTTTAGGTCATCAGTTGTATATTCACCTGTATTATAATAAAAATTCCCGCTTCATTTATATATGGTCCAGAGGGTCTAAACCCCGGGTCCACCCGGGAAACTAAAGATTCGATAGAAGTATAGAATTGATCATTACCTGGGGCCCGCAAAGAAAGTTTCTACCCGGGACCCCAGAAGTCCTCTCGGCGGTCCTGCTGGTTATATACAAGAATTAATCATTTTTAGTAGTGAAATAAATACTTATAAAACAAATAACACATTGTTAATAACAAAATGTTTTAGAAATTGAAAAAATTTAAAGCCATTTATCGTTATATTAATTATTAATTTAATGAAGATTTAGATACGAAGCAAATGCTGAAAAAACCGCTGGAATTTTTTATTTTAAATTTTATTGTGATTAAATTTTTGCAAATTATTTAAATTTAGTTTACGAATAAAAATAATTATCAAAAAACATTTTATCAAACAAATATTCTTAGATATTGCCTTCGTACACTTAGTAAATACCTACAAAACCCTGAAACTTCACACTTCACATTAAATTTTAGTTTTTTACTGTAATTAAACTGATTTTCTTAGAATGTTTTTTTAAATTATTTTGTAGCCTATATCTAGATAGCTTTTAATGCTCTACTAAACAATGAACAAAGATTGTAGACGCAAAGGAGAACAAAATGCACCATTTAATTTTGCTACTACTGTATCTTTTGGTGGTGGTTCAATTATGTTGTGGGGTGGATTATGCTTAGGAACTCGCACAGAGTTAGTGGTGATTAAGGGCGGAGCGTTGACTGCAGATAAGTACATCAGAAATATTCTTCAAGACCATGTTGTACCTTGCCCCATATATCGGAGAAAATTCCACCTTAATGCAAGACAATGCGTGCCCACACGTCGCCCACTGTGTAACAGACTTTTTAAATCAAGTGAGTAAAACAACAATGGGTTGACCAGCGTGCTCCCCTGACCTCAACCCGATTTACCTATCAACAATAGATAAATCGAGAGATATCAACAATATGTACACTACAGGGAAAATAATTAGATTTTTATGTCTGTTCCTTTAAATTTGCCAGTGTGTATATAAATTAAGACCACAACACTGCTCCTAAACCACCTAGATACACTCTGAACATAAGTATAATATGTTAACTTGTTAACATATTAACATGTACAAAATGTTCATCACGTGTAACATAATTTTCGTTAAATAATAACGTTTAACCAATAATTAATTTGGAAATTGTCTAAAGTTATCTTCTACAAATTATTATCTCAAAATTAATTTCAATCACTTCAAGTTTGTTGAAAGTTAATGTGCACACGTTTTCAAAGAAAAATATTTGGCGAAAGTGTTTCCTCTGTTGTAGAAAGCATCCGTTCAGACGTGTGGCTAAACTTAGTTTGTCTGCCTGTACAAGTTAGGGCAGTGTGGTGCCCGGGGGTTAAACTAAAGATTCGTCTTCCACTCACCGCCTGCCGTAACGAACATAGACTTACGGACTTGCTTGTTGCCAAATTTGCTTTGTTATAACACAGCACCGGAGTACAGGCAGAAACACAGCATCCGGCAAACAGTCAGAGCTCTGGGGAACTTCTGACACGTACCTACAAAAACAATTATAAACACTTTTTTTGTTTCTGAAACTTGAACGATTCAGGAAGAAATTGTGGATTGAATTTTTTGTTTTGATTGGTGACGTGTGAGAAGAATTATTAGCAGTTATGAAAGGGGAAGAACAAAAAGTCAATTAACTTTTATTGAGTTACACCAGATGTTATTTGTCAATGTGTTCGTAAAATTTGTCAACTTGTTTAAACTTCATGTCATTCTATCGTTACTTTTTAACTTTTTGGTCAATTTGGTGTCAGTAATATACAAAGTTCGTCCAGAAAAAAAAATTGTTATGAAGTGTGAATTTTCACACATTTAAGTGTATTGTAAATATTTAGTCAGTGAATGATGATTATTAGAAGGCCAAACGATGAATGCCTGTCACTACATAACACAATAGGTACGACAAGAAGTATGCAGCTATTATTTTATTCTTTTTTTACCGTGTATTAATTACACTAGAACTCCTCTAATTTGGTGGTCAAATATGTCTAATAATACCGTAATATATATTTTAACGTATTTTTTTTTTTTTTTTTTAATTGCAAAAATATCACCTAGCATCACTGCGGGCGATATTTTGCCACACAAGAGCATAACGCCTACAGAGACATTGTTTATATTGCGACTGTATGAAAAACTAACAAATTCTCTACTAGAAATGGAATCCCAGCTACCGGCCAGTTATTTATTTATTTTCCTCGTCGATATTTGCAAAATAAATTTACATACCTCTTCTCTACCCATGACAAAATGTATCCAGGCATATACAAAAATATATTTTTTTTTATAATATTAAACAAAAATTTTAACCCGTTTTTGCCCGGTGTTCCAATATTGGAACAATTGACATCTTCATTCCTGTTTATTGGTGTATTAGTAATAAACACATATTTACTCGCAAGCAATGTTCAAGCAATGCACTTTGTACTTTGTACATGTACTTTGTAAAATTTAGTCAAAATGAAATGTACTTCAAAAATCAATTCCTGTTCCTTAATCTGCATATAAAGAGCTTCCATTTAATATCCCCACAATAAAATTTAAATTAAAAAATTTAAATTATTTTTTTCAATAAAACAAAAACTATAAAAATATTTCCCAAAAACGAAATCGGATAAAAAATTCCTCTCGTACGTTTCCGGTTCATAGCAATATACATTGCTTAGAATTTTTTCAGATTTTTAATTTAACCCCTCACGGTTAAAGGGTGCGGGACACTGATTTTTTAGTACTTTTTGGGTAAAATCGTATTCAAATAAAAAATAAATAAATAAAAAACTACTTCCCGTTCCTTAATCTACGTCTTAAGAGCTTTCTTAATTTTTAAAAAATATTTCTTTTTCGACACAAAAAATTAATATTTTGCGAAAACCGAATTTGATCTAAATTTCCTGTTGAACTATTCCGGTTCCCATCAATGTACATCATTGAGACTTTTTTCAGATTTTTAGTTCAACCCCTAGGGTGGGAGACAAAAGTTTTTTGCCATTATATTGACAAAATACCCATAAAAAAATGAGTTTGCAAAAATAAAAATTTGTTTGTGCATCCACGCATTAAGAGATTTCATTTGATACCCCTCTCAAAATTTAAGAAAAATATATATTTTTCCATTA
The DNA here is from genome assembly GCA_963971575.1 of Liopterus haemorrhoidalis. Classification (NCBI taxonomy): domain Eukaryota; kingdom Metazoa; phylum Arthropoda; class Insecta; order Coleoptera; family Dytiscidae; genus Liopterus; species Liopterus haemorrhoidalis. Next base: position 46,936,029 of record OZ020611.1, on the reverse strand, counting down.
AATACATAGAATTATTTATTTATATTTATCCCGCGCTGTATTTTTTTGAACTCTCTATAGTTTTCCTATATGTGGGTCAAAAAGTTGTACAAGTATGCCAAATTTCAACTTTCTATGTTCAGCCGTTTGGCTACAATTTCTACCGTACAGATAGACAGACAGACAGACACAGACAAACACATGAGTGACGATACAAGGGTTTTTTTGGTGGTCATACCTACAAAACCTAAAAAGAACGTCTGATTATTTACAACATAAAAAGCAAAATATTTATAATAAAAACAATATATCGCGGGTGACCTGGCAATACCTCCTATCTGCATAGGAATTACCATGTAGATAGGAGGTATTGTCAGGTCACCAGAGATATATTATTAACACATATCCTAACTTATTTTTCGACAGTCATTATTTAAATTGAGACACTGGTGAGTTTATGGATACTTTTGTCGTAAAAATTAGCCAGTTGTGAGATTGTCATGCCGATTTAACTTCGTCGTCATTTTTCAGCTGTCTGTCTACAAGTAATTTATTTATTTTATTTATTTACATATTTGACCATTCCAACAGGATACAAATCCCAATTATAGGGATGGTACAATTACAATTTATTATATAACTTTTACAAAAGTAACAATAACATACAAATTACACATAACAACCAGTAATAAATTCAGCAGTTCAATAAAATCGTGTTTAAAGCCTTTTTAAATTGTTGTAAATTAAGGTGAAAAATATCAATTTCGCTAAAGGAATTGTAAGTAGACAATTCTGTTGATAGGGGAGTTCATGCAATAGTTGCTGTTACACCTGGGAAAGCGAAAGAGCATGTTGGTAGATCGTGTATGGGATCCTGGTACGCGGATGTTGAAATACTCAATGAATAAGTTTGAATATACATAATTATTAAAAACTTTATATAAGAACATCATATCTAACAAAGTTCGACTACTTTCAAGCGATAACATGTTGAAGTAAGCAAGTCTATCTATATAGCATACTGAATCTAGTTTAAATTTACAGAATAATATATACAAAAATCTCCTTTGTACAGCTTCCAGAATTTTAATGTTTTTTTCATAAATTGGATTCCATACGATTGATCCATATTCTAATTTACTACGTACTAGCGTGTTGAAAAGAAGTAAGAAAGGTTCTGGTTTATTAATGTGTTTATAAGTGCGAAATATAAATCCTATCATTTTGTAACAGTGTTTGATTGTGGTGTCAATATGATTGTTGAAAAGTAGATTTGAGTCAAGTGTAACTCCGAGGTCTTTAATAGTGTTCTTATGCTCAAGCAAAGTGTCATTAATTTTATAGTTAAATAGCATTGCGTTGAAGTTACGAGTGAATGTAACAACTACACATTTAGTTAAATTTAAGTATAACTTGTTTTTTTTGCAATAATGGGTTAAGCTATTAAGGTCAGCTTGCATGTCTAAACTGTCTTTAGTGGACTTTATTTGTTGGAAAATTTTCATATCATCTGCGAATAAGACAAATTTAGAAGTTGTGAAGCATTGAGTGATATTGTTAATAAATAAAATAAACAAGAGAGGTCTAAGGTGGGACCCCTGAGGCACACCGGAAGTTACAAATGTTTCTCTTGACATAAAACCATTACAAACCACTAATTGAGATCTATTCTTAATATAGGAACTGAACCATCGATGTAAAGATCCGTGAATACCAAGTTTCTCGAGTTTTTCTAAAAGAATGTTGTGATTTAACTTGTCGAATGCTTTACAAAAATCTGTAATGGATATATATCGTATTCAATGCGGCTCCGCTTCCGTTCTAAATTTCCAGGAACTTCTGTCATGACATAAGTCTTCTGTTAGTCCTTTTGTCGACATTGCATCCTCCATTGCATCCTCCATTCCAACTCTCCAACTTCGTCTAGATCTTTCTCGTTTTCTTCTTCTGTCTGGTATCCAGGTTAATATTTTTTTTGGGCCATCCATCTTCCGTCCTTCTATTTGCGTGACCGAACCAGATTAGCTGTTTGGTAACGATCTAAACCCAGTTATGGAGATGGAGTAATAAATTATAATCAATTGATAGTAGGTCGAGACTGTATGATGGTTGCGGAAAAATGTTTCCGTGAAATGAGTCAAGTGCAATTTTAGTCAAAGCAGCAACGGACAGTCGAGTATTGTTATCCACGACGAGAAAATTGTCCACGACGCCGACTTTGAATGGCATGCCGTAGATGTGCTTTTTCGTTTTGCTCATATTGGTCACTTTCTCTTTTGCTCTTTTGTAGCTTGATTTTATGTGACTTGCTCTTGGAGATATATCGAAGTTAAATACAAATAAATTAATCTATAGTATATAAAATCAAGTAATCGCGTATTAGGAATTTGTGTGAACAAAACAAAAGCAGTGGTCGGTAATTCCCTTTTCCAGTTTTAGTATTTACTGTGCCTCTCGTCGGAACAAAATTTAACGTTCCAAATTTATTTGCTATTGATTACAACTGATTACTAAACTCAGCTACTTTTGTGGTCTATCGTGTTATCTGGCAACTGTTAAAAATTGCCAGCTTAAAACAACTCAAAATTTCTTTTAAAATTGTTTGTGTTCATTATGACTTGTTGAATGTCAGCTAAGAAAATCTTATTAAGAGTTCTTTTAACTTTTCCGTTTTGTAATACCTTTATAATTTATTGGATAAATTAACAAATAATAAAATATTTACGGTGCTAGAATTCATTTTCTTATTTACCTAAAATTAATTCTCTTAATTAATGTATTAATTAAAATCTTAATAAAACTTAATTAAAATGCAGCATTCCAACAAGACACAGACACTCAATGAAGTTCGTGTATTTACAAGAGAGACGAGTGAATATTTTAAAATAATAAGATAATAAAGACATGTTTTAAAATAATTAAGTTTAAAAAAAGGGATTTGAGTTAAAACCATGTAATAAACATTCCTCTAATGCCCGAAGATATTCTTTTACCTTTCTAGGCACTATTAGTATTGTATTCACTTTCACAGAAATCAAAAATTTTATCAGAAATTGTAAACTCTTCATCTTGAAGAATGTGTTCATGGGTTCACCAGCAGTGAACTATACAAAGACGAGTGATGGCAGTTTTTCCCTTCTAATGTTCTTACAATTAAAAAAAAAAAAAAAAAACGCACGGTTTTTGTCTTCCTTAATCTACAATTATTTTGTTGCGTTTTTATAGGACTAGTATCGAAGTATGTGAAACATATGCCATGATTTAATGATAAATCATAGTCTCGCAAAACAGTATTGAGCACGATGGCGACGAAATACTTCTTATTCTATTAGGTCGTCAAGGATGAAATTTGTAGAAAAAAGGCAAAGTTGGCTGATAACTTACAAATATAAGGAATTATTTTATTCATCACAGTATGCACCCATATTGTCTATACACTTTTGCCATTTAAACAGCAGGAAGTTCTGGCCGGTGGTATAAAATCCTGGCGGACGAGGGTCAATGAATTCCTGGAAAGCCAGTTTTACAGCATTGTCGGAATTAAACTGTTTTTCTATTAAAAAGTTTTCTAAATTGCGGAAGAAGTGTGTCAATGGGGACTAGGTCTGGTGAGTATGGAGGATGATGAAGAAATTCCAACTTTAATTCCTGTAGTTTTGCCACAGTCATTTGTGCAGTGTGTGGTCTAGCGTTATCATGCAATAAGATAGGAGTCGATCTGTTGACCAATCTAGGCTGTTTATCTTTAAGTTTTTGCATCATTTCGTCCAGTTGGTTGCAGTATATTTCTGCTGTGATCGATGGGCCAGGTTTTGTTTTGTTTTTTTTTTTTGTTGGTTTGGTTTTTAAGTTACCTGTACGAAATTTGGCGAACCAATTTGATATTGTCTGCTGCGTAGTAATACTAGAGCCAAATACACTATTAATATTTCGTGCGGTCTGTAATGCCGTAGTTCCACGTAAGAGCTTCATAATAGTGCGAATTTCCGATCGTTCCATTTTCAACAAAATTAATTTTAAAAAAAGTTTTTGATATTTTTTAGTGAATACAATGATTTCTTTAAACAGGCGAGATGTGTAACTTTCAAAAAAAAAAAAAAAAAAACAGAACGGTAAAATATTAGGTCAATGTCAAATAATAAGCTGTTAAATTTGGAAATATTATTAACTACAAACATCCTTGACGCCCGATATTATATTCAGTACGAGTTCCAACCAAAAAGGCAGAAACGTCGTTAATGCCTGATTTTGATTATGCTTGGTTTTGATATTGTGTCTAACAAAACTACCAGTTCTTCAACCCTGTTTTTCTTCCCCTATCAGGTCTCGGCAAGTTTCCTTTGCAAATTTCCTGATTTCTTCTGTAGAAGTACTGCAGTCTCGGTCACACCATATTCACCGCGATATCTTAATTTATTTTGTTCTAATTTGTGTGTATTCTAGTTTTTAATATTAATTTTTTGACTATGTATTGTTTATTTATTTATTTTTTAGGAATTCATTACATATATTTGCATAATTTATTGTTTTACAACCATGAATTATTTTAACTACCGAACACGACGTTACCGACTACCAATGACGTTAAATTACTCTTGATCAGGTGTGTTTTAGACTTTATAATCAGTTATTGTATTTTAAATTATGTTCTTTTTTTTTAGTAGCTCTGATAAGGAAATAAAATATTTTGAAACTGCTCAGCTCGAGTTTTATTTATGTCCATAACCCGTAAAACCCTTTCCACACATTACGATCACATATTGGCTACAACGTTATTTGACAGTAAATATAATGCGTTCACGTTTATTCAATCCAAAAAATTGCTCAGATTGATCTGGTAACGTCACGATATTAGTCGAATTGCTCAAATATTGTTAACATTTTCGTAAGCAATATAAATCTGAACTTAAGTAGTGACGCCTGGTGACGGTGGCGCTAAATGCAATTGACAAATTTCTGTCGTTGATTACAACTGCTGCCGCATTTTAATTTATAAATATGAGTTTATTTCGTACATTTTTTAAGTTATGTTTACATCACTTTCCAGTTGTCTGTAAGATTCAATTTATTCGCGTTAACCCCCACCACCTGTCTGTCTGACCATTAATCCCAATAATCCTGCTAGATCATCGGACTGCTTTGTAATGCTCGGAGCGCTCTGGCGTATTGCTCGGATTGACTAAAAATAAGCTATTAAGTACGCTCTGACTGATTTTACGAACGGACCGGGAGCAGTTGGATCGTTCGGATTGTTCTGACTTACTAAATGTAAACGTCTATAGTAACTTCATAACAGTAACCAACCACGTGCTGAAACGCTACGAATATTGAAGGTCAATGATTTGCAAACATAACTGAGTGAAAATCCGTCGCAGAAGAAAGAACAGTAGTTTCAAGTTGATTCATTGAAATGTCAATAATAGGAACCTCCAGTTTTCCAGCTTACGAACCCTCTGGATACAGTGGTTGAATCCTACAACAACAAAAAGGATTGCTTGTGGAAATTTTTTATCGGTGACGAAAAAATATATTATGTACAACAGCTTGAAATGCAAATATTCATTGTTAGACTCTGGTGGTCTCTGTATTCAACTGCATACTAAACATCCATGCTAAAAATGCCACGTATCTATCTGATGGAACATGTTTTACGAGCTCCTCGAACCAGGTGAAACTGTTACTACCGAACGCTATAGTCTCATTCGCGGTCCTTACAATCGTATCATCACCAATTGGTACCAAAAACCCACCGCCTCAGGACGTAACCTTAATTATTTTTCCCATGTCCCGCAAAAATTCAAAATCAATGTGGCTAGAAACTTAGCCTTCCATTTTAATTCCATTATCAAATCATTGAGAGCGAATTCCTATCCTAAAAAACTCATAGAAAATATTACCAATACTTGCCTCACGGACATGCACACCCCTGAAAATACAAACAGACCACAGGACACAAATTACACTTACATTACCGCCCCTCATATACCCGAACTGACAAGACAATTACAAAGAATACTGACATCCCTCAACATAAAAATAGCTATAAAACATACCAACAGTGAAAGAAATACAATTTTTACCAATATTAAAGATAAAATTGACAGACTAGATAGACCCAACATTATATACCAAATTACATGTTCTGAATGTTCCAAAATTTAAATATCAGGGAATCAAAACAATACTTGAAAAAAATATATCTCAAAATATTACTAATATAAAAAACAACAACCAGGAACATTCAGGATTATGTTTACATATTTTGGAAACTGGTCATGACACTAATTTTTATACAACCGCACGCATTCTAGCGGAAGAATGCAACACTCACAAACGTAAATTTATTGAAAATTCTTTTATCTTTATTGCCGACCAGAATTTAAACGTTCAGCCTAAATTTAACAAGTCAACGGAGTGGCCGAGCGCATTTAATCGTACAGTTTGGACTGGTGAAAAACAGTCTGGATTGTGCGGTCGGTAGTTTGATTCTCCATTGGTGATATTATTCGGGCGAGAATAATTACATTACTCTCATTTCACAATCATTCACCCCTCATCCAGGTGTACCAGCTCGCCCCCTGGCATCGGCGATTAGCCTCGTTGCAGAAATGGGCCGATGTAAAATAAATAAATAAATAAATAAATAATTTTAACAATACACATCGGACGTATTCAAAAGTTATGACTTGCCTAAATGACCGTTAACATACTCCATTTTATTTTCTGACAAACTTTTACGGAGTATTTTGACTCTTATGTTAACTTTTATTTATTTGTATTAATTATTTACGACAATCAGGTACGTTTTTATGTTTTTATTTTATAATTTTATTTTCATTTTATCATCGGTTGATCAATTTATATGTTTAAAATTGTATTTTTCTACTTTCAAAATTTTTTTTGTAGCTTGATAATGCTCGAATGAGCGAAACTAGTCGCAGTAACTAGAATAAAGACTTTACACAATTGACATTATATTTATTTGGTGGAAATCCCATAAAAACCCCTACAACTCCTACTATAGTCTTCAATTATTTGGGTGACGATATGAATTTGAAAAGACCGTTTAATGGACAAGGAAGCCGAAAAATCATGTTATTGCACTACAATCCTGAGCAGCATATTGCTATCACTACTCTGCAATACTATTTGTTTCTTAGATCGAGAAGTTCTCCGACACGCGACTTGCTCACTCTTTGGATTAACATTTATTTATTTCCATGTAGTACCCTAAAGTAAGAAGCACCTTTCACGTCTTAGCACCTTTCAAGCACCTTTCGAGATGTGTCTGAGGTTTGACGATGGACTGAAAATATTATTGCTACCACAGAGTTTTTTTTTTTTTTTTTTTCGTTCAATAATTCAAATACCCCGAGATGACAGAAGGTCATAGAGAGCTAACACAAATATTTTAATGACTTAATTGCATTTTATATGTGACATACGATAATAGAGCTGAAACTTGCATTCACCTAATAAATTAAACTTTCATGGGTCATAAAGAACAATCAACAATGGCAACTATTGTTATGTATTTCAGACAATTTAACTAAAATTATTTGTGTAATGGCAGATTACTGATCAAAATTCCCTATGGGTATTATGTAACCTATGGGCATGTCGGCTCACTTAGTTAGCTTCGTCTGTTACTGACTAACTATTCGTATAAATCAAGGAAAGTTGTTAGGCGGTCTGCGGGAATCAAACTTGCGTCCCAGACCTTCAACAATCTCAGATATGTTTTGCACTTGATGAAAATTACCGGCAAACATACGTTTGTGTTAATGTTGGTATTAATTGTGTGTAATCACTATTAACACAGTGAAAGGAAGGATTGCATTTTTGTATTAACGTAGCCTCTGATCAAATATTGTTACGAAAGGTTTATTTTTACAATTTTTTTTACAGAATTTGTAAATTTAAAATGCTATAAAAAAATAAGAGGTTACAGCTAAACAACAATAAATGCAATTCTTGTTTGAACGGCAGATCGAGGTGCTGTCATTCTACATTAAAAAAATTTGAGGCTATATATGTTTTTTTTTTTTTTTTTTTTCTTGTTTGCTATTAGATTTTATTTTCATATTAGGTTTCTAAACGTTTCAGATGAGTATGAAATGATCTCTGTAAAAAGATCTGTCTGTCTGTTCGAGTTTCACAAAAACGGCTAGACAAATTTTAACGAAAATTGTAAGATGATACTGATGAATATACAGTGAACGAGAATTTAGGTGACCGAAAACGATTAAAAAATCTATGGTTCAATCGTATATTAAATATAACGAATAAAGATGAAACTACGGACGTACATTGGTTCGAGCAGTTCAAATACGTTATTGTTCATTTATACAGAATTCTGTGCAATAGTTATGTATTTATTTATCGGTTCTCAATCGATCTAACGGCCATGTAAATTCTCGCCGACCTTAGAAGCAGGATTCAAACATATAGGCATGGCTATAGGCATTTATAGTTTTTTTATTTATAAGGGCGTTTCGGGGTTAAAACTGTTTGCTAAGGTACTTAAAACATCTTCAATATTATTGAATTAGCACAAAAACTGTTTATGATAAGAAAACAATCTTATTTGTTGCATATTTTTTTTCAATTAGATGAATATCTGAAGATTTATGGAGGGGCACCTTAAAACTAATCTTTTGAAATATATCCCTTAGAGTTGACTTAACAGTAAAAAGGTATATGATAAAAATTGTTTAAAATAAAAAAACAAACCTTTTTTTGTTCTATGCACTTTCTCATTTGAATGAATATTGGAGGGGATACGGAAGGACACCCAAATACTTTTATATCATTTCATATATTATTAACTTTATATCAATATTGTTTATGAGAACATTTGTTCACTACGAAGAAACATTTCTTTTATGTTCAGTAAGACGAATATTGGAAGGGGACATAGGGACAGTTACCTATAAACTTGAAATATCACAGTTATTATAAGTACTTATCAACAAAAATGTATTTAACAAAAACTGTATGATCTACGGATACGTCAGCTAGTAATAAATATTGATATAAAGTGAAAAGTTTCACATATTTTAGGATTTTGTAGAGGTTATTGTTGATATTTTTGTAAAATATGCATACTACTGTGTATAATTTATTGCAAACTTGTGCCGCAAGCGTTAAATCGTTTATACTTGCTGCTTGGCCTATAAGCAAGGGTATGAACGTAAATTCAACTCCTGCGCATGTGAAATAATTTGATTCAAATTTTTTTATACTAATTACAAGTTCTGCTTAGCTAAGCGAGGTACTCTTTTTTAGAGTATTATACTCTTTTTTAAGTAATATCCTCTTTACTCTTACCTTTTATAAAAGAACTCTCAATATACTCTTTCAATGTTTGTTAAATGGTGACAGAAAATGTTTAACTCGCTAGTCTGCTAGTGTGTGGCTGTAGCGTGTAACCATAACCCAATTGAGTACTGCAGTTATAGTTTGCATTATTCCCAGCTTAAACAGCATAAATCTAGAAAAATGGGAAGAGGAACCCGTACCTTTAATTGACAGACGGATAACTATTTTGAAAAGTACGAATAGAGCAAATAGGGAAGTGAATCCACTGCTGCTAGAAAAGTTGGCAGCATTTATTTTCACCCTACCTGGGACAAATGCGAACGAATATTCAGCATCTTGGGATAATACTGGACCAAAGAGAAATCACATATAAAAATTCGTACCCTACGCAATGAAAGTAAAAGTAAATATCGGACTTACCTGTGGCTAATTTTGGGAAATCATAAAAGAAGACAAGTAATTGTTAGAAAAATAAAAAAAAACTCCGAAAAATATCAAACCTAATGAAATTAGATTGAACAAAGTATTGTTTCTGTTATTTTTTATTATTCGCAGAATTTAATGTATTTGTTTTAATTAATATAAAATATGGTTTGAGTCAATCTTGTCATAAACGTATTGTTTGTGTTTTTTTAACAATATAAAACCTCATAATAGGATAAGGGTCGGTCAATTCAATTTTGAAAAAAATCTACAGGCTTCATTTGTTACTAAAATCAAATAATGGTTTAACGTTTCAATAAAGCTACCAAGCATACTCTATTTCTGTAAAAAATCTAGTTAGCCTATGCTCAGCCGTTAGCAACCGGCTATAAACTGTAGGTGCCTTTCTTTGTACACTAAAAAATGGACTTAATAATGACGATATTACTCCTGAATGTACACAGATTTAAATATTGAAATATAGTGATTACCTAGAAACAGGAAACCTAGGCTCATCTCGGGCTGTCGCGCCAATGATGATGATGATGATAATTCAATATTTGGATATTTTAACTAATATACAAGATTACATCATTGATTGTCTTCTATTTTTATTATGACAGTATATTGTTATAATTTAAATATTGCCCCAGACCGTAAAAAAAAAACATAAAAATAAAATTAACTTTAACTTGGACATAATCTAAGCAGCTTTTAGAAAAACATAAATCAGTTGTAAAGTAAAGTAACAAACTTTTAAGATAACACACTTTTAGGTGAGCACAACAAGCTAACATTTAATTCTTAAAATATTTCAAAGATAAGAAATGATTTATCACGGTTAACTAAACAAATATAGGCATGATAATTAATGTACATGCTAATTTTCATAAAAAAATCAAGACAAATTGGAGTTTTAGTGACCTTGAATATTTGGTTAAAATATCTACAATTTTAAAATTATTTCTTTTATGATTCTTTTTGGACACTGTCATTCTGTTTGACTATTGGTTGCACGCAAGTCCTCCATCTGGCTCTATTAAGTGTCTGCTTTAAGTCTCTATTAAGTGTATTGTTGACTCAAATTAACGTGTATCCCGCTAGCGGCAATAAAGCGAAAACTCCTAAAAAGTATACCGTCATTGTTTACGTATAGTTCAGCATGTGTTTTTTTGTTTCCGTCCATTCTTACTCCGTTTTTACAACGAATAAAGTGATAAATTTAATAGAAAAAGATGAAATACTCCTTGTTGTGTGTATGGTTGTCACTCAGAGAAAGAACATCTTCCAATATTAGATGAATTTTATAAGAAAAATTATAGTGTATGACAAAGTTTCTTTATTTGTTCTGCAATTTAATTTTAATCTCAACGAGAAAATTTGTTAAAAGTTAATAAATGCACCATTTATACTTAAGTTTAGCTACAAGTGAAGAAGAAAGTTTATTAATGATTTTAAAATTTTGTTTATATCGAAGGGAATTTCTACTGTTCAAATGTTTCTTAACAAGCTTTTAACGTTGAATTTTTCATTTTCCCTGTCTCACATGTGCAAGAAAGTCATTTAATGTTGTGTAAATTATTGTAAATATAATTAAAACCCCTTGTTATTTCATGTGGGTATTCCGTAAGAATGTTAGTTTACAAATATTTTCTTGTGTAGAATAAATTACCAGTTCTCTTTCTTAAAAATTTCTTGAGAAATGTGTAGATATTAAGTATTAAAATAAATGTTTTAAGTTCAAAGTATAATATTTTATTTTCTCTGTGATTATAACCTGGCACCAACATTATAACCTCTGAAAATATTCATTTACAAACAGCAAATTTTATCATAAAATGGATTCACATATATTTGTACACTTTTTTAATACTCGGTTTTAATTTTAATGTACTGTATACAACAAGAAAACGTAAATTTGACCAAAAATTGTTTATAAACCAATACTGTTTAAATACGTTGACAGATGACTATCCTTTCTCGGGTCAAAAGTTCAGAAGGCGATAGTGGCGCCGTTTTGATAATTCGACAGTTTTGAGAAGACTCAGGTTTTGAATCGAGCACCCAGTACAAAGTAAGATAAATTAACAGCATGAATTCTGTTTTGATTTCCCCATTTTGATCTGATTTGTCTGATTTATCATGGTGAATACAGTATTTTTAGATATTGAATCTGTTATAAATAAGTGTTTACAGGTTAAAGCCATTTACCTTTTCAGCTTCGACAATGTTTAGATAATTAATTTAATAATAAGTAGAGTTAGCCGTGTTCGTCGATTGATGAATGTGGTAGAAGTTGTACGGGTTTCGAACAGCTTACTACTGTTCGTAATATAACGTTTTTATTATCTAACAAAAGCCTCAATTAATCTACGTTCCGATCTCTTTAAATTAGTTGACTGTTCACTGTGCATTGTGGATAAGTTTGGTAGATAGTTTTAACGTTCAAAGCAGCGTTTCCAGCTAAGGAAATTAGTGCGTTACGAATAAGCGACATCAGTGTGTCTTTAAACCAACTACGGTGGCGTCGTACAATGTTTATTATCTATTATCGTTTTCCTAATTCTGCTGTCCTAGATTTTTACTAACTAAACCTAACCTAATTACCTAAATTGATCATATTTACTGTTCGCCTTTGTAAATTTGGACGAGATTTGTTGTAATCGGTGCGATGACATTTTGTTAGGTTATGTAAAGGCATACAATGTAATGAACAGTGTATTACCCAAACTGTAAAACATGGAGGTAGTAATATAATGGTTTGGGGTTGTTTTGGTGGTGGTCAAGTTGGAGGAAAAGACAAAATTGACGAATAAATGACGAAAGAGGTGTATTTACGGATTTTAGAGGAGAATGTTTTGAATTGTGGAGCAGAACTGATTAGTGAAGGGTTCGTGCTCCAGCAAGATAATGATTCCAAACACTGCCAAAATGGTTAAAGAGTACCTTAATATAAAATCGAAGGAAGAACTCTTAAAGTTATTGACTTGGCCACTACAAAGCCCAAACACACTGCCAAAATGGTTAAAGAATACCTAAATATAAAATCTGAGGAAGAACTCTTAAAGTTATTGACTTGGCCACCACAAAGTCTAGACTGTAACCCTATAGAATTACTATCAGATCATTTAGAAAGGAAGGTGCGGAAAAAACTCCAAGGGGTAAAAATGACATTTGGACATCACTCAAAAAGATTTGGAACAACGTTGATGGCCAATATTTAAACAAATTAACTGATCGCATGCCGCGTATTTGTCAGGCGATTAAGAAAGCCAGAGGTGGTCATTTTGATGAAAATTCAATTTGAATATTATTATTTAATTTTATGTGTAATTTTTAAGATAATTGTAATTTTTATTAAACAGACCTAAAATTATTTATTTACTTTATTAGATCCCTGTGTCAAAGATAACCTGCCTATTTTTCTAATAAAAACTACTATTAGGCTAAGTGCGATTAAACTTATGAACGTGAGTGTATATCTTCATAATCACAAAATAATCTAAACACAATTGTCAAAATTAACATTTCTTTCAGGCTTGTGATTGGTTCAAATTAGTAGTTTTAACTAAAATATATGCGATATACATAAATTCGCGAAACTTATTGAAAATATTTAAACCGAGTACAATAAAACCGGACGCTAATATGGTACACAGAACATTCCCATAGTTTTCCAATGCGCGTATAAATTAAATGCTTAAAAAAAAAAACTGATTTATTTGGATGTCTAAATGGACCTTAAGACTGTTTTAGCAGTTCTTTTATACCACATTCTGCAAAATACTGAATATATTTTCTTAGGTTTCTAAGGTATAAAAAATTGAAAAATTGAATTCAAGATTACGAGTTGTATTGAAATATATAAAGTTAAAAAGTAGAATCCAGTCACATTTTCTTGATGGTGCTACCAAGTCAGGTATTGCAAACATTCCCAGTAAATGGATGTGTTCAAACATGCCGTCATTTTTCAGTCAGAACAAAACACGTAAACCTCTCTTTATCAAAGTTCAAACACCCTTATTTAAAATTTCATATAATGTTTTTTAAAAATATAAAACTGTTTGTCACATTGATATTTACATTTTTTTAAATGGGAAGTGAAAAGAGCTTTCACTTTATGTATTTGCTAGGAGATTAGCTTACGTCATAACTGTTACTACTTGCACTTTTGTGTGGATTTTATACTGAGAATAAAAACCTTCTCAAGTTTTATTTAAAAAATCAGAGATAATTTTCATGGACGTGTGAATGTCAGAAATAGTTTCTATGTTATAGGGCAGATATTTCTTTAAATTTTTACGCAAGTGTACCATGGCCCTCTACTCACTTGCAAAATATAATTATAATGGGATCGCAGTAGATCTATACATATAAAATGGTATGAAGTTTAATTGCATAATATTTTTTACACATTGTTTAACCTGATAGATATAATTGGTAAATAGGAAATTGGTAAGCTGAGTTACAATTTTAAGCTAAATAGTAAGCAAATCTACTAGTTGCTAATGATAATGTCACGTGGGTGGTTTGATAGAAAAGAAATTCCTGGTTTTAACAATACACTTTATTAAATATTTATCAGTTTACAACATTATTTGATGAAAACTGCCCTGGGTTTTCGGGAAGTCTCCCGCCTACTCAGTGCTGACCGAGATTGTCTTGAACCATCCTCCTGGAAATCGGACTCGTGATCGTTACCATGGTTGAGTAGAACGTCGTAGAGGAGTTGGCTAGGTTCCTCTGCCTGGCTTCCGTACAAAAGCCATTTACTTATACCTCCGATTAATTTAGTTCCGCTATTCATTCGTCATGACAAAAATTAGGTAATTACGAAAATGCAGAATATGTATCACATAATCATGTTATATATGCTAGACGCTCACAAATAGTTTTTTGGTCAAACAGTTTTACGTCACAATATCTAGGTGTTGCAGTCCTGACCTGGTGGTTACCTTTGTGACAATATTACAGCAGTGGTGGTCAGGTACAAAGTATTACAATATTTATAGATCTCAGCAGTGATTATGACATGAAAATTAAATATACGAGAAATTGTGTATAAGTATACAAGAATAGTGTGAAATCTTTATAATTGATAGCAAACAACAACCTGCACCATGCCAAAGAAATCGAATAGTATGAAGTATTTTTCAAAATAACTCATCTTGGTTCAATCATCAACAGTCAGCAGCTGTGAATAAGAAATGGGGATACAATTAGGCAGGACAACTACGACTCAACTATTTAAGATCTGGGCTGACACAAATATTTTCATAGTTGCTAAGATTGCTCTTTTCAATGCCCTAGTGTTTCCCATATTTGTGTACGCGTCTGAAACTTGAACTATCTGCAAAAGTCACCAGGAGAAAATCGACACATTTCAGACGCCTGCTTTGTAATAGTGGCAAAGATTTCTATGAAGACTATGGATTGCACTACGCACAAATACCTTCGTTCTAACTGAAATACAACTGCAGATCCACCTATATCAATTCTCCTACATTTACATTATATGTTTTAGGTCACAGGTAGAACATACAATATTGAAAAAAACATTATTCAAGATTAATCAAATGGCAAACGCAGAGGATGAAGATCACCACAACAATGGCTGTCTTTCAAGAAACCGCACTACATTAGTATCTTCATGCAAAACATGGATAGAACATAAGTCAGGAAGAAGTGAAAATCATAAATTAAAAAGGATCCCTGGCTACGTCCTCATTGTGAATAAAAAAAAACTTAATTACGCTATGGACAGAAATGGGTATGCCTTATGTTGTACACTGCAAACAATTGAATACTAAATTTAATAATTGAAACTTATTATTTATATCGTAGCGTATAGTAAGTTAAACACATACTGAAATTTTTTCAAATGACCTTTCGTTACATCATAATTGATATCATGATGAAAAAGATAAGGAACTTAATGTAAACAGAATTAATCTTTTGACTATAACATGGTGTCACGTATCTTTATTTCGACTCATTTGTTAACCGCGTCAAGAAAGAATTGAAAAACGTCCAACACCTCATAGACATTCATATTATGAATATGGATATTGGATAACATTACATACGCATATATTTACTATGTGCAAAAATGTTAATCTTCTTTTTGCTCTATTTTCATAACATAATTTATAGTTAAGTATTTCTGCGCCAGGAAAAGATCGGTTGTAAGGCTGTGAAATCATATTTATCACTTTAAATCGCCGAAACCAATATATGCAAATTATTTTGTAGGGCAACAGGGTGTGGGAAAAATTTTTTTTGCACAATTTTGGCCAAAATCGCTTCAAAATAATTTATTTTGCAAAAATAAAATTCTGATCGTTAATCCACGTTTCATTTCATTTGATGCCCTACTCAGAATTTTAAAAACATTTTTTTTTTATTTTGATGAGAAGATATTTGTTTATATTTTTAGAGGGATATGTTTTTTAGATATTTTAGTATTTTTCCTATGTGCGGGTCAAAGAGTTGTATAAGCATGAAAAAATTTCAACTCTCTAGATTTAGCCGTTTGGTTACAATTTTTCCGATCAGACAGACAGACAAAATGACGGTATAAGGGTTTTTTGGTACCTACAAAACCCTAAAAACTAAATATTAAAAACTAAAAACTAAGATACTTACAACGGTCAAAGTAAATGAATAATATCGTAAATATATTTCTTTATATTCATTAGATTAAAATTTGAAAATTTTCAAATAATACGATCCAAATAATTAATATGAGAGATAAAATATTTTAAAACGTTATGACCGATTCATCCAGAAATAAACGCTGCAAAATGTAAACAACAATACAGATTTGTAAATAAAAATAAAATATTTACTTTTTTCAAATGAAAATGTTGTTTTCGTTGCATAAACAGATAAAACAGATGCTAAAAAAATCTGTCCTTAAAACAAAAAGTAAATAAGTTTAGGGTTTTGTACATAAACACATTATCACAATCTTTTATTTAATGTTACAATGTACGAAGTGACTTCCTGAAGGTGTTTAAAACAAACTGGAGCAAGATAAAACAAAAAGCAACTCGTTTAACGACTTCTAAACGTTGGTTTTGTCTTTAAAAAAGAGCTATAAAAAGGAGCATGATCATCCCCCACATTTCGGCCAATTAGTCTGCTATCTGCGACCTCGTCACGTGAGACACGACTCAGAGAATGCGCGCTGCCACTTTCTGCCTTATCGGGGGATGATGTTCAATTTACTGAATCAATTTAGAAATAATCGACAAACGTACATATAGGAATAAAAAGGGGATGAAAGTGATTTTATTTTCTAACATTTTCATTGAAAAGATGTTGCTACCTGGCGTTCTTTTATACATTTAATTTGCTCCTAATTATTTTTTAAAAATAACTACGCAACTAGAAGAATACGTACTATGTCAACCAAATATAATGGACAGGAAAGAAAGTCGTTGATATGACCAAAATCCAAGCAAATCCAACTGTATCAAACTTGGTAAATTATCTTAAAATGATACATTAGAAATAACACACTTTCATTTTTATTATGAAAAGTTAAAGTTCAATTTTTAAAAAGTGATTAATAAATTACTATTTATCTAATGTTTTTTTTTATTGAAAACTTCAATAAATATATAATAATGATTTTTAAGAAATATTGTATTTATTTAACTTATCAAAGTTTAAAAAAAGATTGCCTTGGCCTTAATAGGTTGGGGCTATTTCAAATAATATCTTCTCGGATAGCAAGGGCTTCATCACTTTTCTCTCAAAAATAAAGGTTCCATAAATCAACATTCCTTTTTAGAAATTCTTCATCTAACTCCTTACCACTTACCAAACTTTACTACAACGAAATCGCCTATTTCTATTTTTTCACCATCAAAAATACCAATGTTCATATTATAGTAGTCTCCATCACTTGCCAAAATCTATGACTAAGTCTGAAAATTGAGATTCTAAAGTTTCACAGGCCACATATGGACAGTCCATATTTTAATGTCCACATATGCCCCGATAGCAAAATATGAGATTAAGCTTCAATAAAACAGCAACAAATAATTATTTCATCCCAATATGAAAACTACGCTAAACTATTGTAATTGTATGCTACACTGATAAGAATTAGTAAAAAATTACTAATCTTAAAACACGAAATACAAGAATCTTAAATTTATGTTATATAATACTTCTTATGCGTCCAATTACATTTTGGACACTAAGGGCGGAGAGTTCCAGTTGCTAATAAACTGTCCAATAAATTTATTAGCAAGATAATTTTTTTCCGAGAACTCCTTCCCGAAATAGTCATTAGGTTGCTAATAAATAAGCTTGTTTGTCTAATAACTTATAGGCAACATGTAGTGCTTAATAAAGTGATATATAACCTAAAACATGTTAGCAGAATGTGTTAATATTTCAATTTTATTTGAAAAACAGTATAATTTAAAAAGGATATACAAATGTGTAGTTTTTATAAATCCATATTTTTCTATAATGGTGATTTTAGTGTTTTATATACATTTTAGTTTATATACAGTTTAGTATTTTGACGAAATCGACGATCTGTTTGGATGAATTTATAAATTATGGACAATCATTTTTAGAATATTTTGGGCATTTATTGTAAATATGACAATATATAAATATATATTTTTAAATAAACATTGACTTTTATTATTTGCCCGACCTTAATATATAAGGGGCAAGTATTGAAATCGCGAAAATATTCGATGTCGAGATTTTGACTGATGACCACGTTTAATGGTCCCGGGAATGTGTGTGTCTGTGTATGTATACACGATAACTCAAGAACGGTTCAACTTAGAGAGTTCTTTCTGGTACTTAAAAATTCTCCTATTAATTGGGAAGAACGCTATTGTTTTTTATGAAAAACTAGTAAACCAAGCCTTGAATATAAATTGATGTATTTTTGAAGATTTACCTAAAACTTTTTTTAAATTTTTTTATTTATTTTTTTTTTTATTTATTTTTTTAAATTTTTTTATTTTATTATTATTTATGTTAAGGGAGGGCAATTCTAGCGGAGGTCTCCCTTCGCCACTGATTTTTACATATGTATTTCTTTCAATTACGATTACAATACATTACAAACAATACTTTAAGCATTACTATTTATATAGAATGGAGTATGTTAACGGTTGTTGAGGCAAATAAGTCAATGTACATCGTCCATCGTACATCGGACGTATGCAAAAGTCATGACTTGCCATTTTATTTTCTGATATTTATTATTTATTAATTTTTTTCGATAATCAGCTTTGATAATGCTTGAATTGAGCGAAACTAGTCAGCTAAATAAAGTAACTAAAATAAAGATTATACTCAATTGACAATATTATATTTATTCGGTGGAAAGCCAAAAAAACCCATAAATTAAAGGTGTTCTTCATGATGCACATGACAGCAAAAATAACCAAACAAAACTAATTTGGGCACCCAACTATGTAGGAATATCGGGGAAAAATTACGTTTGTCAAGAGGGAGAAAGATGAATATCATAGCTGTTCAAAATACAAGGACGGAAAGCAGCATAAATACATAGACCTAGCAGCATAAATTATTTGGCAGTACTTTTCTGATGGTTCCACAATATTTTGGATATCCAATTTCTAAGTAAGGCGTTAATTTGAATATATTTTTTTATTATATCTACTACTGCCCCTAAAATATTTTAATATATTGTTGTAAAAAAAAAAAACAAATTATTCATGCCTCACTTTTATATAACATAACATATATTTTCGGCCTAAAATAAAATGTCTCAAAATGTAAATAAATTGCTTTCATACAGTAACGTTTGTAAATTACTCATTTATAGTCAAGTTTAATGATTGTGCTGACAGCAGTAATATTCAAATTTAGTTGAACGTTCCCAGTTAGCGTTGCTGTTATTGTTACGAGTGTACCGTTAATAAACGGGATAAGAACGAATTATAATTACAAACGTTTTTAAGCAAAGAGCCCCTCCACGCCCTGAGCAATAGCTCCTCTCATATTAAACTAGGTGTTCACGCTTTTATACATTTACAGGTTGAAACAGTATATTTAAAACTTTTTCCAATAATTTAATAAATAAATAATTGGCTCTCAACGCCTAGATGATGCTTAAGGGCAGAAAAGGTAAGTTTGTAGACCTCTGGCAGTATTTAAGAGGGATATTTTATTTTCAAGTTCCGTTAGGTTAGCAATGAAAACACCGAGTTGCCATTGTTAAGCGATTACGCAGTAGTGTTTAGCAATCTATCTGTCAGTACCTTCCAGCTGGTTCGGCCATTAAGTGCCGTAGTTTTGATCTAAGCGTTGTTATATCATGGGTACTACAATCGAAGATCCCGTCGCATGCGAAATTCGCTCTGTGAACCGTTTTCTACAAGCAAACCCTGAAATGTCTACGGAGAGCAATACAGAACAAAAGGAGATTCATGTTGTCATCAAGCATTGTCCTTCTTCATGGCAATGCACGCTCTTATAACGCAGCACAAACAAATTAACTACTCAAAAATTTCGGATGGAAGATATTCTGCCATCCGCCCGGATTTGGCACCAAGCGATTTCCTTTTGTTTACCAGAATGAAAGTGTGGTTGGGTACGAAGCGGTTCAGAACTAATGAGCTGAAAACCAGTGTGCAAGATTGGTTCAGAACCGAGTTGGTAATATAGTATGGGGAGGGTATACAAAAACTGGTTCCCCGTTACGACAAATGACTTAATATTTGTGGCGATTACGTTGAGAAATAATTTAGATGTATAAGTAACTCTTGCGTATATTTAAAAATTTCTTATTACCCGTATTTGTTTTTATCAACTCGGAACTTGAAAACTTGAGAAAAAAAAAAAAAATCCCTCGCATATATAAAATCAACGTAATCAGTGTATTGTTGTAACTGGTGATATTATTCCTGTTTATACAGGTACTAATTTTTACCAACCGGCAACATATATAAGAGAGGTATTGTGATCATACCGATTTTTGCATATCGAGATTTCGATGGATCTCCACGAATTGAGGTTCCTATATATGTCCTTACATAAGACTATTTTTATTATGATGTCTGACGGTCTGTCAGTCTGTATGTCTGTTTGTCTGTCGGTCTGTCTGTCGGTCCGTGTACACGTGCAGAGCCAATTCGGCTGAAAGGATTTTTATGAAACTGCATATTTAAGCTTTTGACATCAATGGCATAGGTTGATCAACTTTTGGTAAAAATCGGTTTACAAGAAATGGGAGTTTACTCGTGTCGATTTTAAGATTTTTGCGAATATTTCACAACAGAGAAATATTTCGAAAAAATTTATTTAACAAGAGTTGCTACAAAAGCAATATCTAACAACTTTTATTTGAGACATTTTCTGATAAAGCAGCATAAATTAAACAAGTAATTTGGGATGGTGGTCGGTCCTGTGGTGACCACAACTGATTTTTAATATTAACACTACATATAGCCACAACAGATTATATCGCGCAAGTTTCTTATACAAAACTATCAATCTGAAATAAAATTAGTAACAATCTATAGATCTAATTTTGCAGCGCATTAAAAATAAATAAATAAAAAATTGTATCGCTTAATAACTTGATAATTAGATCACACATAAATGATCTGTAATTTTTTAATTATATTTATGAGCTTAAAATAACTTTTGTATTGATCCAGTTTTAATACTGCAAGGCAGCGTTTCTCAACCGGGGGGGCTAAGCTTGGAGGGCCGCGAGGTCATATAAGATCGAAGCATGAAAATATAATAGAAATAATAATAATAATAATATATTTATTTAGCTAAACATGCTAGTAATTACAATTGCAAACAATAAATCTAATTATACAAATGTTGTATAAAAAATAAATGTTAATATTTACAAAATAATACAATATTAGTATACAAAAAATGGATGTGAAGTGTGAATTTTCACACATTTCTGGGTTTTGCAGGTATTTAGTAACTGAATGATGATTATTTGGGATGCCAAAACAAATTTTTTGTCTAAATATTTTGTTATGAATTTTAATTCGAATGCCTAATACCATTATTTAAGTTTCTAAATATGTGCAGTATTTTTTTTATATAGCAAGGTTCATTAAGAATTTGAAAATTGCGCCTATGGCTTCCATTGGTTGCTTAAATCATAAGCCCCGCCCTCTGATTTCGTCAAACATAGAATTAAATTATAATTTCCACACTTCCCACTGGTTAATAAATTTACGCTTTTAAAAATTAAATGCAACATTTACCAAAATATAACTAGAATTTTGACAAAATAATTTAAAGAAAATAAAAATGCAAAAAAAAACAGAAAAAATAAAATTAACAGGATACGAACTCTAGTTTGCAAATTAGTTTGCAAAGCCCACGACAAAACCAACTACGCTATTAGAGCTACTGATCGTGTGTGTTACATAGCGAATTAAATATTTAACATATTTTAGTTAAAAACACAAAAAAAGTGTTATTTTCCGAAAACATAATCTGATCAAAAATACGTGTTGTACTATTTCGGTTCACACCAATGTACATTACTTAGCATTTTTTCAGATTTTTAGTTTAAACCATCTGGGCTACAGGGTGTGGGACAAACTTTTTTTTGTACAATTTTGACAAAAATCCACGTACTAAGGGCTTTCATTTGATACCCTA
Organism: Liopterus haemorrhoidalis; assembly: GCA_963971575.1. Taxonomy (NCBI): domain Eukaryota; kingdom Metazoa; phylum Arthropoda; class Insecta; order Coleoptera; family Dytiscidae; genus Liopterus; species Liopterus haemorrhoidalis. Next base: position 46,913,658 of record OZ020611.1, on the reverse strand, counting down.
CTTAAAAAAATATTTTTTTTTGATGAGCACATATTTGTTATATTTTTAGGGGGATATGTTTTTTAGATGTTTTAGTATTTTTCCTATGTGCGGGTCAAAGAGTTGTATAAGCATGCCAAAATTCAACTCTCTAGGTTTAGCCGTTTGGTTACAATTTTTACAGATCTGACAGACAGACAGACGACAAAATGACGGTACGTACGTACGAACGGTAGGTACGTTCCCAATAAAAAAATCAAAGTTGTCCTTGATACCCTGTACTTCAGATTTATTTCGGAGAATTGCAATACTCCAATTCTATACTTACGTAATTTGTCGTGCTGGCTACATATTTTGTCGTGCATCATTTGTCGTTAGAAGTACATATTTTATCGCGCCGTTATATTTCCCTGTTAATTTTAGACTGTGTTATTAAAGAATAATCTGCATAGTAAAGTCTGGACACCTGGACAACTGACTGTCTCATCATCAACAACAATGCACTCCTTTAACTTAAACTTTCTGCAAAGTAACTTGCTATAGTGTAATGTACATAAATTATGAGTAATGAACTATCCAAGTTTTGTAAGATGAATAATAGTTACTTTACTCTACATAGGCGTGCATTAACTTCACTAAAAACAAGTTTTAAAGAAAAAAACTACTCTTTAAGCTTGTATTTTCATTTAAAACAAAAACCTTCAGTTATGGCTCCAGGATGCAGAATCATAAGGATTAACATTTTAGGCAATACATTAATAATTCATGGCTTTGCCTAAAATAATGAACTAACTAATAAGTAGATTTTATTTCTGTAAAAATTTTACTGGACCTCTTTTTCTATATGAAGGCTTATCACCCAAGGCAAGGAACAAACTCCCACCCCTTGAAAAATTACCTCTATCTTTTATATCAAACGAGATAAGGTTTTCTTCAAGCGGTTGTCTGTAATGCCACAAAGTATAGCATCGTTCTCCACGTTTAATTCAGTAACTCCTACATAAATGTTTTATCTGGTATTTTTTACAGTAACTGTATGGTTGATTTTACCTACTTGTTGAAAGATATTCGTTAAAAAAATATTACAAACTTAAAAAAAAGTGAAGTCAGTAAATTTTGTTTAATAGCAAAAATATTATTACGGACACCTGTTTTTCTACAGTCTATCTTCTATATACAGTCTGTATAATAAGACATACTTGATTATGACTCAGGATCAGGCATATGCACAAATAATAAACAGGTTCAAACATGATAAGAACATCAAGACCTAATACGCCCGATAATAAAAAGTTTTTAGTTAGTGTTTTGTCTTCCAGTATTGCGGTTGTGTAATAATGTTGTAATAAGGTTATGAAATAAACTATTCATGCAAAACGGTTTGCAGAAGTATTTTTATGTACCCACCCAAAAGGGCCAAAAATGTCCTTTTCAAGTGCAGCAAAATATATAGGCAAGTCAGTAGACTTGGTGAAGTATTGGGTGAAACGTTATAAAATTAATAAAAATTATTACGATTTACCTAAATGGAGTAAAAAAAGTGAAATCCTATGTTATCTTTACGTAAATATTAGGCAATTTTGTTAAAAAAGAACATTAAGTTAAGTCTAATTACCCTGAGAAGTCGTTTAATTGAAAATGGTATTAAATTCAGGAGCACCTAGCAAAAACCATTTTATCGGTGAAACATGTCGAAAAATGACTCGCTTGGGCCAAGGAAAATATAGACCGCGATTGGTGTGATGTGGTTTTTTCTGATGAATCTAGTTTTTACATAGGGGGTAAATGAAAAATAAGCTTTTAACAAACAACGCACAAAATTTGGAGCAGTTAACTCGTCAAATACGGCAGATATGGAGATCACTGCCGAAGTATGCCGAAAAAACGGTAGAAAGTGTACCGAAAAGATGTCCAGCAATAATTGATAATAATCGAGATTTGACCAATTATTAGGTAGTAGCGTAATAATATTTAGAGTCATTTTTTTAATTTTTTTTAGTTTTTCCTTTTCTCTTATAGTTCGCCAAAAATTAACAAGAACGTCTTATTATACAACAGACTGTAATAGAAAAATGTGCCGTTCTTTTTTTAGGGTTTTGTAGGTATGACCAAAAAACCCTTATACCGTCATTTTGTCGTCTGTATGTCTGTCTGTCTGTCTGTCTGTCTGTTCGGTAAAAATTGTGGCCAAACGGCTTAACCTAGAGAGTTGAAATTTGTCATACTTATACAACTCTTTGACCCGCACATAGGAAAAATACTAAAATATCTGAAAAACATGTCCCCCTAAAACTATAAAAAAATAAGTGCTCATCGAAAAAAAAAAAATATTTTTTTAAAATTCTGAGTAGGGTATGAAATGAAAGCCCTTAGTACATGGATTAACGATCAAATTTTTATTTTTGTAAAATAAATTATTTTGATGCACTTTTTGCCAAAATTGCGCAAAAAATTTTTGTCCCACACCCTGTATCCCAGATGGTTTAAAGTAAAAATCTGAAAAAATTCTAAGTAATGTACATTGGTGTGAACCGAAATAGTACAACAGGAATTTTGGATCAGATTATCTTTTCGGAAAATAACGCATTTTTTGTGTTTTTTTGATGATGAAGTAAAATATTTAATTCCTTATGTAAGACTGTAAATCAACAAGCTTCGGTGGCTTAGTCGCTAGCGATCTGGCCTCCCAATTTAAAAACCGTTCGGAAAAGGTTCGCTTACTGGACAAATTTATTTTTTCTGTTTTTTTTTTTTTGCATATTTATTTTGTTTAAATTATTTTGTCAAAATTCTAGTTATATTTCGACAAATGTTGCATTTAATTTTTAAGAGCGTAAATTAAATATCCAGTTGAAATTACATTTTCTTCTATCTTGGCATGTATACGAAACCAGAGGGGCGGAGCCATATTTAAAACCACCAATGGAAGCCAATAGGCGCAATTTTCAAAATCTTAATGAACCTTGCTACATAAAAAAAATACTGTACATTAGGTATTCGTATTAAAATTAACAAAAGAATATTTTAACATAAAATTTGTTTTTAAAGCTCTTAGATTAACAGACGATAAATTATTTTAAAAATATCGTTCATTTTGCCATGATTACTACAAAGCAAAATTTGTCCTACACACTCAGCATGCCTTCTCTTATTATATACCTGCAAAATCCTGCAATATGTGAACATTCTTACTTCACTTAAATTTTTTTTTTTTTTTGTTAAAGCCTTTTTTCCGGTAATTCGGGGAGCAGAGAGTTAAATAGCATCTGATCCAGAAAGATTTTTCCTATTGCTTCCTATTTTGGGGGTCGAGATTATTTTTAATTACAGAAAAACGCGCATATTTTGGACAGATTGTCTGTGCATTTTTTTTAATAGGCGCACAATAACACGATATGCAGAAACAAGTGAATAATTTTGGCTGCCACGAAAAGAATTTCAATGCTTTAGGACATTTTTTCAATAATATTATGGCAAATTTTGTAACTGATTTTCATTAAAAAACATGCGGCAACTTTCGTCCAATTTACCCTACCTCGGATCTCATAGCGTTCTCAATGCTTAACAAGTTATTTCGGACAGCCTGTATAGCCTAGGGCAGAAAATATGCTGGCGAAAGTTGACTGAATGAAAGGAAAGATGGAAGACAGTGTTAAAAGAGCCAAGACTGTATCACGTGGAATGATGATGATTTGCGTTAAGATAACTTTATTACTATCTACACTCAAAGCTATTATTTTTGTCTCTATCTGTCTTTCTTTTATTCTAACTCATTATGACTTAATAATATAGAAGAATTTTTTTCTCTTTCACAAGAAAAGAGAAAAGAACGGATCTTCATTACTGTAGTCATTTCAGAAAATTTTCTTAATTATTAATTTTCCTGACAAAACCATGCGATATTTAAGCACTGGATCTGATACATAACTCTGCAAAAATATAAGTTTAATTTATTTTAGCATAATACCGTGCCTAATTAGATTCTTGAAACGATAAGAATAAGAATAATTTTAAAAAGAAGATACAAATTTATTTTGAAGCTTATACGCAAATATTTATTTCTATCAATACGGTCACGGATGAAAGATGTAAACAATAAGAGGTACGAAGTAAGAAAATAATAATTAGGTGATTATTTAGATGTGATTAATCTTTTAAAAGGTTGTTGAAAGTTTTCTTGATGTACATTTTTATTATTTCCTTATTTATTAAGCTCGTTGAGCATGCAACACTGTGAAATTCAAGTTTACGAAATAAGAACATTTTAATCCTAGACCTAGGTAGGTTCTTCTATACATTATTCTACGAAAAGTAACTAAACATCTTTCTAAATATAGCCAACATTGTTTTGTTTGAGCTGTTTTTGTTTGCATGGGTTGGGGAAATTTGTTGTTATTGGTACTAAAATAAAGGCCAATGCTCACCTAAAGTAAATGATCATCCAGTTCTCGAATCATATAAACTAAAATAAGGTTAACATTATTCGATCTAGACTGCTACTATTCAGATCTTGTCAGATTTCCCCAGAACAATTCGGTTTTTGGAAAAGACATGGTGCTTGTGAACAGATATGAAATATCAGACTTCTTACCGTAAAGCCAAGAGTGTACTATGCACCTCTGTAGTTATGTTCATCGATTACGAAAACGCATTCGACAATGTTGGTTGGGCAGAATTATGGTACGTTCTAACAGATATGGGATTTCTTGTCCATCTCACTAGTATTATAAGGCAATTTTACGAACAGAGACTTGATGTCGTGTAGATAAGACGAAAGTGCCAGGTAGGAAAAGATGTTCGTCAGAGTTGTGTACTATTGCCCTTGCTGTATAATATCTTGCTGTATTTCAGTTAACATTTATTGCATTTGGTAGATAAGAACTTCGGTTCGTCGATGACACCCTTCTTATTTTTGGAAGTGAGGAAAAAATTATAAATATCTTGGACAAGCTGAAGACTACTAGTGCAGATTACGAATTGAAAATTATTATGATTGATCTTGCAAAAGAATCGCGAGGAAAACCCCAAAATATTACTGGTTGTAAAGTAGTTGACAGTATGGAAAAAACGCCAGCAGATTGACCGATCTTTTGAAACAAAAAGAGGTCCAACCAATTATTAGCATTTCCATGAAAACTTGAAAGTTCTATAATATAAGTGTCCGAATTTATATACCATCTAAAGTTTACAGGATAGGTGTGTACAAAAGTATTTTTTTTTTTTTTTTTTTTTATTTATAAGTTAAGTTTTGGCTTTAATTTTACGATATATAAAATTCATTTATACTATTTTATTCTACCATCTCAGGGGTAAATTTTGAATTGCTTCGAAAAAAGGGATGTTGAATTGGAATTTGAGAAATTTTTGTTCTCAAACACATCTTGAAACCGCTGTCTATTTAACGAGTTTTGCATCGACTTGAATAAACGATAAACCGAATATGCCGATAAATACTCCAGGCGGTTGAGATTTTCCCAGTCCCAGTTAAAGATGCTTTACTGGGTAGTAACAACATGTGGCCTACAATGGTCGTACATCAAAATAACTATCCGGTTTCTTTCTCCAGTAAATGTATTTTTGTTCTAAATTACTCAATTCATGTGCCACGGTCGACCATAACCATTTTACCCAATTGAAATAGCCTATAAAATAGTACAACCTTTATATCATTTATTTCCAATGTCTTACCAAAAATGCAGAAGGACTTTTTAGGTGTGTGCGGCTATCCATTAATATGTGCATTTAGGCCTAATGTGCATAATCTTCCATGACCTGTAATAGGGCTGTGTCCTATGAATTCATGTGGAACCCACATTAAGAGCTTCTGATTTTTTTCCCTCTCATGTAATAAAAGCTGTTGTAATAGGCTAAGATAGATGGGACAACGATTGTATGGGACAGCTGAAATAATGAAAAAATATCAGCTGTGGCCACCACAGGACCGACCGCCATCATAAAGTACTTCATAAAGTAATACATTCTAGCAGCAGAGTAGAAATAACTTGGCCTAATATTTTCTAACAGAGATGTTATTTATCATGAACCATAGAAACGTTACATATAAGTATGAAAAAATTGAGACTTAAAAATTTTACAAAAATTATTCAAAATTTTTCGTTTTATCAAAAAACGTCTCAAATAAAAGTTATTAATTATTGCTTTTATAGCAACTTTTGTTCAATAATTTTTTTCGAAATATTTTTCTGTTGTGAAATATTCATAAAAATCTTAAAATCGACACGAGTAAGCTCCCATTTTTAGTCAACCGATTTTTACCAAAAGTTGATCAACTCGTGCCATTGACAGCAGAAGCTTAAATATGAAGTTTCATAAAAATCCTTTCAGCCGAATTTGCTCTGCACGTGTACACAGACAGACAGACGGACAGACAGACAGACAGACAGACAGACGGACAGACAGACAGACAGACGGACAGAAAGACGGACAGACAGACCGACAGGACCGACCGACCGTAGGGACCTCAATTCGTGGAGATCCATCGAAATCTCGAAATGTCAAAATCGGTATGATCACAATACCTCCCTTATATATGTTGGCGCTCGGTAAAAAGATCCAGCAAAAATAATCTCAAAACAGCTGGCATTCGAAAAAAAGTATTGGAAAGCCAAAGGATGAGACAACTGAAACAATGAACCCAGCAAAAAGAAACACGAAACATCTGACATTCGGAAAAAAATAGTATTGGAAAGCTAAAGACAAGACATATGGATCAGTTGACCTATTTGTACCTTATACTGAACCTTTTATAAGAAAAGTTAAGGGTGTCACTAATATTGACAGAATAAGAAGTGAAACAATACGTCAAGATCTATAGATAGAAGCAGTAGAAAAAACACTAGACAGACAGAAATTAAGATGGTATGGACACATCACAAGGATGAAGCAAGAAAGACCAACAAAAAATATATGGCTAGCCAGAACTTCAGGTAGCAGACCAAGAAGAAGAAGACCTCATAAAACATGGAACCAAATGTGTCACAAATCTTAGATAATAAAGGATTGACATGGAAAGAAGCAGAAAATAAGTCTCACATTAAGACAGAGTGGCGTAACTTCATAAAAGAATTAGACTGAGAATAACAACCTCTACTCCGAATGGTAGAAAAGGTTTCTGACCATATACAGGTTGGGCCATGGGAACCTGACGTTTTTGAAATGGGTAGTACTCTGCAGGTAGGGGGGGGGGTAGAAGCAAGCGGTAGGTTCCATTCCAACCGTTAGTTCGTGCAGTTTTGTGTACATCATGGTACATCATCAAAAACGGTGAATCAGTAAGAGCGGCGCAAAGAGCGTTTCGAATTGAGTTTAATGTTCGGCGCCGTGGAAGCATCCCAAGGCGAAACACAATTCTCAAATAAGTCAACGACTTTCGAACAAGCGAGAACATCATGAATAAAAACCGCCTGGACTCGCTCGTATGATACGGACCCCCGAAAATGTGGAGAGGGTAAGGGAGGTTTTCCAAAGAAGCCCAAGGCGTTCTGCACGACAAAACGCTCAAGCCTTAAGAGTAAGTCGTTCCACAGTCCGTCATATTGTTAAACAAGATCTGAAGTTTCATCCATACAAGTTGACTTTAGTCCAGGAGCTGAAACCAAACGATTATCCGCAACGCAATAATTTTTGTTTGGCTATGCTCGAAATGCTTGAAGTAAACGAAGATGCAGTGCTGTTTATGAGTGACGAAGCTTCCTTCTATTTGAATGGATTTGTTAATCGACAAAACTACTGTTATTACGCCTCTGAAAATTCTGGGCAGCTGCATGAACGGCCTCTGCACAGTCCAAAAGTGACGGTATGGTGTGCAGTTTAATGCAACTGTATAATTGGTCCATATTTCTTCGAGGAAGGTGGCAACACAGTTACTGTGAACGCTGACCGTTACGTTCAGATGATCAATAACTTCTTGATACCCAAATTACGCAGACTAAGGCCTGCCATTCCTCAAGAGACAATTTGGTTCCAGCAAGATGGGGCTACCCGTCACACTGCAAGAGTATCGATGGAAGTTCTGCGCCAAATGTTTCCAGGGCACCTAATTTCACGTTTTGGGGACCTGCCATTGCGATTTATTTCTCTGGGGTTATCTAAAGGCTCGTGTTTACGAGAGCAAACCCAGAACATTGGATGAACTAAAGTATGCCATTCGTAGAGAAGTCCAGGCGGTTGACGAAGTTCTACTGGACCGCGTTCACCAAGAGTTTATGAACAGACTTGAAACATGTTATGAGCAGAATAGTCATCACATGACTGATATAATTTTTAAATATTAAAATGGCATATAATTTACTACTACTATTAATGTATGTTAATAAAAAAAATTGTCTTGAGAAATCATTGTGTAGTGTTCATTCAAAAATCGTCAGTTTCCCATGGCCCACCCTGTATATACGGAATCTTTTAATAATTCTCAACGAATTAAATGATGCGAAACTTTTTAAGTCCATTTTAACAACAATTGCGTTATAATGGTCATTCTAGAATCTCATGTGATAATGTTAAGAAGCATTTTGTGAAATTAGATCGAAATTGTTATAACCTCGTGTAGTGAAACATCGAATCATCTTTCATCTTTCAAGATTCAACAGATGGAGAGAGACCAAATAACTCAAAGTTAAAAAATTGTAAAACGGTTGCTAAGAACAGGACAAAATGGACAAGACTACTTGAAAAAGAGAAGTCTCAGAAAGGGTTGTCGAGCTCGAACAGCTGACTACCTACAAGCCAGAAGGTAAAAATAATATAATAAATAAATCCTACACATGTTTCCAAAAGTAACCTTTATCACAAAGTTGTTTACACTTGCTCATATCTCATTTCATGAATTATTTAATCCTCAAATAAAGAAGTAAAATAAAAGATAACAGTTCAGATCCCATTTTTAAAGCCTACAAAATCCAAGTTGTACAGTTTATTATTGTTTATGAATAATGTAGGTTGAACAAGTCATAATGGTCAATTAAATTCCCCTTCAAATACAACAACACAATACAAAAGTGTCAAATTTGATTATAAAGTCGTTATAAACGACATTTCTGAATTTTTCTGTCGAAAATATACTACAATTTTGCAAGTTATAAAATAGGGAGTTTGTACACTCGTACTTGTTAATTTAAATTATATTTAATAACTTTGACAGCATGCCAATAATACTCACAAGCTTTGACTCATTTGTAGAATTCTGCAAAAGTGTGATAAACTTTAAACACTCACCTGAAACAAAGGAAAATGTTGTTAGTATTAATATTACACTGTCACAAAGAATTTTCTAAAGCTGCGGTTCTAAACAAGGGTCCACGGCATATTTCTTGGGGACTACAATAAAAAAAGAACATTGGGAAGACACGAAGGTTTACCCTAAGACGGAATTGATTTGGATCGCTTGGATCATTTAATGGAAAATGTTCCCAATTCAAAGAGACGCCGTTGTCAAAATTGCAGGTGTAATCCGTACACAGTGCAGAAATCTCAGGTCAGCTTATATATAACTTGTGTATTGTTTTGTAATAGATTTTTTTATTCAGTGCCGTTTTTATAAAAACATCCTTCAGAAGCAGAAAGTATATACTCGTACTTAAAAACCATAACTCGAAAAAAAAAAAAATAAATAAATAAAAATCATTAATATTGCAATTGGTATGATAGTTTTAAGAGAAATCTATAAAATAAAAATTAGAAATAAAAATAATAAAGATAAGCACATAATGCCGCAAACTAGTCTAGAAGTGTGGGATTTTATCACAAAACTTATTTGTGTTAAATCTTGCACCTCATTTTGAAGTAATAATTGCTTAAGATAGATAGATATTTTTATTATTAAATATTTTATATTTGCATTGTGTCTTAGAAACTAGCTGTGTATAAACATAATAATAATATTCACTATCGCCATTTGGTTTAAAATCTACCCTCCTTCTCCTTTTCATGTCGTCTCCATTCTTTAATTTCATCTCTTCTGCTTTTCACTTCTTTCATTCATTCTTACACTCTTTCCGTTTCCCCCAAAATTTCCCTTCTGGTTTTCGATCTGCGACATATTGCGGCGTTGTAGTTATACTACAAGCCAAATTGGGAATTTTGGTCTAAGAACAGGTTAAGGGTTAAATTAAAATTGTTTTAAAGTTTAAAATAAATATATTAAAAATCAAAATAAAGTACAATTTAAACTTGCATATTTGAAACTAGATGTTTCTAGCTAATTTTGTTTAGTTGGCAAAAATGTACAAGTATGACCGGTGACTGAATAGAACTGAATATTAAAGTGAAATGTAATACTTCAAATAATTTTAGACTATATGTGAAATCAGCAATATGAATAATTAATTAGTGAAGAAATATTTAATTTCAAGTATGCTTGCAATAAACATTTCTTATAGTTGGACAATACAGATTACCTGATAGAATACTGTCAGCAAAATAATATAATTTAAACAAAATTATTTAGAAGTAAAAAAAAAATACCTAACATACTTTTAAATAGACATAACTTTAAATTAAGAATTTTGAAATATTAAATTTAAACTAAAAACTAATTCGGTGCGACTTTACCACAATATATCTCCACATTCTTTCAATAAATGTTCAGTCGTCTCTTTGCCTTCCCTATACATTCTACAAGTTATGTCTTCCTCTTTAATCCAAAACTTATTGTATTTTTCTTAATTTCCCCATTTAAATCTCGCTATCAATATTTTCTTCTCTCTATTTCCTTTTTCTATGAAATATTGCCGATATCTCAGCGATCATTTCTTTTCGTATTTGTTGTTATACCTTGACCCTTTTATTTTTGTTTGCTGCTCCATTTGTTGAACGTCGATCATGCGTTCTGTTACTTTGGGCCTCAGTTCATGACATTCATTATTTGTAGCCTTATCGCTGTTGTTGAGTAATCACAATATTCATACATTTCCTTCGTTTCCTTTTCCCATCTTGACAGTGGCTTTCCTTGTTGATCCCTTTTTTCCATTTCCCTCCAGCATTTACACAGAATTTCTTGCTCCGGATATCTGATTATTGGTGTAATTCTGTGGCAAATCTATAAGCTTACAGACAAAATCTATAAGAAACTGTCCATAACAACACATAAAACAACTCCTTAGATACGATCGTCTGTGGCTTATAGATTTTCCACAGAATTACACAATATATTCTCTTCGTATTTTATGGCTTTTCGGACTGCCTATATTTTTATTTTCTTCATTTTCGTTCATATCATGCCTAACTTTTTCCACCTTTTCTCGTTCCACCCATCCTCATAATTCTGCTCCATGCATCATTATATTTTTATACACTGTCTCGTACCTGAGCATACGTATTCTGTAGTCTCCTTTAAAATTTCTTATTCTCCATACTTGCGGTAGAGATAGCATGGACTTTTTGTGTGTTAGTCTCATATGTGCCTCTGATCTTCCGTTACTTCTAAATTGGTACCCTAGATATTTATATTCTTTCACTTTCTCTATTTCCTCTTCTCTCCACAACCATTTTTCTACTTTTTCCCTTCCGACTTCCTTCCGAAACAGTGTGATTTTTGATTTTATTGCATTTAAAGTAAGCGGCTTTCTACTAAAATGTTTTGTTTACTTGATATTTGTTTTATCTGTGATATGTGATGATAAATAACTTATTATCAATAATCTAATCATAAAGATGGGCTATGCTGCGTGCAAATTATCATTGTTGTTTTGTCTAATTTTTAAACTAACATAGCTATTGTTCTGAACGGCTGAATCAAGTAAAGAAGCAGAAGATGTCGTCATTTATATACATTATACGAGGTGTGTAAATTAAGTAACCGGACTGGCAAAATAGTCCTTGGTCTGGCAACATTTGGGACGCGGGACTTAGAGAGGCGGCAGGAGAATATGCGATACGCTTTCAGTACGAGTTTGGACTCGCTAGAGTAATTTTGTTGTACGTATTGATTTTTTTCGTGAAACAGTTTTTTCTAGTGCGTTCTTAAAATGAGTGACATTCATTTCGAGCAACGGTTTGCTATCAGATTTTGCTTCAGACTTGAGCACAGTGTAACGGAAACTTTTGCAAAACTAAAGTAGGCCTACGGAGACAGTGTTTTGTCAAGGACCCAGATTTTTGGTGGTTTAAGGCATTTTCAGAAGGAAGAGATTTGATTGAAGATGAATCACGCAGCGGAAGGATTTCATCTTCAAGAACCGATGAAAATGTCGACAGAATCCGGGATCTTGTGAATTCAGATCGTCGGTTGACAGTCAGTTTAATTGGGGAAGAGTTGAATTTGATTCACACTACCGTTCATCAGATTTTGACTAATGAATTGGGGATGAGAAAAATGCGGTTTGTCACACATCAATAAACGAGTTTTTGGCCAGTATAAACATTCCTGTAGCTTCTCAGCCTGCTTATTTTCCTGACTTGAGTCCTTTTGAATTTTTCCTCATCTCAAGGTTGAAAAATCACCTCAAGGGACGTCATTTTGGGAAACTCGAAAACATTCAAACGTCCGTAACCAGCACTGCTATGAGGATTGGAAGAAGCGTTTCAAGTACTGTGCGGCTTCCCAAGGAAGTTATTTTGAGGCAGGCAATATTGAATTGTAATTATATTACAAAAAAAAAAAAATTAAAAAATCTAGTCCGGTTATTTAATTTACACACCTCGTAGCTGAAATTATGAAACATGTTATCACAAAAAGTTTCGCCACCCCAGGCCTATGTTATGACATATTTTCTTGTTTGCAGTTGCATCTAAAACTTGTTAAAGGGTTAACAAACAGCCTTATAAGTTCTACAACCAGAAACTAATAAATAGTGATAAAATCTGTAATTCTCCTCCGTGAGTTTAAAATATAGCATGTATACAATAATTAATCATATAATCCGTGCAGGGGCGCACACAGATTTTTGGCTTGGGGGGGGTCCAATTATACATAATTTTTATAAACACAGGGCAAAATTTCAATTTCAAGTGAAGAGCAAAAAAAGGTCCTCCTTTCTAAATTTTAAGTGAAGAGCAAAAAAAAAAAGGTCCTCACTTCTAAGTTTTAGGTGAAGAGCAAAAAAAAAGTCCTCACTTCTCACAGTACGGGGGGGGTCCGGACCCCTTGGACCCCCCCCTTGTGTGCGCCCGTGAATCCGTGTTTGCAACTCCTGGCTGGAGACCGTGGTTCGATACCGAACCTTCGGCGCGACGTGATATTTTTAAGGGCACGCAGTCACTAAATAATCGTTCGGAAACGAACTTAACGTGTGGCTTAAATCAATGCTCACGCAATACGTTTCATTTTGATCAAAGTTTATTATTCAATAAAATATACAGAGATTTTATTAATCATATATTATACACGCAACCGATTGATATATTCGACTAGAATTCTAATAACGACAAGATATACCGTGATAAAGCGGGTATGTTTTTATTAAATTGAGTTATTATGTTCGGGTTCATATTAATTATTTATGTTTTGTTATTCATTCATTTATATACGACAATATCTGATTTCTGATTAATTAAAATAACTGTCTAAATACGAAACATAAATATTTTTAATAAACAAGCTGTAAAGCATAAAATAAAAAATCCAATAAACACAAATAAAATTTTACAGTTGTTTGAATTATTTTAATCCGGTTTTATTTGGAAATATGAAAATTTGATGTTTAATTAAAAACGATAGAACAGTTATAGTTAAAAAATCTTTTAATAATAATAACTTTATTTCAGGTCAGTACAAAATAATTGCATATCTGATGTCAGTACAATGTCTGTACATACAAATACACAAAACTACTGCAAAAGGTGATCGAGTCAAATATTGGCAGTTGAGAAAATAGCAAAAAAATATCAGTAATACATCCCAAAAATGTCGATTTTTTTGTAGGACTTTTTTTATTTTTTATTTATAGACACGTCAGCTACTTGGCTATTGGTGTGTTTGTTACTCTAGTACAGTGGTTCTTAAACTTATGTAGTCCACGGACCCCCACTTGAACAACTTTTTTTTTTATGCGGACCCCATCCTAACCCTAAACATTTTACGTCGTTCTTGAGACTTAATTTCTGGCTCAATAATCTCATAGGCACTACGTTATAATAAATATTGGTAAAAATGTATCGCTGGTTATTTTTATAAATGTTTTGTGCATTTATAGAGGAACATTTTTGTTAGCATATAGAATAAAAAACTTATAAAAAATTAATAAAAATAGTAGTAAAAAGAATAAAAAAAGTTACAAATTATAATACGGTAAACTCATACAAACATTTCTTGGTCAAATATTGGTCAAAATAGATCTTATTATAAAATGTTTTCTGTAAATAATTTACAGTTGAATAAAAATAATTAAATTTTTACAAATTATTGTTTAGTTATGTCAATAACTAGTAGATAACAACAAATACAAAAAGTCTTGACCATGTAGGACTTTTATTAAATGAGTTATTTGAATAAAAACGAAAAGTTGAGGGATGTAAAGTTAATGTTGTTAAAGCCAAATTGTTTCGTGGACCCCCGTAATGGCTGCGCGGACCCCCCAGGTGTCCGCGAACCACAGTTTAAGAAACGCTGCTCTAGTAAAATGTTTTTAAGGTATATGTATTTACATTCTAACTATATTTGGTTAAATTTATGATATTAATTGACTGTAGGAATTGTAAAACATTGTTGGTCATTGCTGGTTCAGGTCTTTAATGTGGTATGGTAGGTTGTAGTTAGCACGTATGTTAGTATATAGTTGACGGTCAGTTAGTATGTGTTTAACAAGTTTTAAAACTAAATGTAACCTTAAATTCGATTTAAAACCTAAAATTGCCGAGCAACGCATTACGTTGCTCCCCCGTTTAGCTCATACTTCATGTTTCGGGACACTTTTTTTACCCTTTATTTATTTGTTCCTGAACGCTTCGAACATTTTTTTTTTTTTTTGTCGTACTGATGTTGATATTCCCTATAGATATTTCTAGATTTGTTAATGTCATGAATACCCTCTTTATTCTAATAAATATTTTTATATTGTTTATTTTGTTTCCTTTTAACGTAAATTTCAATCCTGAATGATCAAACAAGTTTGGATTCGCAATGTAAACTTCATACTCGTCTATCGTGTAATTAGTTAGAATATTATCAATATACGAGACTAGCTAGAAATTATATAATATAACAGTTAATTTTGTAATAGAGTTTACACGTAATAAAAATTAAATAAAAACCAGTTAATTATGTGGAAGGATCTATCATCTTCTCATATAAGTGACCCTGACGTTAGTGGAGTGTACTTGTAATATTCGTTTAGATGTTCGAGTTAAGTGACATTCAACAACAATGTCCTCTTAATTTGAACTTAGGTTGAGCTAAATACTTTGCGTTAGCAAAACAAAAAGCTTCCGCAACAACTGAACGCAAATTTGTCAACCCAGATGCGACCACCGACACAACTAGCACGCAACCAATCGGCAGTGTACCAGAATCCAATGCTGCTGCTCCCGTTTTGGACAAATAAACCCGTTGTATGGTTTGCATAAATTGAGGCTCAATTCATGTTTTCCAACGTAGCTGTCGACAGCACAAAATAGAGCTATGTAACATGCTGGACTCGCAGCTGGACTTTTGCTACGCAGCATAAGTGTAGGATATAATCATGAATGCATCAACAGAGAATGGGTACGAATACCTTAAATCTAAATTAATCCGACGGCTGTCTCTACTGATGGGTCGTACCCATTTGTGTGCCGCAACATATAACCTGTAATCAGGGTTGACAATTTGAGTCATTACTTTTCAATGAACTCATGCTACTGTGCGGTGACCGAAAAAATCAAGGCGACAGTATACCATCTACAGACTTCAGGAATGGTCGAACGTTTTCACCATTTACTTACAGCGGCTCACATGTGTCATGAAGATGACACGAGGCGCACAACGCTCCCATGGGTTCGATTGGGACCCTGCATAGTCCTCAAGGAGGACGTCAATACATCTACAGCTGAGTTAATATACGCGGAATCACTCCGTTCCCCTGGCGAATTTGTCCGATTAACTTGCCGCAGCCAAGTGACGTTACAAGTCTTGTTGACTGCCTGAGTATGCACGCCATTAACGTTTATTTCAAAGATTTGTCTTCCTCAGGGACGATTCCGTGCTTGGAGTTCTTCAGCATCCATACTCCGGTTCTTAAGAAGTCCATAATCGAAGCACGAAAACGCGGAAAACAGTTTTAGTTTCCATCGAACGAGTAAATCCCGTGCACATACTTTCCAATGAGCCAGCATCACACCATTTCCTTCAGCACCAGGTCTACAATTGCCGCGAAGTAGACTCCAGATTAACAATCTCAGACGCCAGACTTCTAGACAAAAATCTGAGTTACCTACAACTACAGCGCCCCAGTACTCCGACGATGGCTACTTTACGCCATCAGGTCAAATTTTGTAAAATTTGTGCTCTTGGGTGATTTATAGATATTGAGTAAAACGGTGTTAATCAATTGCACAAAATTTTGAACCAATATCCTCATATTACTTATAAATATAAGTAATGATTTTATACTGTATATTTTCTTTGACTAACAATAAAACTCTTTTAGCAATAACCGGTTTTAGCAATATTTCTGCAGTAATAATATTACATATTATGTTGCTCTATTATATACGTCATGTGAAATAATATCAGGTCATTGTCTTTTAACCCTTGCTGTGCTAAACAAATCACATCTAATTTAGTTTTGTTATTCTGAATAAAAAATTCTAATTCATCTACTTTATTGGACAACAACTGGATATTAATATAAAATAAGGAAAATGTGTTACTAGCTTCATTGACTAAATCTGACTATATATTTTCTTGTTGAAAAAAATTACGTTTTATTAATAAATTTTTTAGCCAAAATCACCCTTATTTTACGTCTTTTCATGTTCGTAGTCTTTAAAACGTAGTCGTAGTCGTAAATTTTAAAACTAGCGTTTTTACCTCTACCATCGAAGGCGTTGCCCATGGAAGTTTTTCTGGGGCACTTAGCTTTTAGAAAATTAAGAATAGCTGAGGCTGATGTTCCCTGCTTGACACGTTCGATGTACAGCCATATTTTTTCATCTGCTCCTTTAAACTGGCATTTCTTTGCGTCCACTCCTATGATCATCTTCAGTTTTGGTCTCTATGTTAGTTTTGTTGCTACCTTTTACCCAGCGCTGGTGTGGCTTATCTTTTCTGGCTTGTCAACTGAGTTGATATAGTTGGTTTAAGTTGATATTTATTTTAGTTATGATTTTGCATTTTTGGCATATTGTACCCAAATTCGTTTTCAGCATATCTATCAATATTTGTTGATATTCAAATTGTAATTCCAATTGAGCAATAATTTTCTGCATAAAAATATTTTCCATTTTATTAACCTCATCCTGGGCCTTCTTTTGCTTTGTTCTAACCTCTTTTTGTCTAACATATTCAACCATTTCTCCAATATCATAATTAATTAAAACTGAATATTTTAAATCATTGATAGCTAACTCCTTAACGATCTTTATGAGTTCAGTTTTTAAAATGTATTTAACATTTAATCATTTTTTATATCGATTTGTTGAGACATACTTGATAACAACTGTTTTCACACTACGTTCAATATCAATTTCTCTTCAATTTGGTATTTATTTCCAACATGTTCCTAAACTGCTTAATACACATTAAACCAGTGTCGAAACTAGATTATTTTGACTCGAGGTAGGAAAATAAAAGTTTAGCTTCCCTCTCAACCAATGAACATTATTTCTATTCTGTTAATTGAAAAAGTGCGACCTATAACTCTACGTCCTATGGAAGGTGCCCATTCATGTTCCGACGCTAGATTTAACAAACAATACAGCTAATGTGACAATGATCTGTGACAATTCATAGAGCTAATAGAAATAAGACAGGAAATTAAAACCTGAAATGTAACTGGATTGGTTATACACTTAGATAGATGCCAACAAATCAAGAAGAGCATTGAATTATAATTCTATTAGAATCGGGCAAAACAAAAGTTGGGAGCTCAAGACAAATATGACGATACATCTAATAAAAATAGTGAATGAACTCGAGTAAAGTTCATAATGATGCATAATGGCATCAAAAAAAACAAGTTTTTGAGAATTTATATTTTTTATTAATTTAATCTACGCTTGTAAGCCTTTCATTTTGTGCCCCAAATTATATTTCATAAAAAAAATTATAGACTCAATAACATTTGAAAAAAAGCCTAATCAAAAATCCCGAGCCTTATATCTAATTTCACACATGTTTACTACTCAATGTTTTCAAAATGTTTCAGCCATCTTTCTTGGACAAGGACAAATATATTTGACAAATATCGAGTTAAAATGACCTTTTTTTCTTTATATTTTAAAAAGTTGATTTCTCTCCTTAAATAAAAAAAAAGTCCCAATTTTTCCTACATGTGTGTCAGAGCTGTATACTCATGCCAAATTTCAACTCCCTAGGTCTGGGTCCAACTTCTTCTACTTTTGGTTGTGTCAGATGATAAATCAGATTTTTCAGATCTTTGTTGATTTCTCTTTTGCATGTTAGTAGGGATCGTCCTTATCTTCTTCTCTACTACTGCAAGTTCCAAACCTTCCTCGTAAATCTTCGATCGTTTACCCAATATAGAATCTACTTCAAACTTCCCTCAAATTAGCTCGTTTGTGATTTTATCAAGTCTACTTACACCAGCACACCATCTGAGCATTTTTTTCTCTGCAATATACAACTTCTGCTCGTCCATCTTTCGTGTCGCCAGTACTCCAAACCATATAATATGGCTAGTCAGACGACTTTTGTTAGTCATTTCACTATTGCAGTGTATTTATTCAATCTTCCCGCAATCGGGTGTCAAACCTTTGCTTTCCAAAGACTGCTGCTACATGTGCAGTTCTAGCTACAGTTTCTTGATTGTTTTAGTTATTAACACTATACCTGTACTATCAGATTATGTACAGTTCCGGCCTCTAAATGGACTTAATGACGAAGAATATGACAAGGTTGAACAATAGCGGACTCAGAGCAGAACCCTGGGGTACTTCAACTTTTACTTCAGAAGGTCTACTCATTCCCACTATAGTTTTTGCATGTGTTTCTAAGCCGCCGTAAAAATCTTTTACTAAGTCAAAGATGTATAAAATCTATCGATATATGTAAAACTATCTACTTTTTCAAGTGTAGCTGATTCTATGATTTTGCAGTACATCAATTTTCATTACATTCGACTGCTGTTCCTATTTGTCAATAACCAGTTAAAAAATTGTAATTTAGAAAAAACTGCTACAATTTTTAAAACATAATCCTAGAAATCCTTTTCAAAATAGAAAATAGAATATCTCGTAGAAATTCAAATTGTATGGTCGAAAGCATTTAGAAAAGTGTATGAAACACAATACATATAGCAGATTTAATGTCGCGAGTGACTGTTTGCGAAGATTTGCGAATATCTAAGCGGCCATTACTGTGATTTTATTACTGTGCACGGACGGAAACGTTTATTTACGGTTAGTAGCTAGACGTACGTATATTTTCATATCTCATATTTCTGCTCTAGAACGCTGTTTATATACAAATAAAACGTCATTACTATTTCTCTCCTTAACAGGGTCGTTTACATTCTACAAACGAACACCTTTAATACTTTTGTAGTCTTTTGATATATTTTAGTTCATATTATTTCAGTAAATTAGGGTTTTTCCCGTGTTTTTTCCCTAATGAATAATTAAAAAGATATTATACTATATACTTATAACATTGATATAAAATTAATAAATAAAGCACTCAGTAAGTTTCACAAATATAAGTTTAATGTACTCTATACGTATTTAGGCAGTCTACAGGAGTTTAAATTACAAACTAAACTTATTTTTAACAGATGCATTCAGTGGGAACAAATATTAATGGTAGGGAATACAAGTGTAAACCAATTAGCAGATAAGGTTTTTTCTTAACCGATTTATTAGGTGTGAGTTGTAATCATCAATCTGGTCATTCATTAAGAGAATTCCAGAGTTGATATTTTTGTAAATTTCTCGCTATTCTAAAAGGTTCAGTTTATAACTTTTATTATGAATGTGTAAAATTTTAAAGTCATTTACGGAAAGGTTATGATTATTGGTGATGTGTTCTGCTATGTTGGACTGTTCTACTTTTTTATTTTGGATGTCTTTCAAATGCTCTCCAAATCTTGTACAAAATTTTCGACCAGTTTGCCATGATAAACTCCATTTTTGTTGTGTAAATCAGTTTTATCTAGTTTGTTATTAACAAGTAAATTTTTAATTGTATATTTATTATAAAAGGCTGGAGTTATATTTGATTTCTTTAATTTTGATCCTATTTTGAAACTAACCTGGCCGTAAAAGGGTATTTTTTTTATAATTTTTTGTATCTGGTACACTCAAGGGATAAAAATATGTTAATAAGAGTTTTGTGCGCTTTTTTAAAATAATTTTGTCTATTTCAGCCTTGTTATAACCGTTACTAGTAGCAATTTGATAAAGGGTTTGTAATTCTACATTTTAGTCATCTTCAGAAAGTGGAACTTTTAATAATCGGTCTACATAATAATTAAAAGCAGCCATTTTTGTATTATAAGGATGTAAAGAGGAAGCAGGAATTATGGTGTGAGTATATGTCGGTTTTCAATAGATTTTGAAGTTAAGTTTAGAATTAGAATGTGAGATAGAATAGTTAAGTTTAGAATAGAAGTTTGAGGAACGATTATTTTCTATTTCAATAGTAAATTTTTTGAAGGATTGATATCGTTAATATGGTTGAAAAATAATTTTAATTGCCTATTACTACCTTGCCAAAGACAAATAATATCATCAACATAACGATACCAGAATTTTATACAGGGACGGTATTTGTTGGAACTACTAAAAATAATTTTCACCATATGATCCATAAATATTTCTGACTATAGGGGGGAGAGAGGGGAACCCATAGGCAAACCATCTTTTTGAGAATAAATTATGTCATTGAAAATAAAATAGTTTTGGTTTAAACAAAGTTCTAATAAATTAAATTGTTCCTGAGCTTTAAAGCAATCTATATTATTATTTAGAAAATAAGTTTCGACAATATGTTTTACTTCATTAATAGGAATAGAGGAAAATATATTCATCTATTGTAGAAAACCAGTAGAGCAGATCTTAGAAGAGGATCGGCTGCACATATGACAGTATGGACATATGTGTATAGGATCATGAAAGAAACATATACAAAAAATACTATACGATACCGGTACTCGACAATCATCCTCAGGGCACTGGTTCTTTAAGTTTACCGGCGGAACATCTAGCTGGTACGGGGGTGACATTTGGTTCAACGGCCATAGCACTCGGTCATTCCAACACTCTAATGCCTTGATTACACGTAACGAGTAAAGTGGCGAGACAGCAAAATGTCACTAGGCCGAGAGAGTGGTGTGGGCGAGAGAGTGTTTATACGTATTCTTCTCTTTTCGACTTTTGTGGCGAGTCAGTTCACTTTCGATAAAAAATAGGTATATTAAAAAATATACTAAGATCTTCATTTCACTCTTGATCTCATTCCATCAATATGAATTTCTTGCACAATTGAAACGTATGCAGCGTCACATTTTTGTTTATTTTTGTAGTCCGAAGATTTAAAGTTCCACAAACATGAATGTAATTTATACACTTGATTCAAGTGACTTGAATAAATTTTATTGTTGTATCATAGTCCCATTTATTATTAGCCATTTTCGAAACCAACGGTAACAATTAATATCAACACGAGGTACTAAAAATGATGCAATAAATGGATGCGGTGCGCGCGCATATTGAAACGAGTGGCGAGTGTTGTTTAAACATGCCGAGTAGGCTAGCGAGTCAGTGCCGGTAGGGTGGGGGGTTGGCCACTCAGTCTAGTAAATAGAAAAGGGTCCGAGTGACTGTCTCGCCATCCTACTAGGCCGAATGCTCGGCCGAGTGCTCGGTAATATGTTTATACCAACCGAGCACTCGGCCGAGAACACTGTCTTGCCACTGTACTCGTTACGTGTAATCAAGGCATAAGTTCAGATCGGTCGATCACAATATTTTCCGTGTAAGCAGACCGAGAGACACATGCAAGTACAAGTTTATTGGATGTGCTTACTAAAACATAAGAATATAAGTATTTATAAAAGGATTATAGGACTGTCCATTCATGTGTCCAAATAACTTATAGGATGCTGGAGATCAGGACACAGATAATTCAACTTCTTTTGCCTATCTTAATGAGACTCTAGGTTATGGCACTTTTAAATCAGATGGAACTTTCAAATTTGGTCAAATAAGGTTAAATAATATACGTGATATGTGTAGACATTGAAGGATAGACTACATCACAACGTAGTTACATTCTCTATTTCTGACTTACACATACTAAATAAATATATTTAGTAATTTAGCTATATCATAATTTGAATTTACCTATATTAATGAATATATACAATTTAAATGGCATTCGTGAATCATTTCATTAACTTTAATATTTACATTAAAATTTCACTATTTCAAATATTTTGTAAAAAGTTCGAAGCGAACAACGAAAATATCATCTGGCAACCAAATAACATGTTGTACCGGTTGCGCACATATCAGGATTTGAATTTTTAACATGTGTTGCATGGCTCTTGCTGGTATTTTGGAATGTAATTTTCAATGTGTTCATTATTTTTCAATTATATTTTAGTGTGTTTATATTTTTTAGGATCGCACTGTCTGTTATATCTGTAGCAGTAACAAGTACAGAAATTAAACCGTGAGAGATACGGCAGGATGTTACATATTTAGAAACAGAAGACAAATATTAGAATATGCTGTGCATATCATGCTGAAGGACAATTCTAGAAGTACCGCTTGAATTTAACCTAGATAAAACTTAATAACTGAAAATATCTATATCGGCTACAAGAGACTGACTAGATGTCACATTTGAGTTATAAAATGGACCAATAGGTGAATCTAAATATGTAGGTAGTATCGACAACAGTAATAATAACTTATCTGCAGAACTCTAAACCAGGATTTTCAGAGTAAGCAAATTTGATTACTAACTTTTTGCTCTCTTCAAATCTTGCATTTTAATTAGATATTGTTCTTAGAAACACGAAGATATAATTGTAAAAAACTATAAATAAACCAATACTCACCTACAAACTTTGGCAAGAGTAACTGCATCTCAAAATCTTCCAAAGAAACGAATTTTGCCGAAAATATGGTCTGGTACATAAGACGATGTATCGAGAATTCGAAAAAAGGGAGAAACAAGAAGGCTGTATGTGGTTCATGATGTTCTTGGTTTCATCAAGACCACTAATATAAACTGGTTAGGGCACATTATTAGGTTGCCAATATTGAAAATGTGAGAAGAGTGTTCGGTACAAAATGCCAAGTACTATAAAGCTAAAGGACAAATACAAAGATCTCCAGAAATTGAAAGATATCAATTCAAGAACTGACTCCAAACTGTACAGACTGGAGGCGAATCTTTGAGCCCTGAACAGGTTGTAAAAGCCTGTGACTTGACACAGTAGGGGCGGCAAGATGACAATAGGATTGGAGCAGGGTAGATGATAAAAAAGGAAGCGAAGAATTGCCCAAGGACGCACAAGGTGTAGCTTAAAAACGAAATTCCTCTTCCTTATCTTAATTTGTTGGTAGTATGGGTGGTCCGAGTTTCGCGAGAACCTTAACTCAGCCAGGAATAATATTTTCGACTTTGGTCAAATATCAAATTCAAGTGAATAGGCTGTCGCCATTCCATTGGAATTGAACAATTATATAATTATTTTATTCAGTCTTACAAATAAGCTATTATGCGGTATGTTTCTTCGGTGGGAACGGGCAGTGTGGTAGCAAGTGAAAGAAGACAGCGAAGAAACAAGTGAATTCTCGTAATGAAATAGAGCAGTAGAGAATATTTTTCTTAGGTGGGGTATGATAATAATATAAAAAAGCATCTGCCAACTCACCACAATTGAGTAGATTATACTATGTAATTTTAAATTTGAATAAGTGGTAAAAGATAAGAGTGTGGTGTAACCAAACCTAATAAACAGAAACAACTATATTTTAGTAGGGCTTAATTTTTTTTTGAGAGCACATTTGATTCCCAAGATCAGAGAACCCTAAACTTTTTTGAACGTCATTATTTTCTCGAATTTATGTCGACTACTTTTAAAAAATAATAAAAAAAAGTATATATAAGTATATGAAAGCCCACAGTCATAGAAAAAGCGGGGAGAGAGTAGAAATTAATATTTCTTAAGTTATAATAGAGGAGAGAACCAAAATTTTCGAGTGATAGCTAGGGGCGGGAATACAAAATTTAAAAATAATGACCAGAAAAAGCATAAAATCCAAAAGAATACCAAATTTGTCGACTACAGTCCCAAAAACTGCCCACCGGCCTTCGAGCTACAAAAGTCTACCTTTTTCCATCGACCCTCAATTGACTTTCGAGCCCAAATCGGCCCCTAACATTCTCTCAAGTTGAGTCTTTCTTCTAGACTTCTTTGTTCAATAAATAATATTTTTGTTCCCGTTCGTTAGCCAAAAAGTTTAGTTGGTGACTTTGACACTCGGCAATAACTGTTTCAACCGGTTGGAGAAGCACGTGAAGTAGTACACTCTTCATGTTCTACCAGAAATGCAGCAGGGCCCAAAGAAAAGCTTTGGACTGGGCAGAACATATGATGGCAAACAGAAGATGTCGAAAAGGACCTCAACAACTGAGAGACTCAAACTAGATAGAAAAAGCGAGCACTAGGACAATCTGGACCCAAGTACTAGAGCAGGAAAAAGCTCACCCATTGCTAAATGACAGATACATACATACATACCAAATGACAGATACATAGATACATAGCAAATGACAAATACATAGATATTTATTTTCCAAATTTTAAATTACGTATGTTCCCAGGCGCTGTTACGACATTGCTTTTTTATACGGCAAAATTAAATAATTCCAGCCTAATTTAAAAGGTAACACAAAACATTATTTTTGATAGGTAGTTTGTTAGTTTTTGTAGTTAATAATAAAACCTGTAATTAGATAGTAATTATATACTGTTGCCATGTAACGAATTCATTATTATTTTAATATTGGGTTTTGTATTTTGGATAATGTATGTTGATATTGGTTACAAACAGCCACGCATTATTAAAGAACTATCCAATATTTGAATCGAATTACTAGTTTATATTTTGATTGTCACAACGCATGACTGAGGTTTTGTGAAATTATGTTGAAAAGTAAAAACAGCGTTGAAGAGGAAAAAAAATCGTCATATACAGTTCTGATGTAAAGTAATTAATAAGTGAGATTTTTCAAGATTTTATTTTTAGGAAGTACCCCAACTTATTAAATCCCCCAATATTCATACGATTGAAAAAGTATTTGCAACAAAAAAGATTTTTTTCTTATTATAAACAATTTTTGTTATAAACGGTTTTTCGGTTGTAAATAATAGGAGGGATATTTCAAAAGTTTAGCTTTAGAGTACTCTCCCGTAACTCCCCAACTATTCATCTAAATGAAAAAATGCTTAAAAATAAAAGATTTATTTTCTTATTATAAAGTCTTTTTTTGTCTTATAGGATTTCGCTGCTAAGTCCATAACAAGGGGAATATATGTAGATTTAAGTTTAAGCCCCCCTCCCGAATTTTCCAAATATTCATCTAATTGAAAAGATGCATTCAACAAAAAAGATTTGTCTTCATATTATAAACCATTTTTTTATTAAGCCAGGGGAGCTATTTTAATATTTTAATAAACAATTTTGACCCCGAAACATATAAGAATATAAATTTTGAGGTGCCTTATAGCCTATGTTTGAATCCTGGTTTTATCGTCATGACAAGTTACGTGAAAATATGTTTAGTTGCTTTTGCGTGAATCTCGGACAGACAAAAGGGCAGACACACAAAAATTGATTTTTTTGCGAATATTGTCTTATGTTCGTTGTCTGAAACATGTAGAACACAAATATGAGGAAATAATAAAAAAAAAAAAAAAATACAGGTAAAGCCTTCAATTTTATTAATATAGATGATCGACGAGAAGTCAGTATTAGTTTATAAAGATAGTTTAAAAAAGGAGTAGGCACACATTTCATCGGTATTTTTTTAATTTATTTTGCCACAAATGTCAAAATTTTAGACCGGAAATGTAGTGATAACGTGATATTCGTTGACAATTCATTATACGTACTGTAATCATGGAAACATATCATCATATATGTCAAAATAGATAGGAAAAAAATATCACTAAAATATATCGTATCATAAATGTCTCAAATAAAAGTTGTTAATAAAATAAATGTTTTCTACATATTTCTCTGTTGCAAATTATTCGTGAAACACATCAGTAAACTATTCGTTCTGATGAACATGAGTACCAAAAGTTGATCAAATTTACTTCGGAAACTTAAATTTTAAATTTATTAAAAATCAGTTTAACCGAATTTGCTATACACGTGTCCACAGACAGATAGAAAGATCGACTTCACGCTAAAATCAGTTATGTCCTCTACAAAAAGCCTACTTCGTGCTTATCTATAAAAATCTCGACATTAGAAATTAGTAAAAATTAGTATGATTACAATAATTCTTTCCATATATTTGACGGTCGGTAAAAATCGAAGCAGTGAACATATCTTCATATTACATATGATAAATCTATTCATAGAATACTTTAACATCCGCGTACCAGGATCCCATGCACGATATACTAATATGCTCTCTCGCCTTCCTAGGTGCAACAGCAACTATTGCATGAACTATCCTATCAGCAGAATTATGTCTACTTATAATTCCTCTAGCGAAATTGATATTTTTCACTTCAATTTACACCAATTTAAAAAGGCTTTAAACACAATTCTATTGAACTGCTGACCTTATTATTGATTATTATGTGTAATTTGTATGTTATTGCAACCTTTGTAAATGTTATATAATAAATGTAATTGTACCATCCCTATAATTGGGATTTGTTGGTATCCTGTTGATATGGTCAAAATATATAAATAATAAAATAAATAAAATAAATAAAATAAATAAAATAAATAAAATAAATAAAATAAATAAAATAAATAAAATAAATAAAATAAATAAAATAAATAAAATAAATAAAATAAATAAAATAAATAAAATAAATAAAATAAATAAAATAAATAAAATAAATAAAATAAATAAAATAAATAAAATAAATAAAATAAATAAAATAAATAAAATAAATAAAATAAATAAAATAAATAAAATAAATAAAATAAATAAAATAAATAAAATAAATAAAATAAATAAAATAAATAAAATAAATAAAATAAATAAAATAAATAAAATGGGGTAAAAGGGGTTTGAGATGCAGCTGTGTGTAGGCAACTCCACTGGCTTCTGTGTGAGACGGTTCTATTCAAGCCTGAACTGGGACTTATATGGACATTTGTCAAGATCTGATAAGCGCCAATATCCATGATAAAATAACAGATCAGTTTTTGCAAATTAGTATTATTCATAGGGTGAATTATGTACACAGAAAGATAGATGAATCTCTTCCTACTCGATCAATAAAGTTTTGATTGACAATCATAAATAAATTATGGGATCAAACTATAAAAACTTTTCGTAAATTCCCCATTTCAGAACTAATTCAACTCTCCTCATTTTCTTCTCATTTAAAAATCAAAATAATAACCAAGTACTCAACATTATATGAATTTATAGTAATGAAATTCCCCGTGTGTGCGTGGTGAAGCACAAGCTAGCTGTCATTGTAAACAAGCGTTTATATGTGTCGAGATTATGCAGTCAAATGAGATTATGGAATATGCATGAAGAAGGTAACCCCGTGAGAGAGTATAGGTCGCTATAGTCCTTGACGTCCTGTAATGTACCGAGAAACAAGATGACCCTATGACGAGGCTATTGCAGATTTGGTTAGGCAGTAAATATGCTCGAAAATACATAGGCGGGTTAAGATAATCCCAAACAAGGAAACCATATTCTCAAAAACAATAATGAAAAAATTATATACTAACAATTTCAACAAGTCTATCATTAATAGTATTTCGATTGCATATTGTTGTTTTTTTAATTTTCCCCAAAAATAATCGTATTCTAGTACGGTAGTCATTCTCAAATGATGTATCTTGGTGCACTCTTGTGCTGCAAAAAATCACAAGGTTTGTCGCAAATATTTTGACATTTTAAAACATGATCTGTAATGTAAATTTTCAGATATAAGGTGTTAAATAAGTATACCATGAGACAATATTTTGTATTAACTGAAAGCAAAATCTCATCAAAATCAAGAAACTTTTGAATATATTTTTCCTACGAAACTGTGTTAAGACTACAATAACTTGGTCTTAATTTTTGTGTACGTTTTTGTACATGTTTCTTCATTGTGCACTGTTACCATGATTATATATAGTGCGGAATACATGGTATTCCGTGCTATAGTCCATCCAAACGCTAAAATACAGTATTGCTCTTATGAGAACTGGGAGAAAAGTTGCCAAATATTGTAAGCGTATCAAATATGTCAAAAAACCCAAAATATTATGCGTAATTTTATATTCTTTTGTTAATAATTTACTCAAATTAAATGGAAAAGTATTAGAGAAAAATGAACAAACTTTTGTACCGCGTTTTCAACGATCATCGCATTTTACAACTGGCAACCTAGCCAAGGAAGAAATGGATAGTGTTATTGGGAGAACCCATTTAGAGAGTATGAAAAACTACTCCAGAACTACTTCGACAGAGTGTCACATAGCTTACTTTTTGTCAAGCTTAAAAATTCTGGAATTAGAGGCAAATTGTTTCACTGGATCGAAGCATTTTTAAGCAACCGCACTTTCCAAGTGCGCATTGGATCCGAACTATCTAACCCCGAACAAGTTCTAAGCGGAGTGCCACAAGGCACGGTGATTGAGCCTATATTGTTTCTCGTTTATGTGGCCGATATAATTTCAAGTATAACCTCAAGCCACCAGATGTATGCAGACGATCTAAAAATATACAACGGTTGTGGCAACTGGTCGCTCTTACAAGACCTCAATGCAGTTGATAAGCGACGTGATAATTGATCGCTCTCTCTGAATACGTTCATATGTTGCGTATTACATCTTGGCCGGAACAATCCAAATACATGTTATTACTTTAGCGTCATCGCTCTTAAACATGTCGAATCTTCGATTGACCTGGGGATTACAATCACACCTGCCTTAAAATGTCCAACAAACGTCATCAACGTCGTTAGAAGAGCAAATAAATCCCTATTCATTATTAAGAAATTATTTCCTCACCTAACCCCATATTTATTTCGCCAAAAGTACCTGTCCTATGTCCGACCACACCTGGAGTTTGCTTTCGTAGTCTGGTCCCCGTACCATCAACGCGACATCCTATTACTGGAAGTAGTCCAGAGACTTGTCTTCCAAGATGTCTCAGAGTTCTGTCATACGAAGAGGGCCTTAAGAGGCTAAATCTGCCCTCTCTTGCCGCCCGCAGAGCTTGAGGTGACCTCATTCAGATGTACAGAACGACAACTGAAAAGTTTTCTACGGATATGTCGCCTCTGTACTCCATCAACGCCGACTAACGACTTAGAGACCACTCTCTGGAGCTCCGCCACTGCAAGTACGGAAAGCAACTGCGACAAAATTTTCTAACTAATCGCGTGTTCGACCAATGGAACGCCTTACCCGAGAGCATCGTGTCAGTACTGTCCATCAACTCCTTCAAAGCTCGAATAGCCCCTGTACTGAATTTATAAAACTAATTATTTTTTATATTATTTTAAAGATAATATGTACTAACTATTTGTATTTTTGTTGTACTCTTGAGCACAACAAGCATTTTAGCTTATGCTCTTTACGTTGTAATAATAATAATAATAATAATTTGCCCTTTATATGTTACATTAAATGAAAAGAAACCAATTAAAAAATAAATAAAGGAATATTCGATACCTTTTGAAAAACTTATCGCATTAAAACAAATACTAACAGTCAAAATTATTAATAAAATTAGTGGGAAGTAGTTTTTACGACATAACATATCAGTGCGTTTTCCACCAATAACAATATCAGTTTAATGTAGTTCTGCAGTTAGTTCATTGGTGGTATTCACTATCGAAATTCCACTCAAGTTAATATAGACATGTGATCTCCATATGTTGTTTAATAATAATACAAATTGCACCATCAACACTTATCTATAATTTTTTAAATATAGGACTTTTTTCAGTTCACCGTGAACCAAAACATTTGAGGACCATTACCTTAAGCTGGCCATACACGTGGCCATACATCGCTCTATACGTCCAAATGGAGCGATATCACTCCAAAATCTGACCGTGAATGTGGAAAACCAGGTGAATGATGTGGAGTGACAGGATAAGTTGGATATCCAATCAGTTCAAAACCCATTCGTTTGGACCATCATCCATTCAATCCAACTGATGGTGTATGGGGAAAACCACGCAGAGTGACTTCAAACCATCGCTCTACTCGTATGGTGTGTGGTGATAACGTGGTCCAAAAAGGTCTCATTCTGTCCGTGG
This sequence comes from Liopterus haemorrhoidalis, assembly GCA_963971575.1. NCBI lineage: Eukaryota > Metazoa > Arthropoda > Insecta > Coleoptera > Dytiscidae > Liopterus > Liopterus haemorrhoidalis. The sequence goes on along the minus strand of OZ020611.1, from coordinate 46,883,083 downwards.
CCGCCCAGTCGTTAACATCGTCAACCAATTAAACTTGTGATTGCACAACATTGTTTTTTATTTGCAAACATTTTATTTTAATATTTATATCATTAAATTTATTTTTAATTCATTTATTAAATAGTTTTCAATATTGTTTAATAAAATATAATGACGATTGGACACGAATTTGTGCTAGTAGTGATTGAAAAATATCAAGATTTGCCTTGTTTATGGCAGGTAACTAACGCAGGTAACTATCATGATAATATAAAAAGGAATTTGGATATTGACTTGTAAGTGTTATTTAGGAGTAAAGAAATTAATGCAAATACGGAAACAGTCCTGAAAAAAATTTATTCTTTGCGGTCCTTCATGTAATCCCCCAGGCAAGCAATAATTACTTTACAAGTCTCCGGTATAATATGACCCAATGACTGAAGAGAAATGGCAGTTGCATATTTAAATTTTTTATAGGTGCATCCCGAAGCCAAAAATCAAATAGTCGCCATCAATCTTGACGGCGTGATACTCTGCCTCAACACAGTGTCTTGCTTTATAACAATTGGAGTAATCATTTATAATAAATGAAAATAACTCTCTTCATTCATACGAAGATAATTGCGCCAATCAGTTGGCTTCAAAGAAAGTTCTTTCTCTAGGTTCACATGAGAGAACCGATTCTTCTTCAGTAACCAATATTTGTGCAAATAGCCTTTGTTGCTGTGCGCCAAAATTTTTAACTAAATAGTAACCAATATTTTGACCATTTAGTCTTCTTGTCTTTCTTTTTCAAAATTAAGCAAGCATGGAAAATGAAATCTAGACTGCGTGGATGATTGGAGTGATGATGTATATGCTAAGTTTTTGGATGTCATACAAATGGATGACATCCGAATGGAGCGATAGTGTATGGCCAGCTTTAAGATGATTATAAAACTACATGTATCCAAGCTATTCAATAATTGCGTCAAAGATAGAGTAGTGCCATTCGATTCAACGCAGTTTATCTTGTGTATTGTGATCATTTCTAGAAAAATAAATGTCATTACTTTTCAGAGACACCTCGTTTACTTACGTTAATTCTAGTAAAATTATTAAACATTCGTAATTGGTCTAAAAAAAATGTGTTAACTACGTATGAAATAATAAGCAGCAGATCTTCGATTTGTATCTACGGGATATCAGAGCAACGAGTTGCCCATGGTCGTGATGAGAGTATCTTAGATTCGGTTGGGCAGTAAAGATGGGCAGATAGGAACTAACGTGTAGTTAGGATGCGTTACCTAGTTACTGAAACATCTTCCAAGATTGTAATGACTCGAGCCGCCATATTACATTAATAATATTCAGTGTCATACGCTCCCAAGTTACGACACATAAATGACAGATGCTTTGGTTTTAGGATCCTAAATCACGACCGCGCAATTACCTTTGTTTTGAATTATGCTTACGTTTATTCATGCATTTATTATTGACTGATTCAATAGTGAATATTTGAGAGACACAATCAAATCGTATTAAAATTGTGTTTCTGAATGGAAGAACTATTTCGACAACTTTTTTTTTTTTTTCAACTTGCTAAATGTTCTTTTTAGTTTATAATAGCTTTGCAGTCAATGTAGCAAACTGAAATAAATTATACATTGAAAATAATAGGTGAGTGTGTTAAATTTTTGGTATTTTTTACTAGTGTTTCGATTTATTTTTATCGAATATAAAATTCATCATTCTATTTGCCTTTACTTTTTAAGAGCTGCCACATCTGTTTAGAATTAATGCGAGAAAAAGATATTTAAAGTTTGGAAACGCCCCACTTATCGATTCCAAATTAAAGGTGGCTTGAGTAGCAAAAACAACATGTGTCCTAGCGTTGTCGTACAGCAAAAAGACTATTTTGTCTAGTATTTTCTGTTTTTGCCGCAAGGTAAATTATTCAGTGACGACTATAGTGATCGGCAGTAATCATTTCATTCAGTTCGAGTTCGGGAAACAGTACCTGGTAAGATTATTTTTTTCGAGACTATTTTTAAAGATTTGTTTGGCCAATGGACTTAACCATCTTATGGTGTGTCATCTTATGGTGATATACAGCAAGCTATGTGATTCATTTGTTTAATATTGTTTCATGTTGTCATGTAGTGTTGCTTAATAAAATATATTTGACAGATGTGCTGTTCTGGCAATTTTTAAGTTTATAAACAGTGTTTACCAGATCCTGGGACCCATATTTGTGTTTTTATTCATCTACTAAAAGATCACAGCACCGCATATAATCTCTGGTCTGCGGAGTGTATTTTAAAAAGGTCCTAGCACCTCAGCATTTCTTCTCTTTGCCGTTCAACCTCAAGAAAAGATAAGTATTAGGTATGAGTCTCCCTGCAGCATCTAATCCTTATCCTTTTAGAAACGCTGAATAGCCCTCACGTCTTCACGTGATAATTATTGCCAGGGAGATATCAACACCATCGGACCATCCTAGTAGTTGCTGCGGCACACCAAGAACAACTACCAGCACTGATCCATCCATTCCTCTATGCCCAGCAATCATCGAAAAGGGCACCGGTCCTTCTAGTTGGTCAGCCGAACATCTAGACGCTGCGGACACACCATTTGGCCACAAGAGCCATACCACTCGTCGTCCCCACAAATTGTGTAATTTTGTGAGTGGTGAAGACGAATACAAATATCCATACCGTGACCGGGGTTAAACTTTGAAACAGTCACTACCTATATCGAGACCAGCGACATAGGTATTTGGCTTAAGGGTTGGAGTTAGTGGCTGACCGGATGCGTAGGAAGAAATTTTATATAATTTACATCAAATAAAGTTCTTCTGGTGTCTTGCAAGCAAAAGAATGCTTGTGTTGAGCCGATAGTCAATACTAAGTTTGGAAAAGTTATGTAATAGGTTCGTAGCTTCTGTATTTTTCCTATTTCAAGCAATCGTCTCAATTCTGTTGTTCAAACAACTCCCAACTGTTTCGTGAATTCTTCATGTATCTGCGATGGAATTTCATTCAATGATGCTTGCAAATCATTGATCTTCAATCTTAGGATCTTTCTAAAGCGTGGTCTGGTTAATAAATTAATAATTTAACATCGTCGAACCTAATATTTATAAGTATTGCTTGCCTATTAAAAAAGGCCCCTTCCCGAAGAATTGATGGCTTAAAAATAAATGCCGGCAGTTGCTTGCTGTTGGCACAGAAAAAAACTAAATCTAATGGAAGATTTGTATCTAGAATTAGGCCGAAATGGTTGTCAAGGATGATAAATATTTTACACTGTACCGGTGCTGCACTACTGGAAAATATGTTCTTCTTATACAAATAATTTAACTAAGGATTTATGGATAGTCACCAAAAAGCGGCAAGTTCAACATTTCTGTGTATATGTGCGCTTCTCTTTACACTGTGATCACTCCGTTATTATTAGTCTCTGATCTATAGTTTAAAATGCTTTATAATTTTGCGTGAAACGTAATTTATTATTCTGATATAATTGATAGAGCGATAGAAAACTATGATAGGTATTTTGCCACAAACTTTTTAATACAAGGTGTCTCAAAAGAAATTTTATATTTATTTAGCTTACTGCGTGAACGCAACGTATCCGAGGGGCGCGGGGGTTATGTCAATCGGTAGCCTGGCTCTTGGGAATTCAGTCGCTATGGAGCGTTTCTCGGGAGCAGACCGCGCGTTATGCGTGCGAGAGTTTTACAAAAACGGTGATTCGGCGACTGTAGCGCGTAGACAATTCTGCAGTATTCGAGGTTTTCGCCACTTAAATGATGCGCCAAGCATTCCTCTCATTCGACATTGGGTTAAAAAGTTTGAAGAGACTTGTACAACGCTGGATAAATCAAAATCCGGGCGACCTAGGTCATCAAGAACGGTAGAAAACGTGGAGAATGTTAATCAGTCTGTTCGTGACGACCCGAACCTTTCAATTCGGAAGCGCGCAAGTGCTTTAAATGTGCATAGATCATCATTACATCGCATTATGCACAAAGACCTAAAGCTGCACCCCTACAAAATTCAACTGGTGCAAGAATTAAAGCCCTAAGATGCCAGTCAGAGGCTTAATTTCGTAAATCAGGTGATTGAGCGATTTTCAACGTTTACCAACATTTTGTTTTCGGATGAAGCTCATTTTCATCTTAATGGCCACGTAAATAAGCAGAACTGCCGCTACTGGAGTGCAACGAATCCGAGACGCAAACATCAGAAACCCCTACATTCGCCTAAAGTGACCGTATGGGCTGCGATGTCGGCGCGATGAATTATCGGCCTTTACTTTTTTGAAGACGAAAGGATGCGTACAGTTACAGTGAATTCAGAGCGTTATGTGGAGATGTTAGACAACTTCTTGGTACCTGAACTGCAAAACTTTCCTGGCTATAACCAAAGAACATGGTTCCAACAGGACGGAGCAACTTCACACACGTCCAATATGTCTCTGCCACGTGTTCGTGAAATTTTCGCAGGCAAATTGATCTCCCGGAGAGATGACATAAATTGGCCTCCACGACGTCATAAGTAATTTTACTGTTCGATTAAATGAGTGCCGAGAACGCGAGGGTCTACATTTAGACGATATTATTTTTAAGAAATAAATCCCCAAAAAGTGTATTTTAATAATTAATAAACATTTTTTCTATATACGGCTTACTTTTTTTTTAATCGATCCACTAAATATAAAATTTCTTTTGAGACACCTTGTAGTACGCTCGTACGCACAACTGCACTCATATTGGTCCGCAACTACGTGCGAACGCACATACATACGTACACGCGCAAGTACACATGCAAAACGCACGTAAGAAAGAACACAGGCGCGCTTTTTTAGCGAACAAACAAAAGTAAAAAAAAAAAAAAAACTAACAAGCAAAATGTCGTGGAATAGGCTTCACATAGACACCACAGTAAAAAAGAACACGCATGTGCAACAAAAAAAAAAAAAAATTAAAATCAATCAAATATAGAAGAAGAACAAACGAGAATTAAAGTTTCAGTTATCATCATCATCATTTCGTGTCCGTTTCGAAAATTTCTTTTGAGACACCTTGTATAAAAGCTATTACGTTTCAATCAGAAAATTGACCAATACAAGACATCGGTGCATGATAGGTTTATGTTCTCCCCGACTTATTTCCTTAGCCAATGTAATCAATCTAGTGCACGAAGACTGCGAAACAGGTAGTTTACCTCAATAACGCACTCAAGGGGGACACAGATGAAGTAAAAACCCTCATTAAAATCTTTCTCGGATTATTTTACCACCCTGTATAAAATTTGGTTCAGCTCGATTAATGGGGCCAAGAAGTATATGGCGAACAAACAGACATCGTTTTTATATATAAGACTATGATTTTTATTTATTTATTTATTTATGTATTTTTTTGTTAACTGAACTTTTCACGTTAAAAGGCACTCCTCGAGATAGTAAATTTTCGAAAACTGACATTTTTATTTTTACTAGGATGAAAGTGCATCTAAGAGAAATTAATTTTTCATTGGGTTAATTTTATTTATTTCTATTGTTTTAACTTTAAAATTTTAACTACTCCTTGAATTATTAAACTGCGAATAGGGAAAATGTACTCAGTAGGTTAACCTTACACAAAACGGATTTTCATTTAATTTTCTTTGATGGTGAAATCTATCATCCTACTTACAATTTTTCCAATACATTATTTATGTGACGGTAGCCTTACAAGATAACACGCACCTGCAAGTAAGGTCTGTTTTCACATACCACGTTATATATCTTACAAAAGTATAATAAAAATAAAAGAACATGAATAACATGTAACTCTACAAGTACGAATAAGATACGTGATATTTACTGTCTTTATTATTAATATAACTATGTCAATTGTAATTTCAATAGTGATGTTCTAATTTTTAAATTCAGAACAAATTTAAATTTAGCTTATAATATAAATCAGTGATTCTAAAACTTTTAGAACAAGAGGATTCCTTTAAGATAAATATTTAGTTAAGGGACCCCTTAATTTTTGTAATTTCATTTCTTGATAAACTGATTAATGCAATATTTTAAATAAGAAGGATTTATTTATTTTACTTTTACTCACATTACTCACATTACTCACATTACTCACTCGAGGATGTGTTGACTTATTAAAACACGAAACGTACCTATATGTTTTGTTTTATTTCATTTTAAAACTTTTCTAAAAAATCAGCTGTGGTCACCACAGGACCGACCGCCATCAGAAAGTACTTGTATAAAATACATTCTAGCAGCAGAGTAGTTATTATTGTAAAAGACAATAACGTATTATATTACGTTGCCAATTTCATAATGTGTATTTATAATTTGCGATAACCATGGAAACGTAACTGCATACATACAAAAAAATGTCTCAAATAAAAGTTGTTAGTTATTGCTTTTATAGTAAATTTTGTTAAATAAATTTTTTCGAAATATTTCTCTGTTGTGAAATATTCACAAAAATATTAAAACCGACACGAATAAACTCCCATTTCTAGTTAACCGATTTTTACCAAAAGTTGATCAACTCGTGCCATTGAAGTCAAAAGCTTAAATGTGAAGTTTCATAAAAATCCTTTTAGCCGAATTTGCTCTGCTCGTGAGCACGGACCGACAGACATCATGCTAAAAATAGTCAAAACGTTATGTAGGGACCTCAATTCGTGGAGATCCATCGAAATCTCGAAATATCAAAATCGGTATGATCACAATACCTCCCTTATATATGTTGGCGGTCGGTAAAAATGATTTAAGAATAACCTTTTTATATTTATATAAATAAAAGTTATTGTAATCCGTCAAAAATTGTATTATTAAATCTCAAGAGGCGTTTCGAGTCAAGTCATCCTCAGTCTATAAATAAAATATTACAATGATAAAATACAAAATTGTATAAAGAGAACAAAATTATTTAAAAAACAACATAAGTGAAATGTAAATTTAATAAATTTTTAAATCAAGAATTTAATAAAATAATTAAAAAAAGTTTTAGAAAATAAGTGTTCTTAACTAGACAGCTTACAGAGAGTGCGTAGTAAATATATTTAAAAAAATATATAGTAAATGAAAATCCATTCCAAACACATACAGAGTCGACATGGCAGTAGGAACAGGACGGCTTGAGATTGTCTGTTCGTTTGTGATATTACTCATAGACAATCAGACGTCACAACATATTTAAGTAGGAAAACGAAAAGTTGATTGACTCTCAGCTGATTTAAGAAAAAAGTTTGAAATATGATTTATTTAAACCAATTGTGTCTGTTGTTTTATTTACACATTTTTCTTTAGCTGTGTGTATGCACAACATCTATGATATCATTCTTTTGTGAAAATGGGCTTCTCTATCTAAGATATTGACATTTTCAAAAATGTGACCAGTAGTGTTCGAACGCACCGCTAGGCTGTGCAATTAGGTTTGATCCTGACGCCACTATAGTGTTGCCATTTACGTTTTTTTAAATTTGTTGAGTGGTCCCTATATAGATTTTACTGCATTCTTTGCATGGTATTTCATATACAACATTAGAATTTTCAAAATTAGGGATATTGGATTTAAGTTCGGAAAAATTACGATTATTGTTATTATCAGAGCTGAAGGCTAAATTAATGTCAAATTTCTGGAATATATTTTTAAAGCTGAGACACTCAATGTTATAATATAGGAACCTCTGCTGCACCTTTGGCACATCTGTTCTTCCTTTTTTAACCATAACTTATTTGCTCGCTCTTCATTTTCACAACTTAACCTCGCAATTATATTTATATCTTCTTTTTTCCTCCATGTCTTCCTTAAATATCTTGGTATCCAGGGCGTATTTATTATCCCAAATTTAGAATTGTATCTTGATTCCCTAATTTTGTTGTACTGTTCTTTTCCTGGCACTTCTCTAGTTTTCTTAATTATCATGTTTCCTAACGTCTGTCCCAGTATACTCATTTTTTCTACTTCCGTGGTCGAGTACCCAGCATTTTGGTAAAAAGCTTTTCTTTTTCCTTCCCATTGATTGTTTACTTTTCACTGTTTGTCTCTATGTATTGAAATGCGGTGAAAACCCCGCACACCCCGACCGCACGCTAGTGTTATTTTTTTAGTTCAAGTTAGGTCCCTAATAAATGAAGTGGGTTACTACACTCTATTTGTGATCTCCAATTTCTATATCTGTTTCTGCCATTGATGTCCTAGATACATTCATCATATCATCCTGTTTCTTATTTTAATTATCCTGTCCATTTGTACCTAAACTTTACCAGAAGTCTAGTTTGGTGGCCAGAACTTTTGTACTTGATAATTTCGGAACGCGGTCTTATAATTTTTGAATATCATAAAGCACTTTGTTGGCCTGGAAACGAGTAAAGCTATTTTTTTGTTTTCTTGTATATTTCGTGTCGAGAAAAGTGTTTGTTTGACAATAAAATTCTAATTGAAAAATATGTATCTTCAAATAGTGTGAAATACATTGCATAAAAATTCGCAGACAAAAGTACAAAAGCTGTCTTGCTCTCGTACATACAATAATATCGTTTGAGGATCACTGGCTTGGAATATATACACGTAAAAGCACGTCGGTTTACTGTAAGATGTGACAGGAGAAATTCTTACACGCGTCAGTGTATATCTTCGAAGACTTAACTTCATTCATAGTTATTTTAGCGCAGTTATTTTGCTTCAGTAAATCTAAACAACTTGGAAAAAATTCTCCCATCTTTGTGTTGAAATGTAACTCTTGTTTGAATGCCTTAGTATAATTTAAGCATCTAGAATACATTATACAAGGTGTTTAATATAAATTTAGACAAATATTAGAAAATGTTCGATCATACAAATCCACTATTATAGAATATAGTTTTCGTGGGCAGGACGGTTGTCTACGAAGCATAGGGAGACAGGTTCAAATTCCTACCTCCTTTGGCATTATCATCTTCCGATATTGTGCAGTCTGCTTCGAGATATTTTTTTACTTTTTTATTTGTTTATTTATAGACACGTCAGCTACTTGGCTATTGGTGTCTTCGTTATTATCTTACAATGTTTTAGTATTTACATGTAGTTACATTCTAACTATATTAGCTTAAAAATATTAATGGATTGTAAAAATTGCAAAACATTGTTGGTCATTGTTGGGTCGGGTTTTAGTATGTATTTAATGTCCTGTGGTAGGTTGTAGTTAGTACGTGTGTTAATGTATAGTTGACAGTCGGTTAATATGTGGTTAACAGTTAGTTATTCGTCACATGTCTCGCAAATTTTGTTTTCTAGTCTGTTCATGAGGTGTTCGTGAGTAAATCTGGTGTGTCCGATTCTAAGTCTTGTCATGATTATTTGTTCACGTCTATTGGTACCTGAGGTCCAGTTGTGCATGTCGTTTTTGACTGTTCTAAGTTTATTGTTCATAGTCTCGCGCCACTGGTCCAGTCTGGTCGAGTAGAGTCTTGTCTTGATGGTCTGTTTTAAGTACGTCTTGTTGGGGCAATATGGCATATTTCATCCTGGCTGCTGTTGGGTTCTCGGGCTGCAGTTCGTGGGCAGGCACCCAGATGAATTGTACTGATTTTCTTTGTTCAATCATCTGTTGTATCTGGATTCGTTGGATCCTCGTATTGTTTGAGTAGCTGTTGTCGAGAGCTTGCAGTACGCTTAGCGAATCGGTGCATACGGCTATATTGCTGTAGGTTAGGTTACTGATGCTATTTCGAGCGCATTCTGAATTGCTACCGCTTTTGCTTGGAATACGCTTGAGGTTGTTGGTAGACTGTGCGTTTTCACCTCTTCGCCTTGAACAACAGCTATGGAGCAGTTATTGTACATTTTTTATGCGTCAGTGAAATAGAATTGGTACTGGTGTAGTTCGTGTTTAAGTCGTTCGAATTTTGTTTTTAAATGTTCTGGTTCAGTCTGTTTATATACGGTTAGGTCCGTGTTTTTAATTATTTTTCCAAACAGCCAAGGTGGAATATGGTAGAAGGTTTGAAGACTGGATTTCAGGAATTATGATTCGAGGTAAATTCCGCCATAAAAATTTAATACTTAAAAAGAATTCTTGTTTACAAAATAATAGAACCAGCAGAAACGCCGAAAACGTGTGCATTTCACATCTATGGTCGGAGATCGGACCTTCTCGTCCTTTAGGCACCAACTAGATGCTGGAAACCTGTTATTATTACTGAATGAGAACCGAAGGAGTGAAAATTATTTAAAATAACCACGCACGCCATCTTTTAATGGCATTACGCATTATATCGCTGATTATTTTAAATCGGCCGGTATATCGTACGGTTGAACGACCCCCTGTCCCTTTTTAGTCCAAAAATGTATGAGAAACACTTGTTTAAAGGATGTGCAAAATGACTCAAGTGAAAATAAACATAAAAAAAAGGAAACATATAATTATTGTTCGCGATAAAAAGCCAGAAGATATAAATCACAGTTGTGGTAAAGCGGTTTAACCCTTCGTCAGAACAATGCATCAGTCTACTCAGTGCTCCCATTGAAGCAACTTCTGACCAATGAATGTATTGCAGTACTTGAACATTATCTTTACTAACCAGGTCTAGCCCCATGCTACCTTTTTATTTTCCCTAAAGTTGTGTTTGTATTCGAAGAAAACGACGACACTTCTAGAAACCTATCGGAAAAACCTACAGCACTCCTCTGTTCAGTGGAAAACCATAATTCAGCGGCATGTAGATGCAGGAGAGGTGAATATTTATGAGGAAATAAGTTGAAATGTATGCTTTCTTCATTCAAATTAAGACAACATCGGTCTCATTATTTATTTGTCACACCTTGTATATTAACCAGTGCATCTATATATTGATTTTTTTCAGTTCTTATACACATTTAAATTTCCTCTTCTTCTTTTACTTTTCATATACATTCTTACATAAATTCAAACATGTTTCCATTGTTTTTCTATTTCTAGCTATACGGATCTAAGCTAGATAAGCACTTATTTTCAGGTTGTCAAATTATCGCATTGGCGGTCTTCATCTTCCATGCTCATAGGGACGCTCATCAAGAATTTTTCGGCTCAAGCGATTTGTAACATTTCGTATTCGAATTCCGAAGTAAGCTACTGGATTAATGGTTCGTTTTTTTCAATTTCTGTATTTGTCTCATTTTGAGATACTAATTATCAATCAATTGGTTTTTACAACCCTTAGAGGGTTTTTGCCGCCTCCACAAACTTCTTCCATCTTCTGTGGTCACGTGCTTATCTTCTCCAAATATGGGCATCGATTCTTTGCAGGTCTTTGTGCACATTGTCCACCCATCTTTTTTGAGGTCTTCCTCTTGGTCTGTGTCTGCCTGGAACGTTATCGAATACTCTTCTCACTGGCATGTTGTTGGGCATTCTGATGATGTGTCCGATCCAACGTATTATGGAACTTTTTATGAAACCAATCACATCCGATTCATTATAAAGATCACGCAACTTATCATTTCTTCGGATTCTCAATATCCCATCCTCTTGGACAAGACCAAAAATGTTCCGTAAAATTTTACGTTCAAATATTGTCAGCCGGTGTTCTTGTCCTTGTGTAAATGCCCAAGATTCACTTCCATATGAGAGTATTGGTCGAAGAGGGGTCTTGTATAATCTTATTTTTGTGTTGCGGGATAGTAAGCGTGATCTGAGCAGACTGTCACGGGCATAGTAGGCTTTGTTCGCAAACAGCAACATCACGGAATAAATAACTTTAAGATACTAACTATCATATTGCCTATTTGTCACCCTACGATTCTCAGCGACTTTAAGTGAGCATTCAGTAATTCACCAAACAATAGATTGCAACAAGCACTGATCAAATAATCTTGCTTTTAATGTATTGTTTGATCTTCATTATCCTCTTATTTATTGTTTAAATCAACATACGTTGCACATCTATGTACATAACTTCAGATAAGTCTTCTGAGTATTGAATAGTAGCATGAATGTGTTTTAAAAGATTTTGCACCAAATTATATTTTTATCCCAATTAAATCACCGTAAAAAACTAAACTTTAAAATAATGTTTTGAGTAATTTATTTTATTTTAAAATTTAAAATTTAACTATTAGCTTTAATTTAAAACAACGGCAAAGTTATTTAAAATTCCAGCATGTTTTTTTCTAAGCTTTTAAAAATAATGGAATAAAAAAAGTAAATGAAGTAAACATCAATTTAAAAATTTCATAATGTGTTTAAAAAAAAATAATTTAGTGCGGTCGCAGTAGGCTTTCTTGTAAATCCGTTATGTCCTGATTTATTTACATACTCCTAATCTACGCAACAGCTTAAGAGCTTATCCGTCTAGACTGACGGACTCTTATTTTTAAACAGGAATTATTCTGAGTGACTCGCAGAATGACATTAAACTGAAGACATTATACCCCAATTAGCTAAGAATTGAAAAAGTCTGACAGAATCTTAATTTACTTTCAGGATTTTAATTCAGCACCTTAAATGGAATAGAATTTAATGTGCAAGAAAAAAACAAAACCAACTGAGACGACAAATAATTCGTATTGTGTTGATAATTTCATATTTTTGGATGATGTATGTTAAGGGTATGGTAAATACCACATATTACAATTTAATTACACAAAACTAACATTCTGAAACAAAATTAGTAAAAATCTATGTTTGACAACGCATACAGTCATTTTAAGGTTAGCGTCTGTAGCTCTTGTAGCCATAGGCACGTCAGCCATGGCTACCTTGCTTATTTTCGTATTGCATTGGTTTTGTTAAGAGATTTTGACAGACGTGCTGTACTGGCAATAAATAAGTTTTTATACAATGTTTTATTAGTGGTAGTACCCAGGGCCGGCTAAAGGGTGCCTGGCACCCCGATGCAAAATTAGTTTAGAAGCCCTCACATATATTTTTTTAAATATTTTTTTTTGATAACTATTATAAAATAAAACAAAATAAAATAATCATGTTTAATTACCATTTTTAATATAATAATAAATATCTTATCTTATAAGAAACAGAATTTACATCTTTGGAATAGTTACAAAAAACATTGTTATAAAAAAATAGCATATCAAAACCTATGATTAGATCAAAATATACTTTTTACTATAAAGTAAGTATTAAATAATATCAAAAACAGCTCTAATGTTTATGTTTAAAATTTGCAAGTGGATGAACTAATAGAAGAACTTTGTAACAATGTGGTGAAAGGATGTATGAGAAACTTTAATTGTTGTAAATATGCGTGACATTCAAAATAAAGTGTGGTGGTAATTTTTAAACTAATAAAACTTTTAATGCAATAACATTGGTATGATTGGTGAGGCTATAAAATTTAAATAATTTGTCCAATTTCCGATTTTTTTGTTCGTGAGTTTCTCATATAAGATATGTATGACCAAAATTATTGACTAAAAGTTTTAAGGTCAATGAATTTTATTTAAAGATCAACGCATAAAAATGATTTTTTTTTTCAAAATGTGATTTAACAGCTAAAAGGTTTGACCATCTTTTATTTCTTCTCTTTTAACCCAGCAACGTGTATACGCGCAAACCCGAAATATTACGTGCATGTCTCATAGCGTTACGAAGACAGATTGAAATGAAACTTTTTTTTACTATTTGTAGTGAAAACAAAGAGGTATTATCGACTATATTTTGATTTCTAATATCATAGTGTTTAATTTTCTATTTATTTACTAATATCTCATTTTAGAAGCATTTTAGATTTTTACTTTTTCGCTAAATTTACTTGCATTTGCCCCTTTTACTAGAAGCCTGAATTACCGCCCAGTAAAAAAAGTAGTTTTTCTTTTTATCTAATTTTCCCTTTTGGCGCCCCCCTTTTAATAGAAGCCTGAAGTGCAGACCAGTAAAAAAAAAGGATTTTTTTTCAAAATTTCCTTTTGGTGCCGCCCCCCTCCTTCCCTTTTACTAGAAGCCTGAAGTGCCACCTAGCAAAAAAGTAGTTTTTTTTTCTAAATATCCCTTTCGGCGCCTCCCTCCCCTTACAAGAAGCCGGAATTGCCGCCCAGTAAAAAAAGTAGTTTTTTTCCAAATCTCCTTTCATGCGGACCTTCTGCTAGAAGCCTGAAGTGCCGCCCAGTAAAAAAATGGTAGTTTTTTACTAAATTTCCTTGCATGGCGCTCCCTTTTACTAGAGCCTGAAATGCTGCCCAGTAAAAAAAGTATTTAATTTAAGGTCACAATACTTTACAATTACAAAAATGAATATTATTTTAATTAAAGATATTTTGATATTGTAATAAGCTATACATTTTTTCTTCGACTCGGCGCCCCGATGCGGCGCATCTCCTGCATACCGTTTTGAGCAGCCCCTGGTAACACTTATATTTATGTTATTATCTTCTAAAAGAACCTAGTTCCTCAGCCGTTCTTCGCTCTCCCCATCAGCTGCACTATAAGTTATAAGTGTCCCTGCAGCATCTAATTCTTATTCTTTTAGAAACGCTGAACAGCCGTCTCGTCTCTTCGTGATATTATTGCCAGGCAGACATCATACATATATTGGGACATCTTAGTAGTTGCTGCAGCGCACCAAGATTGAATACCAGCACTGTTCCTTCCATAAAGTTTAAACGCTCCGTGCCCGACAATCATCCGTAGGGCCCTGGTCCTTTGAGTTGGCCGTCTGAACATCTAGCCAGTACGGTCGCACCATTTGGTCATACGGGTCATACCACTCTCGCCATCTTTTCACTATGTATCAAATTTTGTAGAGAATTTTTATCTTATAGGACATTTTTTATTGTAAAAAAAATGTGGAATCTGTTTAGTTTTGAATGAAAATATTGTGAGAACTGCTGGGTTTACTCTGTCATTAACATGCTCATTATCCACATAAATATAATATTTATTACAACATACGAGAATTTGTTGTAATAAATTTGTTGTAATGAATTTGTTGTTTTCAGACTTTTTAATTTACACTACGCTGTCTGGCAAACATCGAATCATTCACCAAAGACAACGAGTCTGATAATCGGACATAGGATGATTTTAATCAAAAAATGGCCAAAACCAAAAATGAAAATGAACGAGCTATTACCAAAGTGGCTGAATCCCGTAAGTCCATCTTCGAAGTGCTTCGTTAAGATGGACTTACGATTGACACGTGCAAGAGGTTACCCAAATCGCTGGAACCAAAAAATTCTTAACTAGAACTAGAAATAAACTTATTTTATTACGTATCTATTGTTTGTCCAACAACTGCCGGTCTAGTTTTTTTTGAAACGAAAATCAAAAAAGAAAAAAAGAAATTCCTGCACATAACTGACGGATTTTTTCTTTTCAATACTGTGCAGTTCAGTTATTCGGTTCAACTTAAAATAGTTAATACATAAAGTAAGTACCTGTTGAAAGACATAAGCCTCTGGAAAAGCATTTATACTTGCTTTAGACCACTATCAGGGATATTGTTGTGGTTCAACTCCTGCCTATGTCAAATAATTTTTATAAAAAATACAAGCGCATAGTGTATTCGTCAGACTTGGTGTCTTCACATAACCATTTATTAACGTCGATGCAAAATTCTTTAGTTGGAAAGCGCTTCCGAGTTGTGGCTGAGATAAGAAAATGAATTGATGATTTCACTAATGTGAAAATTGTTGTCAGCACTCAATAAAATATGTTTCACTTCTTCTTATATCATAAATACGATAAAAACAAGGCCATTTTTAATTGTTAAATTCACAAAATAACAGAGCACAGTGTTTCCTTCTACCTCAAAACAGTAACCAAAGAATGTCGTGCCTGCTAACAAGAGCGATGGGCACTTTGAAAGAAATACCTCAGGTATGGAGGTCACTATCAGCTATCCCTGTCCAGCGTCAACTTGTCAGTTTAAGCAAAATAGTACCTTTCATTTACACCCTCTTTATTTGTTTATCGTGGCTTGGAAAACTGGAAGTAAACAGGGAAAGAATAATGAATTTAACATTAAAAAAAATAAGATTGCAAGAGAAATGTTGGAGATTTAAAGAAGCCCAGCTAATATATGAAATTACAAATTAAAATCTATACCCGCAAGGTGTGAAGCTATTTACATGACACCTGCGAACGTTAAATCGATGTTGCTGGGCTGCACCGCATATGATGATTATATTATCACCAGCAACGATCCATCTCGCCATATTTAATTATAATTTAATATAGTGAGCGTGTAAACGTTACGTACGAGGTAGTGATTTTCGGCAACGATTAATACAGTCTTCTAATTAATCTGTTTAATACTATATTGTTTTATCGGCGATGTACTTTCCTTTTCTCGCTTCATGTAATCTAGTTAAGATGTTTTGGTGTTTAGAAGATTTTACAAACTTCTTTCTCTCTCTCTCTCTCTCTCTCTCTCTCTCTCTCTCTCTCTCTCTGACATGACAATATATGATGGAGTATGATTTGTGTCTTCAAACTTTTCAAATCGATTTCGAAACAAATTTTGACGGATTTTGAAAGGATTTGTTTTGTTCTTGAGAATGGATGAAGAATTTAACATTTTATTCCTATTGACATGTTTGATAAAGAGAAAGATAAAATATATACAAACAAAGCTATTATTATCTTGGTTCAACACAAAGTTCATGGAATAATTCTTGACAGGTGTCTAGATAAAATTCAGCAGTTTCGAATATGTGTTATTATTTACACACATTTATTTCCTGTATCGTTTTAAGTGTTATAGTACGTTCGTACGCACAACTGCACGCATATTGGTTCGCAACTACGTGCACACGCACGTACATACGTACACGCGCAAGTACACATGCAAAACGCACGTAAGAAAGAACACAGGCGCGCTTTTTTAGCCAACAAACAAAAGTTAAAAAAAAAAGACTAACAAGCAAAATGACGTGGAATAGGTTTACACAACAGTAAAAAAGAATACGCATGTGCAACAAAAAAAAAAAAAATCAATCAAATATAGAAAAAGAAAAAACGAGAGTTAAAGTTTCAGTTATAATATTACATGAGTTAATTTTGTGGTGAACGCGAAAAGTAATTTTTAAAATGACTACGCACGGATTACCACAAATTTGTGCAACAAATATATACAAGTATCCCTTACGACCAAAATTTAAAAATTTTATTTTATTTTTTTCATAAACACCTTAAAACGTAAAAAACAAGCAAATATGTAAGTAAGCATACATATTATTTCGTTCTGTTTTGTACATTCCTAGAACTAATAAAAATATGTTTGTATAAAATAAAAATTATTCCTATATGCAATGTACGTTTTTTTTCAATGTCACCTTATTTTCTTCCAGTCTTCAAAAAAAAATTGTATTTTTTCTCCAGGTAAGACCAATTTTGTTTATTTTTATCGCCTTTTTTCAAGTATTTGCAGTCAATAACTCGGGATTTAACATATATTGAAGTTAAAACCTTGATTGGGGGGGGGCGGTAAGATATGTGTACATATTTTGAAATTTCGTAAATTCCGCGACTTACGAAAATTACCCAAATTTGACTTACGACCAACCCTTCGGAAAGGAACTTGGTCGTAAGTCGGGGGGGATACCTGTATATATTAAAAAAATATTTTGGAAAATTAGCTGAATTGAAGTTATATTTATATTTTTACGTTAATAAGTTAATTTGGCAGCGAAAAAAACATTTTTCGTAAATTCGAAAAGTTTGCGGCGCTCTAGATGCGAAACCGTCCATCCCACAAAAGAAAAATAAACTTTAAAAAGCTAAATTATAGATAATTTATCCCTCTTTTATTTCGTATAGGTTTAAATTTTTTTCTAAAAAAGCAGTGGAATGTAGTTATTGGCAAAAATATTTTTTTAAGTTTTTTTTTTCCCCGAAGATGCGGTAAAAAAATTAAGTCGCAAAATGTGACCTCGAAAATTGCTGTCCCAGTCCTACTAATCGCACCAATTTACAAAAATCCCACAAAATTTTCTTTCGAAAACTATCTATTACCTGGACTAAATGTGACCTTTCTTTGCAGTATCATGAGGAAAGAAATCCAAGCCGAACTAAAATCATCTGGAGACGAACTGAAAGAATCCGAAGGAATCGGCGAAATTGTATGGATAAATAAAGCAACACACTTGAAATTCGATAGGATGAAAAAAAGCATTTAAATTTAATTTAAAAATATAGGATAATAAAATAGGGAATTATATAAAATGGGGATAAATAATAGAGGATCAAATGATCCTGTTAATGCGTAGATCAACAAAAAAATAGAAAATTTAAAAAACTATTTGAAAGTATATAAAAAAAAAGTTCCACACCCTACAACACAGACGGTTGCACAATGATGTGAACTTGAACAGGAAACAGGATTATCAGTGTATGTTTTCGCAAAGTATTGATTTTTTTCGATCGTTGAAATAGATTAATATATATCTGTAAGTTGGAGTAAGAACAACCAATATCAAAAATTTGAGATTTTGAGATTTAAAGCTGAACGATGTAAAAATACTTGAGATATAAATTTAGATTTAGATAATAAAAGATGCCAGGAAAACCAGAAGTAGTCAAGTAAGCGCGAACTTGAATTAACTTCAAATTAAGATCAAATTCTAGAGAAATTATCTGAGGCGGAATTACTCAAAAGTAGCAAAAATGACTATGGTTGTTCTTGCATCAATGTACAGATATATATTTTTAATTGAAGTATCAAATGAAAGCTCTATAAGCATAAATTATAGAACAAAAATTATTTTTAATCTGTCGCCCTTCTTATCTTCTTCTTCTTTGGGCACTTTCAACCAGGTTGGCTTTTAGCCTCACTCACATAAATCCTCCATCTTGATCTTTCATTGCCAGGTCTTGCCATTTTCCCTGTATACCAATACAGGTTGGGTCTTCGGTTAGGTTAGGTTAGGTTAGGTTAGGTTAGGACCTTTTGTAGTTCCCTTTCGCATACTAGATATTTACGAAATTTTTAAATTTGTGAAAATTAAAATTTCACATCGTACAGAGCGATCAAGAAATCTTGTCCGTTATGCAATACTTGACAGAAACATTTAGTTATCAAACTTATTTCCAAGGACATGTACACATAGGCGTACATTCTATTTTTATTACCTTATACGAATTGATTATTAAATGAACACTATTTTTCTCTGCACGCCAATGAGTTGACAACAGGTATTAAGTTAGGAACACATATTTTCGTTGCTTCTCTGGTGATTTCAGGCAAACGAAGTAATCTGATTGGTTCTTTGTTAATTCGGGATTTTCAGCTGTGGATTAGAACACAGTTTTGATATTTTTAAACTCATTGTTTACTGTTATGTAACTAACAAGAAATTTTGATCGCACGGTACATTTTTCTAAGTTATATTTCCAACTGAGAACTGTCGTGGCTCAGTTAGTTAATGTGTGGACTACTGAGCGACGGGCCAGGGTTCATTTCCCGGTACCGGAAAAATACCTTACATTTTCCGACCGTTTTTACCTCGAAATGCATCGGGCAACCACCGAGGAAAAGCCCTAGTCAAATTTCCCCAAAATAATTAGTGGTTCGGATTCCACGATAATAAATTGTAGGTCCCATACGATTGTGTTATATACAGGCAACATACACAACACAACTGTATGCGGAGAAACAGCCTACGCTCGGAATATGTTCAGTACGAGCTTGTTAGTTCAGAGCATCGAGCATGGCACTCTAAGATAGTTCCAATGAAAACTTAATGATAAACTGAAATTGTTTCGGGTCAACTATTAATGAACTGCACTAATATTTTCTAATTTATATATATTCTTATATATATTCTTATAAGTTTTATTAAATTGAAAAGATCTTTTTTTTCTCGTACGTAAGATTAAAACGTATTATCTCCTAACTTAACTGCACTCTAGTAATAACGTAATATCTCAAAAAGGAGAACAATTAACACAATATTAAATATTATAAAGTTAATTACTACATAATCTCCAATACGTGAATATCAGAGCTTGTGAACTACGTGCGGTACCCTTCTAGAAACTAATCTGTAAATCTGTTCTCCGGTACAGCATTTCAAGTGCAGTAGAAATCTCCTCTTAAATCAGCTAATGTATTCCTGGAGGAACAGCGCCCGCAAAACACTGGTCTACTCAAAATGAATTCATGAAATAGTAAGTTGGAGAGAGTTATGCTGTTGTTCTGCAGACCACTATCTTCAAACCATTGTTCACATGAAAAATATAACTTGGATATGCCTCATTGTGAAGTATGATGTCATAAGAGGAAATCAAGATGAAGTTCTGACATAAATTCAGTCGATATCTACGGATATTTATAATATTTAAATTAAACATAGTGACAATAGTTTATTAATTATTATTCAGACTAAATAACTTACAACAACATGTCCGCAATATGTCAGATTATCTTATGACATAAAGCTTTGTTAACCTTAGTGCACAAAATTGCAGGTAACTCAAACCTTTTCGACACAAAATTTGTAGTGGATATTTCAAACTGTGCAGTGGAAACTATATATTTGTGAAGTAAAAATTTTATTTTTAACGGAATTTTAAACGGAGATTTGAGTGTTCAATATAAAAAACAGCACGCTTATATTTTCTCCCTGATTTTCTTGCAATCTGCAATATTGCCTAACATAAAAGTTGCAAGTTGACGGTAATCATCTCTCTGTGCTAGCAAAGTTTTATTGTGATGATAACTGATAAGTAATTCATTTATAATTTTTGATAATTAGTTTTTGATTGTGACTGTTTGACGAGTACTAATAAATAAATATAAACGAGTACTCATTGGTGCCCAAAGTAAAGGGACAAAGGGGACACATATCCCCTCCTGCAGTCTCCACTTCTAAGTATTTATTTCCCGACTATTATGTTTTTCTTGGCCTCAAATTTTTATATTTTTAATTTGTGAGTTTTATATTATAACTATTTTTATTATATCAATTTTATATTTGTTATCAAATGCTAAACAAATTGTAGTTGATTAATTGATGTGCATTTACTCGTTTCTAGTTTGCTTCAAGAAGCATTGCAACACTAGCCTCTTGTATCTCGGTGAGTGTAAGCAAGGGCGTCGAGAGAAGGCCAGGTAATACAATAATTCTGGGCAAGGAAAACTATACCCTCCCCCTGGAAATGATAATTACGGGCCCGATGATAGGTAAAAAACTGCGCGTAGATAGAAATTTTACTTTATTTTTTCATTTCTTTTATAATATATTATATAAGATATGTCTACGTGACGTACTAATTTTCCATGTGGAAGCTACGGATAGAAACGCCACAAAGGAGTTCAAATACTGATAACTGATGACAGTTAACTACATAAACAAAGTGTGCAGTCAAATCGAGTCAGAAATTATAACCACTATCATTTCAATTATTATTACAACAACTCTGAGGTCAAATATGATGGATGTTCGTTTATCCGGTTTGAGTATGTGAAGCGAGCACTTGGAAAAAAATACTAATAATAATAGAGTAGATTTTATAGAAAAGGTCATTATTGCCAATTTTCCAATGATTGCAGACGCCTTCAATTTCTATTTAAATAGTGTTGTGTATCAGATCGCAATTAATTAATAGCATTATCGAATGTAGTCCATGGGACAGTAAATGAAATATAAGAAAACATATTGTTAGATGAATTAAAGAAGATATCAAAAAACAAATAGTCCAGGATAGCAAAATTATGAACAAAATGGAGAAAATTATATAGATAATTACAGAGACTACTCATGTTGCACTTTTTCGCAAACTATTTGTAACGAGTTATTGATTGAAAGCTAATAATAATAATAGTAAAAATGAATTGTTCATTTAAGAAACCACTCATTGACCAAAATCGGCAAAAATGAGCTTATGCTATATTCATATTATTTGTAGGGATACAGATCGTTTAGTGCAGAAATCCATGCTGTAAGCCATTCATACCCCACTAGCGCCACAACATATAGCGTTTCTGTGATATAATTTGTAATTCGTACAGTTGGCAGACATGTGCTCGTAATAATTACTGAGTTACTGCTAAAGAATTAAATTTGAACAGGATCCAAGATGATATTCAGATTTTATTACTTTTTATCTTTAATCGGTTCATTTGTTAAATTGCTATTTTTATCCAGTGCTATCCTTAAAAATGATAAGTATTAAAGTCCTTAGCAACTAATATTAAAAAGATAATGAGGAAAAACCGTTTATTACAGAAACCGCCTATGTACAATTTGGAAAACATTATTTTAGAGCCTGTCAAAGCAAAATAACTTAGAAAACACCAAAACGGTGTTTAAAAAGTTATTTTATAAATTAACGACTTATCGTCAATTTTTTTTTTTTTTTTGGCGAAGAAGGAAAGATTTTTTGATTTTCTCAAAACACTTTAAACCGGAGATGGGTGGTGGAAATAAACTATTCAAATGTGTTCTCCATTAAATGAAAACGAAGAAGTATTTTGATTTAAAACACTTTGAGCCTCACGTGCCCACCGGTGGCTCGCACTTCTGCTACCATTGTAGTCTGTAGGGGTCATCAGCATGATTCACCGGAGGATACTTGGGGCTGAACGTGTTGAAATTATTAAGAATTTAATTGTCAAACAACTGAATATTAGTAGTTAAATTTGCTCTTTGTTGCCAAATTTTTACACATTATTATACTTTTATTTGGATGCTTCATTAATTTAAAGCTTAATACAACATATCCTATGTAAATCAATATAATCTACTCAGAATTATATCTAAAATTATTGTTGAAATCGTAGAATTTCCATCGGAAACAACCCTATACTCTATCTACATTTGCATATTTTGTGGCGATAATTTCTGTTTGCATAGAATTGTGTATATTTTATTAGGCTGAATTGTTTCTATTTGTAATAAATTCATTGAGATAATTACTTTTGGTTCAGCGATGTTTGAATTTGTAAACAATGTAAAGTTTATGATGCTACGTCATATAGGCCATATTGAAAGTCTTTATTAATAATAACTGATTTGCCGAAACATCACTTCATAATTATAAATATGTATATTGTACAGCAATTTACTGAACTTGATTGTAATGCTTTGATGATTATGCAGCTGCAGAATTTTCATTTCTATGTAAATCATCCTACATTAATTTTAGGGAATGTATATAACGAAAATTTTCGGCATTCTATTTTACGAAAGGCTCCCAGTCATACGATTAAATAAATCAGACATTTTTCTTGTTTCTAAATATTCTCTTTTAGGTAAAAATTATTACTTTGCATATTATCATCTTCAGTCGGGTTGTTAAGTGCGGAACCCAGCAATGTTCCTGACGGAGAAATTGACCAGTTACCTGCTCTAGGAGCACACTCGCGACAGTCGTGAGGCAAGACTCACGATTTAGATGAAAATCGCGAATTAAAGCGAATGGACTGTATTGGGTGCAATCTCAAGCGATTGTAGAATGATGGAGATGGGATTGGATAAATACAGGTGCATGAATTTACCTACTAGTTGAAGTGTGGTCGTATCAAAGAACCATTTGAGATGCTGTAGTCTTCTAATACACCAGGCACGTGCCCTCAGTGCCCTCCCCCTGAATACGCTACTACGACTGTTATATTTAAATTAATTTAGTTTTGGGGGTACTACACCTCCGCTGCTTTTATGTACCAGCCGCCACAGATTCTAGCCATCGTGTTATTTTCAAAAATATTGATCACGATTTTAAAAAATTTATTTTTAAATTTCTCCCTGCATTATAAATATCAGCACACCGAGTGGTGGACATAGACTTTAGGGGCCTGGAGTTAATAAAAATTTTGGGGCACTTGAGTTAAAACGAAGCCTTTCTTGCAAAATTTTACATATATACACAGACATAATTTTATTTTGTTATCTTCAGTCTGAGTTGAGATTTTGATGTCCATGTCCAAACGAGATTTTCGGACAATATTTTTTTTTATAATTTTAAACCTAGTAACTAAAGAGTGATTTGAAGAAATATTTTGTATATTCCATGATTGTCCATTCTAAAGGACTCTTGAGCGGTGGTTTATAAAATCTCAACATGATGATTTTGAATTAGAAGATGATCCACTTCTGGGAGACTTGAGAAAGTGGCAATTCCGGAAAATGTTGCTGCTAATGAAAAACCTGATCTAAGAAATCACCGTATAAAATACTAGCAGCTAGAGGAAACCTTAAAGATGCACCAGCTTTACATACAATTCTGCATGGTAAATTGAATTTTACAAAGATATGGACGCTTTCGGTATAGGGGTACCGAATCAAAAACAACGACGAGTTCATGTTACATAAGATTTTTTGGAAAATGCAAGATTACAATTACTATCTTCCATACCAACATAACGTCTTTCGTATAGTTCTAATCTTGTGCCACAAGTTTTATATAGTTCACCCAAGTCAAAAATTAACTAAAAGAGAAGCTGATTTATCATCAGCTGTTAGTCGTACGAGCTGAATCATGTGATTCTGTGCCAAACAAAAAGTGGGAAAAAATGTAAGACGAATGATGTGACGAGTTACTTAAAACTTTCGGAAAACAGCAACGATACATATTTGCATCTTAAGTTAT
This sequence comes from Liopterus haemorrhoidalis, assembly GCA_963971575.1. NCBI lineage: Eukaryota > Metazoa > Arthropoda > Insecta > Coleoptera > Dytiscidae > Liopterus > Liopterus haemorrhoidalis. Next base: position 46,858,595 of record OZ020611.1, on the reverse strand, counting down.
ACGAAAATACGTTCCTTGCGCCCTGCGTTATATATGCTTAAATATTACACATACCCTTGCACATATATAAAAATTCGAAAGACGATTTTGGTGGCCCCATAGCGTTCCAAGACACTGTAGTATCATTAACATCATGGCAAATCCGGCCCTGAACACACCATTACTTCTTTGATGGCACACCGGTTGTAAATCAGTTGCCTATGTGGATAACGATTAATTCATATAATTTATTTTGTATATAAAATTATTTTATATTATGTATTAATATACAATCTTGTCTATTTTTAAGTTTATCTTTGGTGTATCAGAAATTGAGAAACAAAGAGACGAGGCGCTCACCTCTAACTTCCACAGGAAAGGTCTAGGGCAGCGTTTCCCAAACTTTTTTTTCCGTGACCCGGTAATTTTCACACTTTTTCTTCGTGACCCACTAATATTTTTCCGACTATAATAGCCCATAGATAAGCTAAAACATACAGTTTTAATTTATTCACATAATAATTTTAATAAAAAATCAGCTGTGGCCACCACAGGACCGACCGCCATCACAAAGTACTTGTATAAAATACCTACATTCTAGCAGCAGAGTAAAAATAACTTGGCATAATATTTTCTAACAGAGATATTATTTATCATAACCATGGAAACGTTACATATAAAAATAAAAAAATAGATACTTGGAAAAAATTTCGAAATTTTTTTCAAAAATTATCGTTTTATCAAAAAATGTCTCAATTAAAAGTTTTTAGTTATTGCTTTTGTAGCAACTTTTTTTAAATACATTTTTTCGTAATATTTTTCTGTTGTTAAATATTCACAAAAATCTTAAAATCGGCACTAGTAAACTCCCATTTTTAGTCAACCGATTTTACCAAAAGTTGATCAACTCGTGCCATTGATGTCAAAAACTTAAATATGAAGTTGCATAAAAATCCTTTTAGCCGAATTTGCTTTGCATGTGTACACAGACAAACGGACGGACAGACATACGGACAGACAGACAGACATACCTACAGACATCATGTTAAAAATAGTCAAAACATTATGTAGGGACCTCAATTCGTGGAGATCCATCGAAATCTCGAAATGTGAAAATCGGTATGATCACAATACCTCCCTTATATATGTTGGCGGTCGGTAAAAAGCATTAACCGCAAATATTTGTAGAAATTAAACAAAAATTATTAATGAGAACCAATAAATTGGGTGGCGCGAAAGCGTAATCGATGTTTCTCGATCCGCACGCCGCTACGCAAGTATTATTCAGTAGTCCGGATTCAATGATATTTAATCGTATTCTAGAGTTTCTTGAAAAAAACACCTAGGTTTCGCGAGTTTTTATGCGACCCGGCAATTCGCTTACCGCGACCCGGTACTGGGTCGCGACCCACAGTTTGGGAAACCCTGATCTAGGGAGTTTTATTCCAGCAATCGGCCGCATTCTAAATCCTGCTCATCAAATTCAGCGTTCACACAATGCAAAGCGATTCGAGCAACACTGCTTTTTGCATTCTGCAGACCAGAGCTCCCTCTCTGGTCTGCAGACGGGAATTTTCTCGATTTCTCTCTCGAAATCAGCTTTAAGGTCCCAATACACCCAATACACCAAAAATCAAGACTACGAGGTTCCCAGAATACCCATCTTTCATCGAGTTTCCATCTTTCTTAGCTCGGACAAGAGGTCCAGGTACTTGACAGGATAATTCGATGACAAAAATGTCTTTTGTCTCCAAATCCAGCAGGATGATGTCCGATTTAATGGCTGAGAGAAGCTTGGTATACTAGCGTCGAATCAACGCAGTTACGTCACACAATGTAACAAACAATTGCATTGTTCCAAACAATACAGTCGTTTGTTACGTATTGTGTCGTAACTGCGTTGATTCGCCGACGCTAGTATAGTAGAAAATGCATAATTCCAGTAAATACGACAAATAGAATTTTCCACCACTACTTCAATGTCTGTAGGAACATAAGATAAGACAGGTATTGTGTCAATTATTATTGTCACGACAATACCATTTCAAAATTAATCTTTGTTTAATTCAATTTGATAATTAAAAAATATAAAAAAGAAACTGTGATAAACCAAAAAATAATATAATCTGTGAAAACAATTTTATGCTACTAAAGTAAACACAAACGACATAAATAGGGTACTTTAACAAACAGAATAAAAAATATATAATCGTATCAACAGAATCATATTGTAAATCAATACGTTTTACGTTTCAAGTCAATTCTGATTCATATATGTACGAGTGACGTTTTTAATCCTATAATCTATTTCAAAGCACAATTGAACTGAATGCCAGTACGTTGGAACCGAACATCGGTAAACTAATACTGGGGCATTTCCTTACGTGCAACCTGCGCTTATATGATAAATTATCTTACGATGAAAAAATATCGAATGATGAATTCTTCAATTTAATTTTAAGACATGCATGTTAACATATTGGATCTGGATTTTAATATTTTATAGAGGGTAAGTTTTATAAAAAATATCAGGTGGGTGGCTTTTCTTAAAGATTTTTGATAGAAATTCGGTGACAGGAAAAAAAGTCTTATATAAATATCAGACGGTATAACTAGGGTTTTGACATTTGTAATTCTTCGAGAATCGGAAACAGGAAATCACATTTCCAGAATATATTTTGATATTGATAGTACCGGTTAATAAACGGAACATCATTTTAGATATGTTTTTGTTATGCTTGAGGTTTTCTCAAAATTTAAACAATATAATGAATACAGGCTTTATTATACCATACATTATGTTATAGAATATGTTTCTACATTAGGGATTGTAAATTTACCGACTTTTTCATTTACCGGTAATTCGGTAAATGAAAATTAAATTACCGGTTTTTTTTCCTGAAGAATAAAATTAAGGTGATAAAAATATAAGTCATTTTGATTTCCATTTCATATTTTTTATTTCAAAGATATAAAATATAAAAAATATAAAACTAAAGTGTTATTCTAAAGCTAAATAAACTATAATAACTTTTAGAAACAGAATTAAAATAATACAGAAAAAAAAAATACAACATAAATAATATATAGTACCTATTACCTAATACCATTTTATTGATTACCATTTTTAAAAAAATAACTTCTCAAGAAACTTAAATGATTTAAAATCTTATCTCCTAATTTTGATCTAATTTTTGTACAAAATAATCCAGATCCCGAGAATACCCTTTCTGATTCAACACTTGTTGGATGAATGGTCATTAAATAATCAAATACTATTTGAATATACTTCCCCCGTACTTTTTCTTGGCGGAAGCACTCAAATTCTGTTTTTACTATTTGTTTCCAATCTTTCGTGTTTTTTGCTTGTGGAACTGACACTTCTTGACATTCTGTTTTTTGTTTGATAAGGTCATAGAGTTTCTGCTTCATTGATAATTCGACATTAGGTGTAGAAGTATCAATATTTTCGTTATCTGACTCTGAATTGGAATCCAAATCGGAATTACTTAAGTGACTCTGACTACTATCAAAAATAATCGAAATCAAAAGTATTTCAACAATGCTTTTGATTATTGTTGCTTTACTGTTTATATTAAAAAGTCATAATTTTCTTGATCCGACAAAATCAAATTAGGGTCTGTCAAATAGTGTAATATGTCTGGAGGATTCTGTACAATTTACAGCGGCTCTCAAACCCAAAATAGTTTAATTTAAAATTAAACAATAAATATCTCCCATAAAATTAATAATTAGGTATATTATTACTTACACTTACCTTTTTTACTACCGGTAATTTTTTGTAATTTACCGGTAAATTTATCGAACGTTTTTTGAAGTATTACATCTGTAGCGGCCTTGGTTTCTGACCCATCCAATATAATTTCAACAATTTTAGAAATTGTCACGTTTCGTATTTTTCTTTCCTAGAAACCATTACCCCAAAGGGTCATAAACCATCTAGCCGCTACGGTCACTCAGCCCCTGTGTTAACAATATTAGTCAGTTATCGGTACATTTTCAAGCAGTCAACATCCCAAATTCACATTAGTCTCAAATACTAATTATTAAAAACTCTAACACTGGCACTTTTTATTTAAAATCCTGCAGACATTATAATCCCACACATCTCTTTGATAATAATACTCAGTATATTGCACTATTTTAGACTAGTACTATCAGCTTATCTATCTACTTATTTTGGACTTAGCCATTTAGTCCAAAATAAGTTTCCGCATTAATAAATATTGTAAATTTACCTGACGTCGTTTTTTAGCGTCTAAAGGCATATTCAAGATTGGAGGAGTGAATGCTTCATATAAGCTCATTTCTTTTCTTATAGAAGCAAATATTTCGCCTGCTTGAAAAGATTTAGTTTTGAGATCGAAATTGATATTGCTTTAGTCATTTCACATTTCAAATCATATTATGATTTAATATCAGATAACTCTGTAAGGTTAGCTAAATTTAATTTCTAATAGATACATTGCGAATAGTGGCGTTTATATTCCATTGTGCATAATTTCGAGTTGAAATTGGCATATTTCTCAAAATTCGAGATATGTTACAATTACAAAATTTTCCGGAAAATTCTCGAGGAGAAAACCTAATTATAACTAACATTTACTATCTAAATTATATAAAAAAAGCCCAGAATAAAGTTCTTATCTTACTTTTAGCTTAAAATTCAGATGGTGTTCAGTTCAGAGTTCTTCGTCTTCTTCCTATGTGTTTTGTAGTCTCCCATTCGTTATAATACTACTATTATGCTAAGTTAATTAAATAAAAAAATAAAATAATAATAATTATCTTTGTTGGAATAGTTACACAAACTTTTTGTTTCATCGTCCATTGTTATTTATGATATTGTTTTGAAATATAGAAAGAAATAGGAAAAGAAGTAGTAAAAAGAAAAATGCATTTAAAAGCAATTGTAATTAACGCCATGCAATTTCATAATTTCACACACATACCAGCTTTTTTTAAGATAAAAACAAACGTTTAATCTATATGAAAATAAGAAGCCTATTTCTTATTTCTCAAAAAAAAAAAAAAAAAAATGATTTCCATAATAAGATAATCAAACCAAATTTCTGCATTACATTTTTCGTAGGTATAACCAAGAAATATTTATACCATTACTCACATGTCTGTTTGTTTGAACATGAACTTAGACTTAGTGAAAATTAGACATTCATGTATACTATTTAATCCATAATTAGAAAAAATACTCATACTATGAGAAAACATATCATTCAAAAAATATTTACTATACATATAGGAATTTTTCGGAAAACAAAAATTTTTACTATTTTTCTTAATTGAGTGGGGTATTAAATGAATTCCTTCCACCTGAGTTTTGGTTTTTCTTTGCGTTTTTAGGGTTTTGTAGGTATGACCAAAAAACCCTTATACCGTCATTTTGTCGTCTGTCTGTCTGTCTGTCTGTCTGTCTGTCTGTCTGTCTGTCTGTCTGTTCGGTAAAAATTGTAGCCAAACGGCTAAACCTAGAGAGTTGAAATTTGGCATGCTTATACAACTCTTTGACCCGCACATAGGAAAAATACTAAAACATCTAAAAAACATATCCCCCTATAAATAGAAACAAATATGAGCTCATCAAAAAAAAATATATTTTTTTAAAATTCTGAGTAGGGTATCAAATGAAAGCCCTTGGTACGTGGATTAACGATAAAATTTTTATTATTGCAAAATAAATTATTTAGAAGCGATTTTTGCCAAAATTGTGCAAAAATTTTTTTGTCGCACACCCTGTAGCCCAGATGGTTTAAGCTAAAAATCTGAAAAAATTCTAAGTAATGTACATTGGTGTGAACCGAAATAGTACAACAGGAATTTTTGATCAGATTATGTTTTTGGAGAAAAACGCATTTTTTGTGATTTTTGGCTAATAATGTACACAAGTTATAGCTTTGTAACACGCCACGCTGGAACGTGTATGCTGGTGTAGTGGTATTTGACGCTGATTTTTCAACCAAGTAACCCGATCCGAAAGGGATCGAAACCTGTGAGAAGAGACTATATTATTTTTTGTTTTTTTTTTAAATTTTTATATTGTTTAAATTATTTTTTCAAAATTCTAGTTATATTTTGGCAAATGTTGCATTTAATTTTTAAAAGCGTAAATTTAATAACCCGTGGAAATTGTTCAAATTATAATTTAATTCTGTTTCAATGTACACGAAATCAGAGGGACGGAACTTATAACAACCAACGGAAGCCATAGGCGCAATTTTTAAAATTCTTAATGAACCTTGCTATATAAAAAAAATACTGCACCTATTTAGAAACTTAAATAATGGTATTAGGCGTTCGAATTAAAATTAACAAAAAAAATATTTTAATATAAAATTTGTTTTCGCATCCAAAATAATCATCACTCACTTACTAAATACCTGCAAAACCCTGAAATGTGTGAAAATTCACACTTCACATCAATTTTTTTAAAGTTGATGAGTATTCGGCATGTTTCTGGTTCTCAAAATTGTGGAGGTTGTATCATCAACTATTTTACACTTAAAAGTACATTGACAACTTATCAGCAGATATGCCAAGAAAATGTTAGGTAAAACACAAAAGCGAAACAAATTCACTAAAATTACAATTGCCACACTTTCTGGCCAATTGTGGCGATTGGCGACTGGGTTTCCTACCCCAGTCTTAAACTATACAACTTTGCAAAGTTCACAATATTATTATCATTGGAATACTTCAATCATTTTCATCAATCATCACTCCATTTATTTTATTCAGTATTTTCATTTCGAATTTATGAAATCTTCCTTCCTCCGTTTTACTTAGTATCTATGTTCAGCAACCAAATTAAACTACTCTTCGGATAGATATTTTGATTATTTCTAGATCTTAACAGTTTTTTTGTGCTATGGTAGCTATGATTGCCCAATAATATAATTCTTCTCCGCTACTTCTTCGTTAGATAACATCCACTGTCCCATGCTGTTTCAATACTCGGTGGATTTCTATTAGTTAGGTTAGTCATCTAGTTTTGATGTATGCTTTGTTTCATCCTATGACACCATGTCCTCTGTGGTAGCATAATCTTCAATTCCAATTTTACCCATTGCGCGGGATTCACGCTAAACAAAATGGTTGCTCTAGTCAAATAATATTATAATAATAATAATAATAAGACAAACTAGACATTAATTTTTATGACTTATAATTTTAAATTACCAAAATGTCACACTAACTGTTACAAAAACTCACCTATTAATAGACTTATGTCAACTTACAACAATAATTTTCTACATTTAGATTTATTTAGCTTATCCTTGCAACAATTTAAAAACAAAATAAAATCCAATATTTAGTTTCAAAGAAACATACGTATTGTAGTGGTTTACTCTTTTTAAAATTTTATTGTTATTAATCTAAATGAATGTGTACAAATATGTAAAAAAATGTAAGATATGTAGCACAATTATAATAATTCGTGGAAGCCAGTTATAGGGTCTACTGTTGGCTTTCCTTAAAAGCTGTAAAATAAATAAATAAATAAATAAATAAATAAATAAATAAATAAATAAATAAATAAATAGATAGATAGATAGATAGATAGATAGATAGATAGATAGATAGATAGATAGATAGATAGATAGATAGATAGATAGATAGATAGATAGATAGAAAGATAGATAGATAGATAGATAGATAGATAGATAGATAGATAGATAGATAGATAGATAGATAGATAGATAGATAGATAGATAGATAGATAGATAGATAGATAGATAGATAGATAGATAGATAGATAGATAGATAGATAGATAGATAGATAGATAGATAGATAGATAAATAAATAAATAAATAAATAAATAAATAAATAAATAAATAAATAAATAAATAAATAAATAAATAATTACAATCATACCGAGCAGTCTGATTTATTATTAAAGTGCAATGCACTACATGACTTGCAAAAAAGGACATTATTGTGACTTCGCACTTTGAGTGGTGTAATGTATGAATAAATAGAAAAAATACGCACAAACGTCTCTATTTGGGGAATCGGGGCATGGTAGAAAATAAATGTGTTCTCGGGACGATTTTAGGTGGCAATATTAATGCGAAACGTTTATTGTTAATACGGAACCATCCCGCCTAATCCAAAACGATTCGTAAGTTAGCCCAGAGTTAATGAAGTCACTTATCAGTTCACTGTATTTTAATAAACAGATCCACAACAAAATTTGACTTATGTGTATTTTACTGTTACTACATAGAAATATTCAATACGGTAACAAATACTGTTCAATCGGAACAAACATTCATAAATTGTGCAAGAAATACTTGCCCTGAGCTCTTAGTCCCCAGATTACACATCCTTTATACATTGAAATTTGACGACAATACAGTGAATTCAAAACTTTAAGCTTCAATCATGTATTATCAATTAAACTTTAACATGATAACTCCGATAACTGCGAATAACCTCTCCAGTTGAGCAGAAATTCAGCTCCAGTCATGCGCGTCAAAATCCCCAGCAGAGGAAAGAGAAATTGCACTATGACGTTTGAGCCATGTACGAATCAAGTAATTTCCATGTCACGCCATAATAAAATATACATCTCGTAGAATGTACACGCTAGAATATAAGTAAATTATACGTACATTACCCGTCAGAAAATACAATAGACCTCCCGCCTGGGAATCCTATCATAACCAACCGTTGACAAATATACACCCACAATACCGTCCTTTGTCTCCTGTTTCACTCACCCCCATATACCTTCAATAACATTATCCTTTTCTAATTACAATATTATCACATTTGTTTTAAGGGGGTGTGTTGTTTTGCCTTCGTTAATAACTTTAGATCCGGTTCTCGGCAATGTTTTGGGAATTGGTAATGTTTTGCTATGATGTGTTGGCTTCGAGTCTGCCTAAGGCCGAATATGGTTTTCATTGGTTTGTGTGATTGTGGTTTAATGTTAATTATGTAAATATAAACACAAGCGCCGTCGGGAAAAGTTGTAATTTTGTAAATTGGTCAACTGTGATTGAGAGAATTTCTGTGTTAAATGGTGATATATTTGTCACAATTTTTATCGTAACTAAGGACCGGTCCTGGCGGAGGACAAACGCGTGCCACACACGCTGGAGGCCAATTTAGGGTGAACACCCCCGCAGTTAAAATGATTTACAAAAACTGAGAAAGGGTTGTTTTGAAATACTTACGTTTTCAAAACCACTGACTGATATATCTAGTTAGTTAATTATAGAATATTTTTAAAAAAATAAAGATTATTTTTGTTTTTGTTATTTTCTATATAATTAATCTAAATTAATAAAATTGGAAGCTATATGTTTTTTTTTTTTTTAAATATTTTTTCGGCCTTTTTTTTTGTTAATGCACCTTTTAGATTTTGGTCTGTCTGTGCGTATGTCCGAGATTTACTTACAAACGGCTGAATATATTTTCACGTAATTGGGTACGAGGATAGAGTAAATTTAGGATTTGAACATAGGGTATAACTGCATCTAAATATATTTTATTAAAAACTGCATTACACACGAAGGAATAGTTTTAGGGTTTTGTGTAGGTATGACCACCAAAAATCCCTTCTAACGTCACTCATGTGTGTCTGCTGTCTGTCTGTAAAGTAGAAATTGTAGCCAAACGGCTTAGCATAGAAAGTTAAAATTTTACATGCTTATACAACTCTTTGAGACATATAGGAAAAATACTGAGAGTTCAAAAAAAAAACACATCTCGAGATAAATATAAACAAATACATATGTATTTAATAAAAAAATATATATTTTTTTAAATTTTGAGTGGTATATCAAATGAAACCTCTTAATGTGTGAATCAATATGCAAATTTTTATTTTTGAAAAATCATTTTTTTTTAATTTTCAGCAAAAATGTGTCAAAAACCTTTTGTCCCCAACCCTATATCCCTGAGGGGTTGATCTAAAAATCTAAAAAAAAATCTCCATAATGAACATTGGTGGGAACCGGTATAGTTTAACAGGAATCTTCGATCAGACAAGTTTTGCGAAAAATATCGATTTTTTGTTGTTGAAAAAAAATATTTGTTAAAAATTTATTGTGTGGTATCAAAAAACAGCTCTTAAGACATATATTAAAAAACCAAAAGTAATTTTTAGCCAAAAATGTGGTACAAAAGTTCTTGTCCAGCCCCTCTTTAGCCAAAGGGGTTAAACTAAAAATCTGAAAAAATTATAGGTAATGTACATTAATCTGAGCCGGAAATGTGCAAGAGGAATTTTTGATCCGATAGCGTTTTTTGAAAATATTGCAGTTTTTGTGTTTTTGACAAAATTAATAATTTTTTTAATTCATGGCTAAATTATGGTTAAAAATGTTATTGATTTTTTGTATTTATAGCTAAGATAGTGCTTTATATTAGATATTTAAACTAAAATTATTATTATTATATATATATATATATATATATCAGTGGATGATCTTGACGAATCGGTATAATAATAGTATTTCTTTTTAAATCGTCATGTAGGTGAAATAAATAAATTAAATCATGGGACATTTCGCATTTATTGCAGTAAATGCATCTTCAGCTTGTGATATTCAGTTATCATAAACTGTGAATAAAGATGTGGAAGGTCATGTACCAATCCTAGGTAAAAACGAGGTTAAAAGTTAAAAATTATAAAACACAGGGAAAATTGTACGTAGAAATAAAAATTATGTAAAAATTAGGTTATTATCAAGACGATGTTACCGTGTCAGTATATATATATATATATATATTTAACAGTTGCGATTTGTGTTACCCACACCACAATATACTCTACTGTAGAGTGTAGTGTTAGAGTGTTCAGTTATTTTATTATACTATTACACGCTGAGATTCAATCTATTGAATGAATTACTTTAGATTTTTGTATGATGAGGAAGTAATGGGATTCGGACTGGTCAGAAATAAAAAATTAAAACAATATTTTAACTCCGGTAAAGTTTCGATTTATTTTTAAATCTTCATCAGAGCTAGAATATAAAATGTAGCTGTAATTTATGTTACAATTTGTTTTTAAATATAAATTGAATGAAGTAAATTTTACATAATATAATCAGTATCAAATTACAACTAAATGTTAAAAATATAGTAATACTACGAATGAAAATAAATAAATAAATAAATAACATAATAATACGATAAACCACAAATTAAAATTTTTACATACCTAAGTTAAAAAATCACAGAATAAAATTAAATTATCAGAGAAATAAAATGCAACGTTCACATAATGTGTAAGGATATTGAACTTAATAGTTCAAATAATCTTTGAACTAATCGAGTTTGAATAGGAAAAAAAATTTCATTTGATATATTTGAGTCATCTTATTGTCATATATTTTGAATCTGGCCATTTCGGAATTACCACCCTAAGATGATATTATAAATATACAACATAAAAAATTTAGTTTCCCTATTAATTACGTATTAAAAAATGAGATACGTTTTACTACATGTCTAAAATTTCTAAAGATTCATACCGCACAAAATAAGTTAAGTTTTGAAAAAAAAATAATTAGAAAAAAAAAAAACTAAAATTACTATTATTAAAATTAATGATAACGCTTTAACTTTTATTTGAAAGTATATGGAAATGTTTGCAAACCTTTCTTAATTAATTTAAGATCATTTCTAATAATCAGTTTACATTTGTAGAAAAAAAGAGGATCAACTGATGTAATTTCCTAATTAATAAAGTCCATAATTCAAGAAATGAAAATAAGTCGCAGTATTTCTAGACTTGGAATAAGCTTTCAATACAGTCGATCACTCAGTATTAATGATACGTTTAAACCCTTGGGCTTACAAGTTTCGTATCAAAACTAATAATCTGCAAAAATGATAATTAGTAACTATCTATAATCAAATTTTATACAAAATTTTTATCTACTTAATAGAGAATGTTTTAAAAAATGTTTGTAAGAATGTTGTCGCTCAATATTTTAATAATAGCTACCACACAACAATCTTCTGTAATTTTTTAAATATATTTGTGGTTTCAAGTAACTTTTATATTCATATAGTTTTGTGTAGAAATAATACGCCAACATTATTTTTGACATGATTGTTTATTTTTTAGAACCTTCGTCGTAAAATATAATAATGGATGACCACTTAGAACACGTGTTCTTTACAAAAATTAAATCTTTTTTACAAGATTTAATGAGAATCTTGGCCGATTCAAAAATGCGGCAAAAATAAACTACTAAGTACAATAACTACGAAGAGTTTTCACAATAGAAAAAAATAACTACAAACATATTTGTAGAATAAAGCCTTAGCTACAATTTGCCCAATCGTATGCAAATATGCGTCGAATGGTTTACAAGATGGCATTTGGCGTTTATAATGCAATATGTTTATTTACAATTACATGACAGTTTTCTCCTACAATCGAAAATATCTTATTAAATAGAAAAGTCTCTGCCCAAATTAAAAGATCGAAGCTGCTAAATTACTGTAAACCAGGGTTTCCCAAACTTTTTTTCTTGTGGAACCCTTAAGCAATTTTTTACGGATCATGTCATCCTTGCCATACCTGAAGCTGTTATAAATTAGATTAGTGGTAGTATTCTAGACAGAGATATTAGCGTTAACATCTGAGTGATTTTGGCGTACATAGCGTTTCCAATACAAATTCCGTGACCTTGAACGATAACACCGATGCTAACATGAACTTCAGTGTTTTAACAAATAGTAAATAGCAATGCGTTTGGCAAGAAAATTTGACTGAATTTGACAGATTTATTAGAAATATACGCGTAACGCCTTACATTAATAGTTTAATGCGTTTCTATGAAAATATTGCAGCTAATCTTATTTTAATATTACATCACAACTTGTCTCGCGGAACCCCAAAAACCCTGGGGTTCCACGGAACCCACTTTGGGAAACACTGCTCTAGACACTCTATGTTTGGGCATTAGATGGAAAATGTAGACTCAAATCCAAAAATTCTACATAAGAAAATCTTCTGCGATTTCTATACTTCCAAGCCTTCGCCGTGTAGAATTATAGCAAGAAAAGATCTCGGATATTTGGATAGTACCCAACGAAGAACTTGGTCTGGGACATCATCTACCATACAAGATATGGAAATTTCTTAATAGAATTAGAACTGGTGTACAAAACTAATTTAAGAAAATGGGGCATACTTCGTGAGGAGGATGTGTCATGCAAGTGTGGACAGGTACAGTATTGTACCACATACTCATCTGTCCGATCATGGGTGATCCTTGTATCCCTACGTATTGGGGAAATGTGTCGTGACGTTCTAGATACGGGTAGTAAGTATTAGTATTTATTTATTTATTTTTGTTTATTATACATATTGTAAAGCTGATCATGCTGTATAAAATGCTTTTGGACGGTTTCCTTTTACCTCATCTTTAATCCGCCACTGACTTTTCGAATGAAATACTTATACCACTAAATCCGTATGTGTGTGTTTCCAATCTGGCAGAGAGGAATTGAGTATGTACGTGTAGGATATAGGAAAGTATGAAGCAGAAACCTCGCAGCTTAATTTTGGACTGCGTGTAAAACTGAATTAATTAATTGTTTATTTGTCTGCCAAATGAGTTTGTTTATATTTTATGTTGTACATTTTAGATATTGCATTTTCACTTAAATAGAGTAAAAAGGGGTTGCTCGAAATTAATTACTAGTATTCCAACTTTATAACATTTATAGCGATATGCTCTGTTAGCTATATGCAGCTCAGTTCACCAAATTAAAATGATACGGACTCCTACGGAGTTTAATTGCCGTATATGCCAAAACGTTCCCACACACGAACTTCAAATAAGAATTGTTATATTTCTCTTTAATAGACCGAGTTGGTTTAAAAATATATATCTCTAAAATCAAAATCATGGAAAATCGTCAACATCTCTTTCGCGATTCAATGACAAAGAAGAAGTAGTAGTAGATGAATATATCTCTCTAGGTCAATTAGTAGGCTTCGGAGAAATCTGCAAGCCAAAGAAACGACAGACATAAAGCATTTAACTATTTATATGCAACCCACGTAGGGTGTTGAATAGTTATAGCATATTTTATATTCCAAAAATTATCCCCAGCAATTAAGAACAAACATTTTTCACCAATGTATTCTATCATCACTAGGGTTTCTAAATTCTCAATATTTTTAAACTTTTGGGAAAGTGAAACTGGAAATCGCATTTCCCGGAAATTCCCGGTATCATTTTTATTTGTGATTTTCTCAAAATATAAAGAATGTAATGAACAAGGGGTGATTTTATGTAAGGGCAAATGGGCAATGGTCTCCCAAGAAACCATAATCTTTTTATGTTTTTAAATCTTAATATTTATAAATTTTATTTTAAAAGAGTCAAAATTCTTATTTAATTTTTGATTTAAATTAATTATATTAATTAATTTAATTCTTTAAATCCCAACAGTATGTGTGTTTTCATACGCTGCGTTGTTTGTCTCCATTTCGTTAATTAAGAGCACTGCGGTATAAAGTAGTGCTCATACTTTTTCCCAGACACTGTCTATATTTATATGTAAACTCTCCTTGCGTCGCACCGTAAGGAATACAACGGTTCGATATTCTCCGTAAGAATATATTGGAACATTGCCTAAAGTTGTGATATTAGTTACACTATGAATAGAGCCCTGCGCGGATAAGTTTTTCTGTATCCGCATCCGATCCGCATCCGTTCCGCATCCGCAGCTTTTGTAAATAATAAATCCGCATCCGCAAAAATATCCGCACAATCCTCACAACAGGTTTTGCTGTCAGTTTGGAAAAAACTAACATGTTTCGCTTTATTTGGTAATCGCTGCTCTAAAACACTAATCAAAATTTTTAAATTTAAACTAAAACTAACCTATGGGACGCCAAAAGTTTTGGGGCCTATATGCGTTAATTAATAATTTTGAAACCTAGAGAGACAAAAATTTTGGGGGGCCTAAGCGTCTTTTTTCGTAGGCAGCAGGATGGCGTGCTGCTCATGAAATACGTGTTGATAGTACTGTCAATATCATATTAATGGCAACTAACATCTCACGTCAGTTCTAGTTTTACAAGGTGAGGAAAAAGTAATGCAACGTGGCTATTTTTTTATTATTGAATTTTTACAAAAAATAGAGAAAAAAATTATCTTTTTTTTTTTCAAATAACATGTCATTTTTAGTTTTTAGAATCAGCAAGACTTTTTACTTCGGGTAGTATAAAACAATTGGCAGTTTACATAATAAAATTTTCCAGAAAAATATATATAGGTAAATTTTGGCTCTAAAATAAAACTTACTAATCAGTTGTATATAAAAAAAAAGCGTTTATTAGATTTAAAAGCCAGAATTAGAGCAGAGGTAGGAAGAATTACATCGAAAGTGTATCAAACAACTTTTGTCCAAAATATTATTTTCTATATACAATAATAAAAAAAAAAAGTTATGTTGATAGTCTCAACATAACTTTACAATTTCGATCATGGACAATTGTCTTAATAACAATAACATAGAATGAGATAGCATACTACAAAATATTACATGTGTATACAGACAATCGAAGGTAACCAAGGCCTGCGTAGTCAGAAAACAATCGCGTGTTTCTCCGAAAGTAACCGAAAATTTAATGTTCACGCGGATATTGCGGATAAGCGGATATGAACATTTATCCGCCTCCGCATGGTTTAAATGATAATTTATCCGCATCCGCAGAAAAGTTGCGGATATCCGCGGATTTGCAGGGCCCTAACTATGACACTACAAGTGCTATATCTTGCTGAGTATCTGCAATTATTGAAATGTGTCAGACCTAAAATTGTTACAAAGTGTGGTGCATAATTAAAAAGTTCAGTGATGCTGCTGGATTTAATTTTACCGTTACGTAGAACCGATTTCTACAGTTCTACATTTCTACAACCGATTTTGGCAACAAAACTGTATGTATAGTTATAGAAATGTTATAGTTATAGTATATATAGACATTTTGACACACTTCATTAAACACTATTTGCGCCTACGCAGCTTAATAAACATCATATTGCTGGTATCCTTTTATATTTTTGATTTAAACTTTGATTGCTCCTTCAGTTGCGTAGTCCTAAAGCCGCCACTGGTAATGAATTCAAATTTTAGTAAACTATACCTAATGGCGCGTCTACATTGAGACAACATGGTAGCATACGACAAGTCTGACGAGACCGTCAGACCATGTCGCATTGACAAGCTAGTGTCTACACCAACACTGGGAGCGTGCTACTGTTTATTGTTGCGAGATCTGTCAGTTTACTGAATAAATATGGCGGATCGCAAAAATATTATTACATTTTATAACTATAAATAATATCAAGCTAATTTATACTATTTTGTAACAAATTTTAATTCCATAACAAAAACATAACCTTACTTAATTATTTTTATCAATATTTCTCATACTCTATTTTATCCAAACTTATATTTACTCACTTATCTTAAATAAATTTAAGTTGCTAAATAATTTTTGATACAGCAACGTTTACAACACTAGTTAATTTAAAAAACAAATACTTCTATAATAACAACTATCAAATATAAAAATGGCGAACATGTGGCTTTCAGAACTGGTAGCGTGTCGCACGAAAACTCTTTGATGTTTACCGCCAAGCAACGGAAACGAGCAACATGTCGCACGGCTCCCATCAGACCACTGCACATTGGTAGCATGCGACCGTTCGACATGTCGCATGCTACCAGGTTGCCTCGATGTAGACGCGCCATAACATGTAGTATGCAATACGTTTTTATATGCACGACAGTATATACAGTATATACAGAAAAACAAATATAAAAACTATCAATAACGTATTTGAACTACTCGTATCAGACGTACGTCCGTAGTTTTTATCTTCGTTTGTTATATTTGAATATATTCAGATAAACATATGCGTTTTTGTATCTGCAGCACAGATGCGGCAACAGTACTTGAGAGTACTGACCTAAACAAAATAATAGTTCTTTCTCAACATCCGAACGAATGGCATCGTTTAATTTTGATGACCTCTTAGATTGAACAATACCTTCTAACTATCATCGGTCAATAAAATTCTCCTTAAGTTTAGTATACTATTCATCTGGTAACGTATTGGCTTTACAGCTAGTAGCATAATCGTTATTAATTTTTGTTTATAATGCTGGAATTAATACACAAATTACAGAGAAATGCAATAGTACATCATCAAAATGAGGTCAGTACCTCTTTGATCATTACTTAATGACAGGTAAAATAGAAAAGTTAATAGAAGTATTTCGTTCGACATTTACTTCAATATACCTCGTTGAAAACTTGAATTAAGTAGATTGAATGTAGTCTATTCATTTTATTGTCAAACATTGACACTATTAAACTTAGATTATTTAAATCAAAGTTTTCATTGATCATGAATCAAACGTCACATTGCAACTGCTTCATGTGGCGCGTGCGTCAACATCTAGTTATGAGTTTATTCACAGATTCTAGTTAGCGAACGCGTTAAACTTTCTGGTTGGTATTCAGACTTTGCTTTTAAAATAACGTTATATAGAATATAACTTTTAAACGTAAAAACAACATGTTATTCATTCCAGTATATTTCAAGCAATCTTCGGTCAATTATCTACGTACAAAGTTTGAAGTTAATTTATCAAAACGATGAAGTAAAAAGCTTTAAATAATAAAGAGGTGGTAAGAGCTCAAATCGTTAAAGGAAATTGTGTTTCAATAGAATTAGTTATACATTATTAATGGGAGTATTATGACATTAAACCATCAAATATTCCTTAATAGCGCTTTTGTTCTACTCGTTCACTTCTTTATTTTCAACAGGACTGACATAAATTATCTGAAAAGTAAATATGTCACTGATAGAATCGTCCAGGAGATCTAGAATATACGCAAATAAGGCCAAACTGCGTATATTCAATACTAATGTTAAATCTAATAAAACAGAAAAACTAATATAAAAATTATCAATAACGTATTTGAACTACTCGTATAAAAACCCTTGTACTAAGTGTGGAGCCCGCTTCCAGCCTAAGTAAGGTATGGTAGTCAGACAGTTACACAAATGGTATTCGCGGCAGAGACCTCGAAGGACCACCAGCATAAGGCTGGAATATAGAAAGAAAAAGCGGTTATGTGAAACGAACGCACCGAGTTGAGCCGCTGAGGAAGACACGGACGACCTAGAGGAAAGGAGAGGGGTTAAAAAACTCTTCTGCTTCTAAGGGCTGCTCTAGGAGACTAACACAAGGGAAATGGTAGCCCTAGCTGGGGTGTAGACGGGTAAAATCCTAGGCCCACAAGTAATGGCTATGGAGAAACCAAACCTAGAAATCCCACGACGTCTCTGAAAACCCTAGCCAAGCGACAAACAATGCGGAAACGTTGCTCAACACGATGGGTGTATCACATAAATAAAATTTGCAGTACCACAAATACAATAAAAAATAATAAACTGATAATAGCAAAATTAATTATATTACAAAAATTACAGATGTTAAATTTAAATTGAAAAGAAATCAGCGTGTGTGAATAACAAAAAAAAAAAACAGATCGCGCAGAGGCGATAACAAAATAGAATTTAAGTTATTTAAGGAATAAAAATTATATATTAATAAACAATGAATTAAAATGTATGTAAAATAGAAACAGACTTACATTAGAAGTTTTCTTAATAAATATGTAGAATATTTATTCCAATTTTACATATTTGGCACTGGTGTCCCAAAAAACAGGTTCCTGGGTCCTCGGAACGATCCTTGACAAAAGTTTTTATGTTTAAATTAAATTAAGAAATTTTAATTTAATAATAAACGCGGCATTACGGGCGCAACACTAAGGTTACAAACCAAGTCCAAATCTATGTTAAGCTGTTTACGCAGAATCTTGCGTAATTATTGGCTAGAACGGATTTCTAATGAAATACTGGAGGAACGTGCAGGACAACAACGGGTCGAATTAGACATAAGATGGAGAAAGTGGGAATGATTGGGCCACTGGGCCACACCCTACGTAGATCTCTTGACCATGATACAAGTCCCTCGACTGAAATCCTTAGGGCTGTCGAAAAAAGGTCGTCTAAAAGCTACCTGGAAACGAACGAATCTGGTAGTGGCTGAAAAAATTAACAAGTTTTGGCTAGAAGTGAAATGCTTGGAAAAGGACCCTGGCCTTTTGCGAAAGCCCTATATATTCTGCATAGGTAAGATTACACTTTTAAACTTAACAACACATTAACAAGTTTCCTTACTATACATGAATGTTGATTTAAATTACTGTGACCAGGGTCGACGGGAGACTTCTGGGGCCCCGGAGAGAAACTTACTTTGCGGGCACCGGGGAAAAACTTTCTTTGCGGGCCCCGGGTAATGATCAGTTCTATACTTCTATACCTGGGGTCGTCAAGAGGGTGAAAACTAATTATTTTAGCTCGGACACTGGATACAAATGAAACGGGAAATTTTATTATAATACAGGTGAAAATTCAACTGATGACTTAAAAAAAGACCTTTCTTTCAAAATACAAGTTATGAGTAAAAAAAAGGTACTCACTTCCAAAATACAAGTGAGTGACACCACGCGCCCCTGGCACTTGCCTTGATGCCAGGTCGTTCCTGCGGCTCTGCCCAGAACCCCGGGAATTTTCCACGGCTACCCTCCCTTTTGTTGGGCCTGACTGTGACCACTGCTATTTTATTATAGAGAGTCCTTTATTTTTGAGCGTTGTCATTTACATTTATTTTTCCTCTACTCACTTAAATACGGAAATTTAGTTTTAGAATGCATGCGCAAACAGTTGATTAGCCGGTGAGAGAAGTATATAATAAATTTAAGATTGACCTTATGAGGAAAAACTTAACTAAGAGGTGAAATATTAGAAGAATAGATACTATGTATAACACTGCACTCAATAAGTCTCCGGTCTGACATATATATGGCCAGAGCCGCAGTAAGGAAAACTTGCGCTAGGGGCAAAACTGCGTTTTGACGCCCATGGCAAATAAATGTAAGTGATAAGCAAAAACAAGATTCTCACCGCCCAAAATGTAGATGATGAGCAAAAAAAAGGTACTCACCTCCCAAAATCCAAGTGAAGAGCAAAAAAAAGTCCCCGCTTTCGCAATGTGGCGCCGCTTAGTCAAGCTCATCGGCGCCCTTTTCCTTAGTGCGCTAGGGGCCGTCGCTCCCTCCGCCCCCCCTTATTGAGGCTCTGTATATGGCAACACTGTTGACAGACCCATATGATTTCTGGATGGTACCAACTTTCAAACGTTACGTGTGAAAATTTCATGACATTCTGACAATTAGTTTAGAGTTTACAGTGGTTTTAGTGACTCAAGTTTTGTAATTTTCAAAAGAATGGAGAAAAAAGAATTTCGTGTGTTGATTAAACATTGTTTTTTGATGGGAAAAAATACTATTGAAACCAAATAGTGGCTTGATAAGCGTTATAGAGACTGCACCAGGCAAATCAACTATTACTGATTGGTATGCTGAAATTAAATTAATTAATTTTTTTTTTTTTTTTTAAATTTTAGGAGCGTTGGATTGAATGTATCACTCTTGAAGGAGAGTATGTTGACAAATAAAGTCGAATTTCTAAAAAAAAAAAAAATGTTTTTCTTAGTTAGACCGAAGACTTATTGAGCGACGTGGTAATTATCGGCGTTCGTCTTATTATTACAGTTGTAACAAATCTATTAAAATTTTCTGTAAAGTAAAAACCAAAAAGTACTTTAGAAATAATTTTTAGACATGTTGTTAGTTGGAGTATCAGTTGCCCTGAATGGAGTATCCCTAAAAGTTGTATGTTGTTTTTACTCAAGTTAGACATAACTAAAGTTAAAATTCTTAACCCGGGTTATAACGCTTAACTCGTTCTTTAACCACCGATAAACCAAATATTAATGAGATTGTTGCATTATTACACTAACAATAAGCTCTTAATATGAATAGAATTTTTACGAGCAGAAGCACATCTCTAGGGGTGTGTGTAGAGTATAACCACTAAACGAGAAACTCCTTAAATTAACCATGTATTCGAGATTAACTTGTCTAGTTTTGTAGTCCCCTTAGAGTAAAGTAGCTACTTCCGCTCACTACTATCAGCACAACTATGAACACATGTAAGACACTACAATAACAATTGAACCAACGTAAGCGACGCTTTACAAACTTTGTACATTTTCAACACCAAACATTTCAACATATTCAACATTTCTAGAAATACCAAATGCAAAATAGTTACTACATATTAACAATAGGTGCTTGAGCTTTCTGGGGCAAGAAATTGCACAAAATAATTAGCAGTAACAAGAGAGTTAGTAGAGACAAAACCGAAGTTAGGAATTTTTGTTTTATTCATAATATCTAGCGCGTTGAAAAATTAAGAAATGCGTAAAATTTTGTATAACGAAAAATGTATTAGTATAGGATATAAGAAAATACAAACTAACATTAATTTTAAGCCCTGTTTTTGACTAATAAATAAAATCTGAAATCTGTATTCAAGGTCAAGTATCACACAAGAAATCAGTAGAACACTTAGTATACGACAGTGTGTTTCAAAGTGAGTTCCATGCAGTAGCGGTTGGTGACATTTATAGGTAGGGGTGCTGCATAAATAAATGATTAATCCAATTTTCTTGAATTTTCATGCTTGCCACATTTTTGTATTTAATTACGTGGGATTTGGTCAAAAATTTGTCAACATTTTTTTGCCCTCCACCCTATTTTCCACAGTTCTTTAATCTACGTGTTGAGAGCTTTCTTCTGATACCACACAATACATTTAAAAAATATATATTTTTTTTAACGATACAAAAAATTTGATGTTTTTCGAAAAACTGATTTGATCAAAAATTCCAGTTCCTATCCGGTTCCTATCAATGTACAAAACTGAGAATTTGTTCAAATTTTTAGATTAATCCCCCTGGGAAATAGGGTGGGGGAATTTTTCCACAAATTTTTGAAGCAAACATGGAAAACAAAACACATTTCTAATTTCGCAACCATAAAACATTTTATTTATTGATACCATTTTTTGTTAAAAGGTATACTATTTATTTTGGCTTATTCCTTCTTGAGTTAAAATAATATCTAGTGTAGGCCAGTCCTTACTTTTTATTTATACTTAATCAAGTAGCGCAAAATTGAGTTAATATAGTTTTCTTAATGTGTTTAACAATACCGCTCATGATTTAATAATTTCTATGTTGTAAATAAATAAGTAGATGTATATTTATTTAAAACAATAATATAAATTTTACCCAAAAATACTTATCATTCCTTTGTACACCACAAGCATTAAAAAATTCGTTTAATTGAATTATTAAATAGAGTAAATATCATGATCTGAAATGCCGACTGTACTTGTTACATGCAATGATAAGTTCAAGCGAATATCAGCAAATCTTGGGGAGAATAACCAAACATTGTTATTCCTGTTGTGGCCTGACACTGCGTCTTCAAGCAGTTCACGCCACGGCATAAATAGAGTATGTTGTTGAATGACAAACTCCCAGTTTTTAGCTATTAAATTAATGTCTGAATATAGTTCATAACCGTATTATATTTATAAAATTCTTAGGTAGTTTATTTATTATTTTTATTTTTTAATAAAAACAATAAAGTATGTAAACATGTAATATTTATATTTTTACTTTTTCTTCTTTGGGAATGCTGCAGTTCAGCAGTACTTGTCCTTGAACCCTTAAGTTGTGCAGAAATTGGGGTTCTGCGAAACAAAATACAATGTTTCAAAACGAATATTTGGTTTTTCTAATTACTAACATTTTCCAACCATATTTATTTTACTACATTAAATAAATTCTGTATCATTGTACCAATTTTTGTTTCATGTTAATATCTTATTAAAATTTGATGAGGAGTCTAAAACTTTAGGTACAACCAAGAACTTTGCAACCATTGCAAAACCGTATAAAGAATCGAGGACAAAATATGTTTGGGAACCGTTTGTATACGGGATACATGGAAGGTCTGTCATCCAACAGATCAAAATAGAGGACTGATGTAAAAGTGAAGAAGAAAATACACATTACAATCAGTCATCCGAAAAGTACTCCTCCCCGATCACCACAAAACTCGTGCGTATTTTCATCCGCGCTATCATGGCAGCTCAGATCTGTGGAATCGACGGAAAACGTGTCATCTTTAGATCAACATCACCTCATTATTAATGTGCAAAAAACTAAGAACGTACTGTTCTCCTGTCTACTGTGAAGACAAAACAAGCCAAGGTATTAAAATTATTTTGTCACTGATATCATTGTTTGAATAACTGCTATTGTACTTCGATTGAAGTTGTTGAGTTGGTCAAATATTTGAGACTCCTTGTTGACCTTGCGTTAAAACAAAACAAGCACTTAAACACAATAATAAAATTGCCAAGACAGTTAATTATAAATTAGAGTACTTAGAAGATTACCGGCAACCGCAAGATTTAAAACAATAATATACAGCCTGACACGAGTCAACATAATATAACTTATTCCTATAAATGAACATAAAATCTGTCAAAAATAGCAGTACGTAACATTTCAGGTGTAGGGAAATTTTATACTAAAATCCCATTGTTTGATCGCATCAGCATATTAACAGCCGACCATTGTGTGAATACAGCACGATATTCTTTATAAAAGATCAAGTGTGCATACAGGATCTACATCACTACAGTTAGTAATCCCTTACCTGAAGAAAACTACGAGTAAAAATCAAGCCTGTTATAGTCAACCCTTGCTTACAGTTTGTAAGCCAAAATAGACTTCAATAACAGTAAAAAAAACTAATGTTTAATTAAATAACATGTGTTATGTATTTTGTAGATAGTTTAGATATTTAATACAGATAATATATTTGATAAATAATTTATATATTGAATATTAATAATATAAGTAATCAAGTAATTCTAGATGTATCTAGTTTTAAATAACTCGGAAATATCCTATCCGATTCCGGAACTGCTGAAGAGGATGTTAAAATCACAATCAAGGAAAGACATGCAATTTGGCTGCTAAATAATGCTTGGAACCACACGAAATATTGCGTATAGATAAGCTCAAATTAGATTACAAGTTTTCGCAAAAAATTGTTTCCGTAGAACCCTACGCATATTTTGACCCAACACAATCATAAATGAACGTCTCTGGGAAATGATCAATATGCAGTCAATCAATCCGAAGCCAAGAAATTGGAGGTAAATCAGACATATCCTTCGAAAGGGCCCAAACTTGATTAGTAAAATTGCGCTTGATGGAATCCTCAAGGAAGCAGAAGACGAGGCAGACCTGTTGATACTTGGCGCCGACTAACGACACGAGAAAGCTGCAAAACATGGAGAGAGCTAAAACAGCTGGTTCAAAACAGAATAAAAAAGCGCAAGTTCATTGAGGCTCTATGCTTCAAGTAAGAGCAAAAGGAACCGTATACAATAGTATAACCATTTTATTTTATTTATTTATTTATTTTACGCATGTTTAGTTTTATTTATAAAATTTATTTATTTTTTGTCTTATTTGTTTCATTTATTAAGTTTTGTTTGGTAAAACTATCTTACATGTATCATTATAATGGGTGTTTTTTTTAGAGGTATAGAACTTTAAATTGCAATAAAACAACGATGGATTATTCGATTGACATGAATTTTTTTTTATTCGAAAAATAATCTTGTGGCATTACATTAAATCATACCAACAAGACGGCGCAACATGTCACACAGCTCGTGCCACAATCGATTTATTGAAAGACACGTTTGGTGACCGCCTAATTTCACGTTTTGGACCTGTGAATTGGCCTCCAAGATCTTGTGATTTAACACCGCTGGACTACTTTCTGTGGGGCTATGTAAAGTCATTGGTCTATGCGGATAAGCCACAAACGCTTGACCATTTGGAAGACAACATTCGCCGTGTTATTGCCGATATACGGCCACAAATGTTGGAAAAAGTCATCGAAAATTGGACGTCCAGATTGGACTACATCCGAGCCAGCCGTGGCGGTCATATGCCAGAAATCATATTTAAAATGTAATGCCACAAGATTATCTTTCGAATAAAAAAAAATTCATGTCAATCGAATAATCCATCGTTGTTTTATTGCAATTTAAAGTTCTATACCTCTAAAAAAAACACCCGTTACAATAAAGTATATTCTATTTGCTGTGCATCAAATTCCCCGCGTGTATGTTGCTCTTGGAATTATATACAGTAAATCCTAATGCAATCAGATGTAAGTTAATAATAATAAAGCGTTGAATTAATGTGTACGATATTTACAAAGTATTTTGAACTTAAATTTGGACTGAAAGCTGCAGGATCTCAGTGGGTCCGAGTAACGACTGACAGCAGTGCAAATATGTAAGGGAGGTGAGTGTCCTCAGTTTGCATTGAGCCAAATAACGCTGATGATCATGATGATTTCGTCTCTTTTATGTCGTATCTTCTCATTGGTTGGTATTACACAAGATTTCTTCCAACAACCACTTAGTTGGCTCATCTAATCATCAATCATCTTTTAGGGAACACTTCTGCAGAACACTTTCCTTCCACTTTACCTTAAATGATTAATTTTTACAAGTTTCTAAGGTTAATTTGAGTTACATGAACAAAATATTGCGGAATTCTTTACTAAAAATACTACTAGACAGACTCATTGGATTTTTTTTTTTTTTTTGAATCAGCACCTTGATACGTCAACCAGTTCATATAATACATCTGTCAAGCGCAATAACTAAATAGATTATTTTTCTTATCAGCGATTTTCAATATGCACGTATCTGGTACTTATAACGGTTTGGAAAAAAAAATTATTAGCTTCCTTTTCGAAGTTTCAGAGATGCTATCCATCCTGAATTTCATCTATCTCGTAACTGTTCTAGTAACAGTGAAGCACATTTTAATGCCTTCGGAAGAACCTCTTTTATTCCACGGTTGTTCAACGTTGTTTTGTTATTACTATGACAAATACTATCTTCCACAACTAAAGCTGTAGCAAAGTATCGTAATGATCACTCAAATTATGTACTAGTTCTTAGAAAATGCCGATATTATCTGCAAGGAAGATCCTAATAAGAATAAAAAGAAGAACTAGCTTTTAAAGCATTTGAAAGTAATAAAATAGCAGCATTTGAACATCTTTACTTTAAAAGTGTATAAAATATAAATAAACTATCTTTCATAAATAACACCTGGATATCAATAAATGGGGCAAGGATTTCATAAAAACTAAAATATACCCTACGTATTTCAGCAAGATAAACTATAGCGTTATAAATATAGTGAATGGCAGAAAAAAACAAAAGAAACAAAATGTATTCAATATAAAATGGTGTCGTTGACAGTTTTGCGTGTATCGTTTTACCTTGCAGTCATTCACAGCCATCTAGATATGTCATCAATCAACCTTGATAGCCAGTTCGTTTTATTGCAACGTTAATAATGACTGCACTTTTCAGTCTGTGGCGCCATTTCAAATGCATCGATTGACTTACAACAAATCAAGTTATTTACGTGTCATGCATTTTTAAACCATATCAAACTTTAAATTTCATGTTGAGTTAAAAGTTACTTATCTATCATCTCTAGTGACAATACAAAATTATTTGGTTTTAAAAGAAAATTTTTAAATGATACTTATCTGGTGTTCTAATGAATTGTTGCTTGTTTGGTAAATCAGAAATATAATTCTTTATGTTATGAGAAAAATTTAGATAATCATTAAATTTCAAATAATTGCAAAATTAGCAACATTTCGTAGATAATGTTTTTCCAACAAAATAATTTACTTGTGTTTCTTCTTGGGCTAATCTATCCAAGTGGTAATTGCCAATCACCATAGGAATCGTGCTCTTATTTGAGGCTACATTTATAAAGTCCATAAATTCAAATCAGACTCAAACCAATCTATTCGGTTGGAATCTTTACCAAAGGTTGGTAAACCATAGCTTGATATCAATATACTAGCTTCATTTTTGTAAAACAAATTGAGGAAATTTTGATTTCAATATCTTTAAAATTGTGTATCATGTTGTTATTAAATAAAATGTTCTGATATTTTGAACATATTGACAGGAAATATGTATTGTTAAGTATTCTTAAATGTAACCTCCATTAAAAATATTGCAAAAATGCCAAAAATTTCTTCAAAATCCAATTTTGAATGAAATTCTCTCATTTCTGTTATTTCCAGTTTACGTTTTCCAGTTCCTAGACAACGTAAATCACTATACCAAAGATGTTTTATTCAAATCTGTCCATTTTAATTCAACATTATGAAGTTAAAAGTTAATTGGTTAGAATACAATTGAAGTTTACAAATTTTTGATGCTGAAACTGCTGTTAGCATGAAGAATAAAATGTTTTTAATACTTTACCAAGTTCATCATTTAAGAACCTTTTACCCATCTAAGTTCATGTTTCCCAGAATTTAACTATACAACATATTATAAATAGTAACTTTAATATTGTGATTAATAATAAAAATTATCTCATTAGAAAATAAATATGTTATCACTTATCACTAGAAGCCGGATCAATACGTATGCGTATCCATATGCGTATTTTTAAAATAAAATATATGCTCTATTTATTCAAATAAATGTCTCTTATACATCACCTTTTGCACCGAACTTTTATCTATCTTATAGGATATTCTAGAATAAAAAAAAAATATATTGTTAAAACGTTATCGCTTAATAATAATAGGGATCACACACAAAGTTCTGTACTTTTTTAATATATTTGTGGGTTTCAAATAACTTTTATATTTATATCATTTTTTGTAGAAATGTTCAAATAATACGTCAACATTTTTTCGACATGATTGTTTTTCGTTCAGAACCTTCGTAGAAAAATATTATACTTGATGATAATGAAATGCGACTTGGTAAACGTATTCTTTACAAAAATTAAATCATTTTTACTTGGAACACCTATTTTGAGAACCGCAGCAGAATCGAGATGGCGGTAAAAGCGGAGTACCAAATACAATATCTATAAGTAGTTTTTATAATAGAACAAAGTATTTAGAAAGATATTTGTAGAATGAAGCTTTTGCTACAATTCGCCGCATGGTACACAAATATGAGTCGAATGGTTTACAATACGGTGTCTATAATGCAATTTGTTTTTTTTTTTTTTTTAATAACATTTCAATTCTTTTTACAATTAAAAATATCCTATTAGATAGATAGTTAGCCCCTTAAAAACAGAGCTCATGTGTGTTGAATAATTTGATTTTTAATTGGTCCTTGCATATATTTGTCCGCATCATTTATCACATCTAACACCTAAATTCGTTAAAAAGTAATAGTTTGTCAAACTAGAACAGAACTTACAATATTCTGCTTTGTTTACAATATTATCTTATGAGATTTAGTTTCTTGCAGAGCCACCAACATTTAAAATATTTGAACGTAAAATTTTACGAAGAATCTTCAGCTCGTCCAAGAAAATGGAAAATAGAAAATAACGAAAAATGACAAACTATGTGATCGATTCAATGAATATGACATTATAGTGTTCACAAAATAACCCTAAAAAGAATATTTGAAAGCTTCCCAGGAACATTATTACAAAGGAAATACCAGGTAACAGATGGATAGAAATGTATACAAAGATCTGCGAAAGGTCAATGGCCACAACTAGAGATATTCTCCTGATTGTAGAACTGGAAGCAGCTTAGAGACAGCAAATCCTCTGTAGCTGCGTTATGCATACATTTTCCCATCGCGGATAGGTGAAAAATTTAATAATTTTCATTGCGGGCCAGCAATGATAAAGTGTAAATTGTAAACTAACTGAAGTTTATAAGAGTATAATATATATTGTATTTATACATTTTATACAGCATGTCGTGCATTAAAATACACGACATGCTGTATAACTTAATTAATTAATAATATACTAATATCAATAAATAATATTTAATAATTAATTTAAAAACATAATTTTCACAAAAAATGGGGGGCTGATAAAAAATTATTTAACCGTTTTAATAAGAAAATGTAAGTATAGGGATCTAATACAACGTTTATATAACAAGTCTATGCAAATAATCATTTTCTGTTGCTCGGTAAACAGACTGTAACAATAAGTAATGCCCCCTTCAATGAATTTTAACACAAATAACTCATTACTTAAATAAAATTTTGGACATAAGTTACACATCTTATGGAAACTCTTGAAGGGGTTTTTGTGCAATAAAATTAAAATGTAAACCGAAGAAGTTGCACGAGCTGCGTCGTTCCATTAAGATGGCCGCAGTATTCGAATATCGCTGGCGTTATGGTTGTAGCTAAAAACACTATTAATTACGCTATAAACCGTCAACAGCAAATTGGCCCTACACAAAGAAACCTGGTTCAAGTCATCCACTAGCGCCAAGCGGTCTAGAAGAACGTTTTCTTACCCAAAATTTCTGCGCTATGGTGACTTGCTCTTAACTTTTTTTGCACTTCGTCTCGCAGAAAATCGAAATTTGACAATTTCACCACGAGCTATCCAAAGAACGTTAAGATAACAAGGGCTTATATCTAGAGGAGTTATAAATTGTCCGGATTTGCTCGCAAATCATCCAGCTGAAAAACATCGATTCGTTCGCGAGCCTTTGGACTGACTGGATGTAGATTAGAGCATTATATAGTTCACAAATAAGTTGCGGTTAAATAAAAAAAACTCCAGACTGGCACGAATGCGTGTTCCGAAGGCATGGCCAGAATTTTTCGACAATCATAATTTTAATTCAGTAACAGTAGCTTTTTGGTTTAGGCAGACAAATCAATGCACTCTCATGATAAAAAAAATAGGTTCACAACGCCTAGATAGGCGTATAAGTGACAGAGAAGGTAAGTTCTCCGTTTTTAGACCGCTGGTCTTAGATATGAAAGCCACTTGGTCAGTGTGGTGTTTCGGACGGTTATATTATCCTTGTATGAGCAGGTACTCATTTATTAGTGCTTGAGGCTGAGTCGATCCCTGAGCTGTCTGCACAAAACCCGAAGAAGATGGGAGGTACCGAACCAGCGTCCCTGTGCTCCGTAGGCAACTGTCTTACCACGACAACTCTTAAATATGCCAATGCACTCTCATACCAAGCTTTTTTTTTTTTATTGAGAATGGCACTTTGATTACAGAAAGGTATATCAAGAACTGTTCAGAAGATAACGTTCTACCTTATCCTCCATATATTGGCAGTAATTTTAACGTAATGCCCAATAATTCACGTCCACATTTAGCGCGAATTATGAACTTAATATGAAGTGGAAATTCGTCACTAACGGTGGCCAATTCGCAGCGCAGGTATAAATGCGACAAACCATTGAGATACACTTGGGCAACGCATTAGATATCGGGTATCAATGCCTCAAACACTTTAGTAGTTAAGGGTAGCCCTTGATTAGGAAAACATTCAGCACAATGAGACCACTAACTTAAGTCAAAGAAGACCAAAGCGTAAAATTTTCACCTCACGTTATCAAACGTGAGGTGTCACCCTTATTTTAGCGCTGTCATTAAATTAAAATTATACCAAAATTTGTTGCTTTCAGCCATTTTTCGGTATTAAATATCATTTAATAAATTTTAGTCTTTAAAATTCTAATTAGATTATTATATCCATATGATTATGAAATTTTATTTCTGACACTATACCAAATTACCTGCCTGAGAAGAATTATTTTTTCTCTGAATCTAGAACACATTATTACGCTGTAAGAATTAAGGTAGCTGCCAAATATATATTTGTTCGGAATAGCGATATATTGTAAGTATATATCACTGCCAAGGAAAGCTGTTATCCTGGGTTGCCTGTCAAATGATCGGAAGTAACTTTCTTTTAACCTTCATTATTCTGACGTATATGATATACTTGAATGTCAAAAATACATTTTCGTGTAGGTGTAGCTTATGAAAGCCTGCTAACAAACCTTTAAATTCGACAAACGTTATTCGATGAAATCTGATCACGTCTCAATATTAAATATGATAAAAAGGGAAAAAAATAATAACACGTACCGCTACATCTTTTTAAAGATACGCTAATTCTTTATTTTTATTTTCCTGGTACATGTTAATTAAGGAAACAAGATTTTGTGAAAGAATTTAATGAAGTAAGTATTAAGTTGCTACATAATTTTTAGAAAATATCAAACAAATAAAGATTAAATGTTGGACTACTAAGAAGCTATACCATGTGGCCATATTGATAATTCACAATATTTGTCACAACTTTAATTGGTTTAAAGATGCCGAAAATACAGTGGCTAAAGACAATCTGCGTACAAGCCTACAATAAAAAAAAAAAGTATTACCAGGGCTTTATTACCAAAAAAGTAAAATACTATAAATTTTATTAATAATATTCATTATATACCAAACATATAAACGTAATTAAAGTTTTATTCAATAATATTTATACAAGTAACTAAAAATTACAAATGAAGAACTCAAAATATGGTTCAAACAAGTCTGCGTACATGTTTTTACATATATGGGAGGTACATATTCGCAGATATGTACTTAAAATCTCTGAATATGAAAATTTGTTAGTATTTTATACGTGTTCGTTATGAATACATACGTGTTATATTAAAAAATACGTATATCAGTATATTTAAATTAAAGAAGTTTTATCAATTTAAGTGCAAGAAGTTTATTACTCGTGATGTGCAAATAGTTTGCAAAAAAGGTTTTCAGCTGTCTTATGATTTAAGAAAAACTTTTATAAAATTAAGAAACAAAAGCAATACTTTAAGGAAATTGGTTCAATAATAGAAAAATCTTATTCAACCGACGAAAGGGTGATTTTAGAAACAGTGGTTCACTTAATGTAAAATCTGGTTCAGGTCGACCAAAAGTTTTGACACTAAAAGAAGAACAAAAAATTAGTGCAACAGTAATTAGAAGCGAGATCATTCAAATTAGTGGTAAGATTATTTCAACTGAAACGGAGCGTAATGTTTTGAGAAATGCCAAATATCACGGTAGGGCTGCGCGTCATAAACCATTTATTTAAAAAATTAATAAACAGAAACGTATAAATTTCGTTAAACAACATCTAAATAAAGTAAACGAGTAGTGGAACACAGTGATATTTAGTGACGAATCGAAATTTAATATTTACAGTTCGGATGGAAGAAGAATTGTAACACGGTGGTGGTAATGTTATGGTATGGGGATATACGGCAGCTAAAGTTGTAGAGAATTTAGTTTTTGTTGAAAATGCTATGAGCAAACAATCTTATTTAAACATTTTAAAAGAAAATATAAAAGAGAGCGCCATTAAGTTAAGAGTTAGAAAATGATTTCTTCTTCCAACAGGATAATGATCCGAAAAATTCTTCTTATTTAGTGAAAGAATGGCTCCTGAATAACATTCCTAATCAACTTCGTACTCCCCCGCAATCACCGTTTCTCAATCCTATATAACATTTGTGGGAATTATTAGAAAGAAGAATAGAGCATGACAAAATATCATCCCAGAAATGCCCAGAGGGTCACGTCCCTACACGTGACCCTATGAGATACTAAGAAAATATCGATATTTCGAAATCGATAATATCGAATAAAAATTATCGAAAAAGTATCGAAAGAAAAAATGAATATATTTTCTATAAATCGTAAAAAAAAATCTATTTTGTTCTTATAGTAACAATCTAATTGTTTTACAATAATAAATAGATTAAACTAGTATGGGCATTAAATAGAATACACGACGGAAAAGTGACAGGTCACCTAGGTAACAATAAATTGGGCACCTACAAACAACGTAGGCGAGGAAAATTCGTTAATAAAAAAACTAATAAATAAGAGGAGTTCATGAAGAGAAGAGGTAGACGAGGCCATGAAGCCTAGTAAGAGATCATATACACACCAGTTTTGCAAGTGAAAGATCGGAAATCCCTTCGTAAAATATTTATTATCTATGATCGTTTTCCTAATTCTGCTATCCTAGATTTTTACTAACTTAACTTAACCTAATTACCTAATTGATCGTATTTACTAGATTTTATTACACTATTCTTAATGGGCTAATGTTTGGGGAAAAATAAAGTATTGTATACCGAAAAACTAGGTTTAGCTGAGGTTTAGTTAGTAAAAATATAGGACAGCAGAATTAGGAAAATAAGGAAAACGATAATAGATAATAAATATTTTACGAAGAGATTTCTGATCTTTCACTTGCAAAACTGGTGTGTGTATATGAACTCTTGCTGAAGCCTATAGGTCTGAGTGATTGTCAAAAATAGAATTAAACACCCCACTCTTCTTTATTGCAAGCACCAAGAAAACTCTTTGGTCTATTTTGGTAAAACAGGTCCATAATTTGCTTCTTGGTGATAACATTTTTAATTATAATATAAAAATAACCATTAACATTTCATAACCTCAAAAGTAGATGAAAAAGGCGCCAAAAGCCAGCAACTTCTAAACCGTTTAACTCAGATTTCTTGGCGCACTATGTCCTGCGCCATTGCGATTCTATACCACTTCTACCAGTTGAATTTTTATAAGTGTATCTTATTGAAAAAAATACAGAAATAGTTATATGTGCATGAATAAAAAATTTACGATATTGTTTCAGTAAAAAAAAAATCTTATATGACGAAACCCGAAAACATGAATTACCCTCAAATTAACATGTGATAAATGGCCCCTAACGTGTAGTAGACTACCGAACTGACAAGTTCCTGGGTTTATATATACAACGTTCGCAATTTTTGTTTTTTAAATTTTACCTTTTTTCCTGTAAAAAAAAATAAAATTTACCTTTTTGCAATGTAAAAAAATAACCGTGAGTCATGTGTTTTTTTAGTAAACGCCCACGCGGGTCACGTCGTCAACCATCGTGACCTGTTAAAATTCACGACCAGCTCCCATCTCTAGTTTATGAGGCCCAACAGTAATTCTCATTGCATATTTTGTTTCATTACAAAATTTATTCGTCTGCCTCTTTAAAAAATTATCTCTGCAAAGATTCATCCAGATAGTAAAGCTTTCATATTTATATATTTGCGACTTAATATGACTGTTTTTAACATATTTCTTTGAAAGTATTCATATTTTTCCTTTCACAAGTAATCGCACTAGAGTTCTGGGCAGACTATACTGGTACAGTCATCGCATCAATCAATTTAAAAATGTAGAACTAGACTATTTTTTTAAATTTTATTTCTTTATTTTAACAATTTCTAAAACCCCGCCAAATGTGTAGTCGCATCTATATAAGCATCAGAAATTCAGTTTAGCACATACATTTTTATATTTACTACGCAACGTGAAATATTTTCAGTACAAGAAATTTAATTAAGGAACTTTTACTACAGACAAATTTTATAGCAAATAAAAAAGGTCTTCAAACTCTAAATTGTTTTTCAGGGTAACATTTTACTTTCATGTATTACTATGTAATAAATAACAGGTATTACAGGAGTTTAAAAATGTGAACTTTTAAACTATAAGTATAACTTTATATAAATTTTTTAAAATAAGCAAACATAAAAAAGTGAACGATAGAATTATGTAGAATAAGCTTCTCATATGATGAAGTAATTAATGTTAAAAAATCAAGCTCGTTAAAAAAATTAAATTCTGAACAGAAGTAGCTGAAAATCAACTCTGAAACAAACTGTAAAAAAACTTGGTTGGTTTATCTAAAATTAATTAGATATTACGCGATAGTATTATACGACAATTGCGTCACTATGAGGAGTTTATAACACACTACTTAAAATCGAATTGAGGATTATATATGCAGTGGAAGCCGTTTAACATGAAACCATAGGAACAGAAATATGTTTTCACGTTAAAAAAAAAGAAATAAATATATTTCTTTATCAAAAGAGTTAATAGAAATTTTACTTGCGCTCAAATTTTTAATTGTACAATTGAAGGACATATATTTACGTAAATTTATTTTTCATGAAATTCGTCACTTTATACGTGTCTCTAGATATGGTAATAAAAATTCATTAATCGATCAATTGATCATTTGATTAATCGAAAAGTTATAATAGATTTTCGGTTAAATTGGTAGAAAATAATCGATTAACCGATTATAGAATCAAAAAAGTAAATACACATGTGAACAAAAAAAAAAAAAAAATGTACTGCCTTAATGTTGTATTTTAAAGGCTGATAAAAAAATATTTAACCATTTTATTAGGAAACAATAAATAATGGGTGCTAATGCAATGTCTGCATGAAGAGATATATATATTTTTTGCTAATCATACAGACTGTAACATAAATAATGCCCGTTTCAACGAAGACTATATAAAATCGCATATTAAGGGCGTAAGTTATAACACAAATAACTCATTGTTAAAATAAAATTTTGCCATTCGTTACCCATCTTAGAGATTTATAAACCCCTACAATTCTTTGTTTTTGTGCAATAAAATTAAAATATGGTCCGAAGACGTTGCATAAGATGTGCCTTTATATGAAGATGACAGCAGTATTAGACTATCTCTGGTGTTTTGGATGTAGCTAAAAACTCATTAAAAATTAATTACGCTATAAAGCGTCATCAGCAAACTGGCCTCTACAAACCTGGTTCAAATCAACCACGATTTCTTACCCTAATTGTTCTGGGTGATTGTGACTGACCCTTAACTTTTCTCGCACGTTGTCTCGAAGAAGATCGAAATTTGGTAATTTCATCACGAACTGTCCAAAGATGATAAAATACTCAAATTAATACCGCACGTGCAACATCCCTGACAAAATAGAAGCAGGGAAACAATCCAAAGCAAATCAATGAAGATATCATATTTCTGAAAGAAACTAACTTATATGATACAATTTAAATTACGTACTCTAACAACCATAATGTATTTTTAATTCCACTAAAATGTTACTGTATAAATAAATGAGTACACCAATATACCGGGTGCTAATGACCAAGAAGTCAAAGCACTCTTTTGTTTCAAAATAAAAAAGAAAAGAAAAATAAAACATAGTAAAATATACCTCTGGCATCGCAAATAATTTTAACCAGTGAATTCTTTGATATAATATTATCATAATTAGTTGGTGTTCAGCTGTGGAAAATTTAAACTTTCGAGGGCCTGAAGTTAATAATCACTTTGGTACCCCTGAATTAAAGCAAAAAACCCTTAATTTTACGAATCCTCTATTGCAATATTTATCATAAGTATGTACATTATAATAGATGTTTAAATATTGCACATACGAGGGCCACACTGAAATTTGTGAAATACAGAAAACAAATTTTCTAAAAGAGGAAAGCTTCGAGTTAATTATTTACTAGAATTGATGCAAAATAGTCTCTGATAGCTACGTAAATATCTTCTTTGGACGAAAAACAGCAACCACATACATTTTTTTTTCAGGTTAAAAAATAATCAGAAATCGAACATAATAGAATACGGTGGATATTCGATACTTTTGACGTTATCATCTGCAAGAAACTTTACCGTTCTGCCAGCCGTAGAATAGTAAGCGTTATCATAGTGAAGATTAAACCTTTTACATTCAACTTTTAAAGAAATTCTTGAAAACATATTTTGTCTACATGTTGACTGCAATAGTTTTCTGTCCATCCAACTGGGTAGCCTTGACAGGCTCCGTATTGAAGAAAACGGCGTACCTTCTCCATGACTGCTCGTTGTTTTTTCACTGTGGTAAGCATAGGGTCATCTTTAAACACGCATATTCTTCTTTCTTCACGCGTTTAATCATCGGAAAATGATATATACGTTTCGTCGGTTATCACTATTTTAGAGATGATGCTATTACTGATATATATATATTTTTTTTATTTGTTTCGTAAAATACATAAATGTAAATATTGACAGGAGAATGTCAGTGTCCTATCTTGGTGAGGATTGCAACTCCTGACTACTTCAGTTTTCACCACAATTCTATTAAATACTCATAATATATTCTAATGTTTAATAAAATTTATGATTACAGAAGGATTTTGCAATTCCATCAAACCACTTACGTGCCAATATTATTGTAATATTTTATTTATCGTAATGAAAACAAGATAATTCATTATTTAGAATAGCAATATTTATTTTATGCAGTAAAATATCAGAAATCCATGTTTTCATAATAATATATTAAATCCCAAATGAAATAATAAAATTTAAGTGATCAGTCAGCAATTGCAAATTAAAATAGTTTCACAGATCACATAAATCTAGATTTAAAATAATGAATACTAATTTAATTAGTTTTCTGAAATTGTATGACTGAAATTTCAATTAATACTTTTCTGTTTTATTAAATTTTATACCATTTTATTTTAATTATTATTTTATTGAAATCATGTCCTGAAACCTATTAATTTAAATAACTAACTATGATTTAACATAACAGAGATTAAAATGTGACAATTTCATTTTTTATTTTAATTAATCCAATTGCCAAATTTTCTAATATTCCAAACATCACAATACATTATAAACACAAACAGATTTACGAACGAAATTAGATTAGTAGAAAGAGAAAAAATAGGTGGCAGTATTTTACTTTATCCATAACTGCTACATTTTTATAGTTAAATTTCAATACTTCACAATACTTTTTATGCTGACGACTATTAGTAATTTTACCTCGATGATCTAAAAGAGGTAATATAAAGATTATCTGAAACAAGTGTTTCGGTCTGTAAATAGTACGACACTAACTGAAATTAGAGCAAGAGCTGCATATATCATCTCTAACTTCTATGTTTACGTTCAAGCCCTCAAACAAACGCTTTTAAATAACTTGGGAGCATCATTTATTATAATGGTAGTCTTGATATAGAAATAAATAATCGAATATAAGTTACTGCCAATTCATACGATAACCTAATAAAAAGTCTTTGGCTATATCAATGACCTTAGACTCTATACTAAACTTGTTGTCTATAAAGTTGTAGTGCAACCTTACTTTATATGTCAGAAACATGGACGCCATATTGCAGACTCTATTGTCTTTGTACAATTGTTGCCTGAGGACAATTTTAAAAATAAATATAACTGGGGCAATATATCTGTTCTACTAGATACCACAAACCAGAACACATTTCTTTTTGAAGTTTGGATATCTTTTTGTCTTAGGATTTAGCAGCTCGGAATAGATATATACATATGCATGTGAACTAATATCGGAGATTCTTCAGTTATTTAGTTCTTCTACGATCCGTATGTTACTCTAGCCTAGAATTTTTTCTTGAGCAATGTCGTTGTCGTTAGATGAATATTCAAATTTATTGCTGATAATTTAACCCTAGTATTTTAACCTGTATGCCACCGAATACTGGTGCGCCGTCAAGGAATTGCTGATGTGACGTATAAAACCCACTGGTGTACCGCCAGTCATTATTGCAGCAATCAAATATATATGAAAATGACACAATAATTATAAAGTCATTTATTAAACTTTAAACCTAAGTTAACACAATCTTTATATACAATCTTCGTCACAAAAAATTGATGTACTCCAAATGATTTGTAACATTGAATTAAACAAGCACAGCACGCCTTTGTCATGCTTAAGGGCGTCTGGTATCCCAGTAAAATATCACGTCACATAAAGCTCCAATTTTACAAAACTATTGTAAAATCTGTTCTTATGTATGTCTGCGGAAGACATAGTTAGAAAAGTCCAAGTATTCGCAAAGAAATATCAAAAAAGAATCATGCATATTTCTTGGTTTGATATAATCACCAACAAAGATCTTTGGAATCTAACATACCAGAGAAAATTATTACCGAGGTCTTTATACCGAGGAAATTATGCTCTTACCAAAGATACCAATCATATATCCAGGCTGGCTATCGACTGTAATCCTCAAGGCAGTTGTTAAATGGGCAGACTTGAAACCATCTTGAGAAGAACAATTCAGTAGGAATTGAGAGAATATGGGAAAACTTGCCAACAAGTGAAACATCTCGCACAGAATAGTCCCAGAAGCCGAACATTTGGGAAGGCCCTCTGAAAATTTTTCATTATAAAAATGAAGTGGTGTTTTACACCTTTAACATCCTGTTCGATGTATAGTCAGTTAAAAGACAGAACTGAATAACCATTTAATTGGTCTTCTTAAAATATTATTTCTAACTTGTACGTCATCGGCGAGAAAAACAGTTTCGTTAGCTTATCTAATGTCATTAATTGTCTTGCTATTTACGATTATGACAGTGGCTTAACAATCCCGAAGAGCCTTTTTAAAAATTGCATCCTAATATAGGTTAAAAAGTATGGGGGATACAGACCTCCATTATATCCGAATTAATACCCAATCTCTCCATCACATCCTAAATAAACGTCGGTAAACCCATATCTCGAAGGTTTCCTACTTTTCATTTATTCCTTAACATCAAATTCTTGTAGTAACTGTTTTCTTTAGGATGAATCTTTTAGGACAGTATAATGGCACACAAGCATGTTTCGATAAATGAGGTTGAAATTCTGGGGCTTATATAAAATAATAACAATAACATCAAACGAAAAATTCAATCATTATTATTAGGTCGTGAACTTATCTAATTGATCTCGTATAATATCATCCCATTTTTGCTAAATGTGACTCCAATCATTGAATAGTAAATTAATAGGTCAAGTAGATATTCTGTGCTTCCAATTAGAGTATCAGTTACAGTAACAATGAAACACCATTGGTCTATTTACGTCAGAAGGGCAATGAGCCACAGGCGTCGCTAAATTCCACTATTTAATTACCTTGATATCTGGTTATCTGATTCGACAATACGCACGTCACACAACTCGGGACATTCATATGATGAATCAGAACCGACACAAAACCGTTAACGGGTTTTATTTTTTATCGGGACGAATTTCGTTAGTCATGATGGATTTGTTCGGTAGCGATTGTTTTGTTGAAATACTTGATGCTCTTCATTGTATTTTACATCAGCAAATCTAATTTTCAAGCGTATGTTTAATTCACCTGGTATGCTGGAAATACATTTTAAACTTGGATTATTTTGCTTACGATACTAAATTTACACGAGAACGTTGTTGCTATGACCAGAATAATGTATTTTTGTTTGATTATTTATTTCTTCTTTATAGTTTTTGTTTCCGTTATAGTGGAAATAATAATTATATTTATATAACAATTATAGCCAAATATTGTTAAGTTCGTTAAGAAGGCAACTAGTATATGAACCAGATATGGTTATTGGTATTTGTTACTTATTTGGCTAAGAAGCATTCTCGGCGAGAGAGGTCCAGGCAGAAGACATATTTCATGGTTGAAAATTTTCAAGGAATAATTCTCTGCGACAACTATGCAACCCTTCCGGTTAGCTATTGATAAGGTCAAGATTGCTGTCAAGACTTTGTTTGAAAATGTTTCTGAATGACTCTTTTTTGTAAAAGCTGGTTGAAAATACCCAACTTTTACATTTTTTGTTAAATCACAAAATTTAAAGTGAAATTTTGAAGTAACGAGATTAGCTTATGAGTTGAAATTGAAAGAAATATTTGAGAACAGAGTTATAACACAAAGGAGTAGACAAAATTTTGCAGAGAAAGATTCATTATTACAGGAGCTACAAAAGGCTAAACTTTGAAATTTTTCTAGTACATTCATTTTTTTGGCCCAATTTTAGGCTTTTTATCTATGCCAGTTTAAAAAAAATATTTCTGGATTTGTTCCAATCAATAGATCATAAAAATTTGTATTACATTGCAAAGTTTCATTTGTTTTGCTTATATATACCCAAGGAAATATTTTGACTGGAAGTAGCAAAAATTTCACAGGAATACTATACATGGTCGCAGTATGGTATCAAAAAAAACCTCTTCTTCCCGAAATATTCCACTGGCAAATCTTAAACTTTACCAAAGTTAGTCTGAGCCACGTAAGATTCAAAATACAAAGTTTCATCAAAATCCGTGAGGGTAAGGATGGTAAGGTAAAGTTGACATGGAATGACCCTTATTCATCAATATAGAACAATTAATGGATTTAATTAAATTAAATTATTTTTTGCAGGCAAAAATTCTTCCAGTGGTTTGGCCAGACTGCGAAGAAATTTGGCCTGTCCGCGAAAAATAATATAACTGATTTAAATTCAATAATTATTATTAGACTGATGTATAAGTACGCAAAACAATCTACTACAAGGGTTACCAAAACTACTAAGGGATAAAAATCCAGTAGATGAGATAACACTGAAAAGAGGGCTTTAGATTAAAATTCACAGAGCAAAAGAAGAGTTGGGAGGCTAAAACAAATATTACGACTAGGGTTGCCATAAGTTTTGGAAATACAAGATTGGCACCGTATTTAGTTCTTGTGTCCAGTATTAAAACATAGCATGCATGTTGTCTCGTGTAATTAATAGCGATTTTTTATTTTTTAATGGATGTTCACGCCACCATCTTTAAATACTTATCTTTATTTTATACAGTTTAGTAGGAGATGTATAATAAACCACATGTTTTTTTAGTGAGAGTTGTCAATTGTCTTTCGCTGTAGACAGTTGTCGCTAGCAGTCTATTTTTTTCCTTTTTTGTACTTCCTGCTTTGTTGCAACTACGACCGCTAACTTCGGTCTGTTTGTCATCTTGTCCTATTCATAATTTTACTACTACGTAAGTGGGAGTGCCTTTAAGACTCAGCTGTGTTGTGTGAGTTGTTCTTGTGTCTAACGCTCCAACAGCCAGTTGGTGCCAGCAGAAGACACAAGAGGCCCTATCCGACACATCGAACCAGCACTTAGAGGTAAGCCCCGTTGTGCCATTGTGTTACCCATATTTTACACCCGTTCATCCGAACGAACGCAGCCAGCTTACAGTCCACATCTTCAGAGCCGTTTTTCCTGATATATATCAGGAACGACGCTACAGTGGATCAAACGTGAAGAGCCTTTTATTTGTGAGATGTACAAAAGATTTGTCTGTATTACTTATTTTAATGAAATGCGCTCAATTTGAGGATATCAGGGAGAGGCTTGGCTAGAACTACTGTCTGTCAGACGATAGAGACTAGTTCACTTTTTAGCTTGTAGGTAACATTTATTAATGTAGTTATTATAGTAATTTGTATTATATATATATATATATTATAGTTCATTATATATATATATATAATACAAATTACTATAATAACTACATTAATAAATGTTATATATATCATTGTAAAAGGTCTTTTACAGACCATTATTTTAAAATTTCGACGAAAAGTCAACGTAATTTTAACAGGATTCTGTTATTTGTGCTTTTCATCTCTGCACTTTTGTATTGTCTATCCTAAGTGGAAACGTTGGATATTCACTTTACATAATATATTTTTCATTTTGTCACACGATATCTTAATTATAGTGTTCAATTAGATAAGTAATTGGATAAATTAAGAATGAACTTACGTACAAACTAATGAAGATGACCCACAAAGATAGAAACATGGAACTTACCTAGAACAAAAATAAAATAATTAGTACAAATACAATGTACATATAATGTTTAATAAGATACTGAGACTTTCGGCGCCATAAGTAAAATGAAGGTTGATACATTCTGTATTAACGTTAAAAGAATTACGAAGGCAGTTAGACAAAATCGCGAATTAATAATAATAAAAAAAACATAATTTTGTTCGTGAAATTATTTTAATTTAAAAAAATAATCTTTCAGAACTTCAACACACTTTGTTCAGTGATGCTCTGGTACCTTTATCCCATCTTGGGATTCCAATTCCTCAATGCTCTCACAATATTCACATAATGTGAAGAAAATCGTATGAAATCAAAGAATCTATGATTGAGAATTGACAAAGGGCAGACAAAGATAAAATTAGACGGATGGACAGAAAGTCGTACGTCAATTCTTGTATTTGCCATAGAAAGAGGACATTTATATAAGCATATTCATTATGCTGATGATGACAATTTATTTGTTTAATAAATGCTGTCTTTTGTCAGGGATGTTTTTGAACTGTTGGTCCAAAATATTAGCAAAAGATTATAGTTAAAGGTAATGGGATTCGGACCAGTCGAAAATAAAAACAAATTTATTAACTTCGCTAACGTTTCGATTTTAATTTAAATCTTCATCACAGCTTGATTAATAGTCACGATATAAAATAACAATTTTAAAATTAATAAAGAACACATCATATTGTCCGGTTATTGAAGAGATATTGAGATCATCTAATCAAGATTAGCAAAAGATTTTTCCGTTAACGTTTTATTCTTTGAAAAAAATATAAAATATCTGATATAGCAAGAGTTAAATTTAATGAGGTAATTGGATTAATCTCTTATCCAATCATAATAAGCTTATCAAACGCATAGACCAGTAACCAGCAACCACCAGTGGATTCAATGTTCATGGACGTCATACTATAAATAACTTTATTTTTCTAGATCTTACTAAATAAATTATTTGGAAAATAAACGCTGTTATGTAAGCAATATTTTGTGTATATAAAAACAACATTTTTATCAGTAATAACCAACACCGTTATTGTTCAAATTACTAGTTGTTCAAAGTCTAGTGCCCTATTAGGATATAAAGGTGCTTTCTGATCGTGCTCGTCTTAACGTTACTTTATTACGATCTATAATGTAGTAATGTAGTAGCTATTATCCGAATGTCGGAACAGAGTCTTACAATGTATGCTCATAGAGTAACACTAGTAGTAGGATAAAAGTAGCGGAAGTCAAAATTTTGTTTTAATCGATCCTTCATTGTTGTTTCGATTTATGGATTGTTTCTGGACTGAAGTCGTTCATCTTCACCTTAAGGAAAAGTTCGAGAAAACAGGTTAACTCGGCGATGGTCAATTTGGCGATAAGAACTCTGGGGAAAAATATGTTTTATATATTTATTTTATTTGGACATGGTATAAGACAGATTCCAATAATAAGATGTCACTTGTACAGAAAATTAATACAAAAAGAACAAATTTAGCTACTTAACAATTAAATTAAATATAATAAATATACAATGTGAACGTATATACACTATTTGGCTCCACTCATTTTTACTATAAAATAATAAAAAGTGATATTTGTATTTGATTTAAAAAGAACCCCACATATTTATTAAAAACATTTCCGATGTTGATGAGCTCGCTGGTAAAATGATATTAAGTGGACTATATTTACTAAAAGAAATATGCACATACATTTTTTATTCAAAATTGTCACTTATGTTTGTTTACATACACACATGATAAATTTAAAAAATTAAAATTAAAAAGAAAAAAAAAAAATGATGTGAAGTGTGAATTTTCACACATTACAGGTTTTCGCAGGTATATAATATGTGAAAGCGGCAGGCTGAGTGTGTAGGACAAATTTTGTTTTGTAGTAATCGCGGCAAAATGAACGATATTTTTAAAATAATTTTTCGTCTGTTAATCTGAGATCTTGAAAACAAATTTTATGTTAAAATATTTTTTTGTTATTTTTAATTCGAACACCTAATACCATTATTTAGGTTTCTAAATAAATGCAGTATTTTTTTTTTTTTTATAGTAAGGTTCATTAAGATTTTGAAAATTGCGCCTATGACTTCCATTGGTTGTTTTAAGTCATATGCTCCGCCCCTCTGGTTTCGTATACATGACACATATAATGAAAATATAATTCCAACAATTTCAACTGGTTATTAAATTTACGCTCTTAAAAATTAAATGCAACATTTGCCAAAACATAATTAGAATTTT
Organism: Liopterus haemorrhoidalis; assembly: GCA_963971575.1. Lineage (NCBI taxonomy): Eukaryota > Metazoa > Arthropoda > Insecta > Coleoptera > Dytiscidae > Liopterus > Liopterus haemorrhoidalis. The sequence continues at coordinate 46,813,896 of OZ020611.1, read as the reverse complement.
GACAAAATAATTTAAACAAAATAAAAATGAAAAAATTGTCTCCTCTGCCCAGCAGCGAAACCTAGTTTGCTGCAATCTAACCATTAAACCAGGATACGCCTTTTAGTATAGTGTTTTACATAACTATAACTTTTGTACATCGTCAACCAAAAACACAAAAATGCGTTATTTTCTGAAAACATAATCTGATCAAAAATTCCTGTTGTACTATTCCGTGTACAACACTTAGATTTTTTTCAGATTTTTAGTTTAAACCAGCTGGGCTACAGGGTGTGGGACAATTATTTTTTTTGCACAATTTTGACAAAAATCATGTCAAAATAATTTATTTTGCAAAAAGAAAATTTTGATCGTTAATCCACGTAGCCCTTAGGGCTTTCATCTGATACCCTACTCAGAATTTAAAAAAAAATATATTTGTTTATATTTTTAGGGGGATATGTTTTTTAGATGTTTTAGTATTTTTCATGAGTTGACCATCGCCGTACCGTGACATCGCATATTGTTTAGGAAGGCGATTCAACAAATTATCTATTTTTAGGCCTTTTTCTACGCACATTCTTTTGGAACTATTCTATAGTATTCTAATGTAAAAGTTGTAAAACCAAAATTATTATGGAACATTAACTAAATATGATTTCAATAGGTATGTCTTACTAAAATAGTGAAGAGCAGTAAGACAATGGAAAAACAAATAAAAATAATTTAAATCTGTGGCAAACCTCTTACAACGGAGTCTTTGAAAACTGCTCAATAATTTCTATTTGTGAAAATAATAATGGTATTAGCTTGTCACAAATAATATGTAAATTTGAAAAGCAAGACAGATATTTTCATATGAAAATTGAAATAAACTTGCAAAGTGAAGCATAAAGCAGTTTATTCTTTGAATACGTTTGATATCACTTATTTTAAAGTGTCTCTTTTTGAATACTCGTTTAATGCGTTCAAGTAGACGCGATGGTTAGCTTTAGCGCCAAATTCCTTTTACATTTCATTTGTTATGTTTCACCCGAGCTTTTTTTGTTTTATTTCAACATTAGGTAACATTTCCTTTGTTTTTGCTTGTTTCTTTTGTGGTCGTTTTGAAGTAAAACTGCAGTGCAAATGAGACTAAATATAAAACTGTCAAACTCTTTTCCTTTATTTTACTAATTAAACATTTCCACTAGTTATTTCCCGGACTTCTCGAAAACCACATTAACTCGACAATATTTTCCATGAGTGGATTACTGTCATAGGAATGCTTACTTAGTTCAGCGTCAGTACTTTGCAGCGAAATGATCCGTAATTTCAAGATATAGTGCCATATTTTTGTCTACGCTATCTAATATTTTCCACATTTCATTTTCGAATAGGAAGGAAGACCTCCAACATAACATATGATTTTTACAAATGTGCACTCTAAAACCTAAATTCAACACAGACCTTACCCGATATACCAAAAATGGTCCGAACATTATCAGGTAGCTTTCCTAGAGATATGCGACAATCATCAAGATGCAGTAAATATTTCACTGATGGTTCCAAAAGTGAAAATGGCACCAGTGCCGCTATTATTGTGGGCAACAAGAGCCACAAATACCATCTGCCACATATGGCATCGACCTACACTGCAGAAACCTATGGTCTATGGAAGGCATCTGATATAGCAAAGGAAAAGGCTAGAGAAGATAAACTAATAATCATTTGCACTGACTCCCTCAGTGCAATACAATACCTCAAAAAACAATATAGAAGGAATCCGTTAATCCAGAAAATGCAAGAAAACCTCCACAAAGCCATCGAGAAGAAAACCAAGTTTAAAATGGTCTGGATACAGTCCCACAAAGACATAACCGGCAACGAGAAAAATAATGAAGCGGCGAAATCAGCTCTGCCACTTCCCATCACAGCAGATGACTTCACACCATTATAAAAAAAAAACTCAGAAACCATTGGAGCAGCATATGGGAGAAGACTACGGCAAACAAATTAAAAAGCACGAAACCAGATATTGGATAATGGCCAACAATCGGGACCAGATTGTCAACAAGGGCACGTTTAGAACACAATATCTATACGCACAAGCATTTATTTGAGAATGAAATCGCCCCTTTTTTTGATACATGTAAAACTCAAATAACTATACAACATGTTTCTCAATGCACCAAATACAGACAAGAAAGAATAAAACATAACATACCTAACGACATTAAAACTGCTCTCCAAAACAACATCACAACTATCACAAACACATTAAATTATCTAAAAGACATCAACCTGTACCACCAAATTTAAATTGAAATACTTGTTACCATATGCATTATACATATAAAGGATGTTAGGTAAATGTCCGGCACAATTTAAAAGACAGCATGGTGACGTAGAATGCAATCGATTTTTTCTTTGCCAATTTTCTCTAGAATGTGAATTTCGTCCAAAAATAAACAAACAAAAAAATGCCCCAAATTTTGAAAACCACTGACTTTGTTAATTTTTCATGAGGTCGAATTTCGAAAAATCATTTCTTAGAGGGTTCTTAAGTCATAAAAGTGATATACTCCCCGAATTTTATGTTTCTTTTCCTAGACGAAATTCTATCGAATAAAAAATACCAACTTTCCCCTTTACGGGTGAAATTTAAAAAAAAAGTCAAAACACTTTCTAAATATTTTTAAAAGACTCCTATATGCCAAAAAGGAATGTTATATCACAATAAACACAGAAGATGCGAAGGGTTCTATAATTCACCCTGATTGTAGATTCACCCCTATAGGGGTCAATAAGAACAAAATCCTGAAATAAGTTTTTTAATATTTACATGAGTAATCTTTGTAAGCAAAAACCAAGTCGATATCTTATTGGACCTAAGAGATATTAAGGAAACCGTGAAGCCACATTTTACCCCTTTTAACCCCCTTTTCACCCTCTTAGAGGATGAGTTTCGAAAAATCCGTTCTTAGTGGGTGCTTACGTCATGGAGGGAATATACTCGCCGAATTTCATAATTGTAGGTTCAGTGGTTTAGGCTGGGCGTTGATTATGAGTAGGTAGCTTAGTTACGATTTTATATATATAGATAGAAACCATTTGTCACCAACACTCAATCCGAGATGGGTACCCATAAATCGGAATAGGATGGTAAGATTATTTTTTAGAAAGTTATTGAATTTTTTATATTATTCAATAACCTTATTTGTCTATATTTTTACTTGCCCGACCTTAATATATAAGGGGCAAGTATTGTAATCGTGAAAATTTTCGATGTCGAGATTTTGACTGATGACCACGTTTCATGCTCCAGGGAATCTGAAAATACCTATTTTCGTGCCGTCCGTGTGTGTGTGTGTGTGTGTGTATGTGTGTATACACGATAACTCAAAAACGGTTCAACATAGAGAGTTCGTTCTGGTGCTAAAAAATTCCCCTATTAATTGGGAAGAACCCTATTGTTTTTTATGAAAATCCAAAACCGGAAACGTTAAAGTTATTAAACTTTAAAATTAAAAAAAAAATCATAACTAGTAAACAAAGCCTTGAACAAAAATTTGTATAAAACATAATTAATTGTATTTTTGAAGTTTTACCTAAATCTTTTTATTTTTTATTATTTTTTTTTTTTATTATCATTATTTTTTTTTTTTTTTTTATGGGAGGGCAAGTCTAGCGGAGGTCTCTCTTCGCCACTGGTTTAATTTAATGTGGAGCATCAAATGAAAGGTTTTTTATCCTAGATTAACGAACAAATTTTTTTATTATGCAGCGATTTTAGACAAAAATGTGCCAAAAAACTGTTATTCCCCACCTTATTTCTTAGAGAAGCTAGTTTTAATATTTCAAATCAACTTTTTTGTTCTACGGTGTTTAAAACAATTTTATTCCACAATATTCGTAGTGTAGAGTATATTAAGAAACTGATAAGTTTAAATAACCCTTACTAGCACATGTAGTTCTAAAATAAGTGTTGAAAATATAGTTTAGTGTACCATTAAAGCAATATGGCGTAGCGTGATGGTCTATTTGCCTCTGAACGTTACGAATCTAAATGAACAAATGCTTTTGATAACTTTAGCGTCTGTTAAGAACATAATGTAAGTACTTAAATTTCTTTTCATTGCATTCTCTCTTTATTTCAGATGAAGACGATTTGTGAAGTTTCAAGTTTGAATGTTCGTTCAAATGGAACTATTTAATTTTGATTACTGAAGTTTCATATATCGTTTATTATCGTGTTTAATTAAAGATTTTAATGAGATTTTTAGGGAATATTGCAGAGATTTTAATAAGAGGAATTAGTCAAAATTACAGGAGAATTATTTTATATAGTCTGTTTAAAAACTCCAGAATATTTGCTAGTATGTTTGTCTATCGCTTGATTTACAATGGCAACTTATATATGGAGTTTTTGGTAATATAACACATTTAGTATTGAGAAGTGACGCACTCGAATACGCTAACTGGTGGCCAAATTATTGTACTAAATACTGCAGTACTGTTTAAACTTATTACGTATATTTTAGTTTTGAATGTCGGAAGAAGTTGTGAAAGACCGTATCTCAAAATATATATGAGATAGAGACCTGCAGTTGAAATGTTTGAAATCCTTAAGTCCTAAAGGGCCTTAGGATTCATTTCGAAGCAATTACCAAACAAAGAAAAATTTTGTGAAATTTCGTATTGCCTTTTTTTTAAATTTCAAGAAATCTTAACTTAAGAACAATAAAATATAAAAAACTGCGGGTTGAATTTTTAAAATCTTCGTATATTGTTTAGTCTAGAAAAAAATTGGGGCCTTAATAATCCAACTTTTACAATAAATACGAATCGACAAACAAAACATCTAAAAACGATCAAAAATCAAAAAAAGCGTAATTGAATAAATTTAAAAAAAATTTAAAAAAACTGTTAGAAAACGACCATATTTAAAAAATACATATAAGAGTGAGAAGTGACCATAGAGATAGATGAGACACGCTCGAATACGCTAACTGGTGACCAAATTATTGTACTAAATATTGCAGTACAGTTTGAACTTATTATCTATATTTTAGTGTTGAATTTTTGTTACTATGTCGACAGAAGTTGTGATAAACTGTAAAAGCAGAAAGATTGTAGTGATATATTTATCCTAAAAAAAAAAAATAGAGAAATTTTCACTAGATGGTTCTGTTATACACCTAGATACATGTGTAGCGCTTTAAATTTCAAAAAAGTCGCAAATATTGACTCCAAATTTAACATAAAAACGTATGTGCTTAATTTAACCGTTTCGCTATGTGCAAATTAGCAGCTAGTTCTACTGCCTTCAATCATATTTCCTTCGATCACAGCGCCGCCACAGGTAATGTCACTTCTCAATAGCGTTCTCCAGGTTTTCACCAAACACGGCCATTTGGTGATGGTTGGCGAAAGTTGGAAAATGGTTGATATCAAGATTCATATATAAATAAAATTAACCGCCAATCATTGGCAGTCCAATTTACGTGATTTTGAACAAAAAGAAGACGAGCTACTCGATGAACTGGATGCAGTTTAACTTCGCTTAATCTCAAAGACGGGTCTCGAAGTACTGTGAATACAAGTAATCGATTATCTCGTTCGGCCAGTTACTCAATCCTGATCTTCTTATAAACTCTCCCGTTCTATGATCGCTTAATAGCATCATTTACTGTGCGTCGTACTAAATTTATAGTGCCCATAATATACCTAACACTTCACCTATCTTCACTTAAAGCACCGGTTCTGGCCACCTTACAGGTCTTATTTTTAAATTTGTGTATTAAATTATGCACAATAACATTTATACTGAAGGTAACTTAACGGTGACTTAAAGTTTATACTTGTCAGTTGCTCTGTCTACTTGATTTCTGTAAAATCTGTAAAATTCTGCAAAAAATTCTCCTAATGGTAAAAAGTATTTAATAAACATATTTCAAAGCCAAATCTTGTTTTTTCGTCATCTGAACACTCTCCTGTGCTTATAGTAATATCGACGACATGCCAGCAAAGAGAAAAATCGCCATCGCTTTGTAATTGGGAAACATTCAAAGAAATATTGACGGAGGTGCTAAATTTAAAAACACAACTGTTAACTCCTGAGGTCAAATAAAATGCAACAGAGAACATTGCCACTGCAATACAAAAAGCAGCTTGGTCTTCTACTCTGGATCAGACAGAAACCACAAAGAACAACTACCCGGAGGATATAAATAATGTTATTGCAAATAAACGCAGGTTGCGTAGACTGTGGCAAGACAATAGAACGCCGCACAATAGGTTAAAATTAAATCAAGCTACAAGAGAACTTAAAACCGTGCTAAGCGATTTACGAAACAAATCTATTTAAAATTATATTGAAACCTTTCACATACATTATATTGTCACTGTAACCACAGATTATTCTCTCTGGAAGGCTTAAAGAAAATTAAGCAACCCAAAACCCCTTGCCCACCAATTATAAAAAGAGATTGCTCCTAAACCAGAATATTCTAGTGCCTACAAACCAGATTTTACGTTGATGATAATGGAATGCCATTTCGTTCTTGTGCGTTCTTGTACACTGCGTATTGTTGTACGTCGCGTACACTGCGTATGAAAATTAAATCATTTTGATACGCAGCACCTATTTGTGAACTGCGGCAGATACAAGATGACGGCAAAAATAGCCCGCCAAGTAGGATAACAATAACTAATTTTAAATTTTAAACAATATTAACAATAGAGTAAAATAGCTAAATACATATATGTAGAATAGAACTTTAGCTACATATATAATGCCGCATCGTACGGGAATATTCGTCCCTTTCTTTACAAGATATCGTCCATAATTCATTTTGCGATGTGTCGTTGCGACGGGTATTAAATGGGTCGTTTTCGATTAATTTAATATTATAGATTACGAATTTCTTATAAAGATTTTTGCTCAATTTCGAGACATGATGACATACTCTATAACCCTTGAATTAGATGAGTTACGTCCGTAAAATATAATATGATGAAGAAGTAATGGGATTCGGACTGGTCAGAAATTAAAAATTAAAACAAAATTTTAATTTGGCCAACGTTTCATTTTATTTTCAAATCTTCATCGGAGCTATAATAAAAAATAGATATAATTTATGTTACATTTTTTTTTTATATATAAAGTTAATGAAGTAAATTTTACAATATATAATCAGTATCAAACTACAACTAAATGTAAAAATATAGTAATACTACGAATGAAAAAAAATAATAAATAAATAAAATAATAATTTTCAGCTATATTAAAATACATTAAGAAAAACCCCGACTGCATAAAAAAAAGGACATTCATACAGTGTCAGAAATAAAAACATTACTTTATATAAGGCAAGTAAAAGTATTGGCCAGCGATGTTTTTTATATCTAATCCCTAAAGTTTATAACGCCTTTCAAAGTTTCATGAGTGAAGAAAAAAAACAAAATTGTAACATTAACATTAACTCAGCTTGCTGGACAAAAACGTTTTGCAGAAATTTATCTGAATTGGAAATTGAAAATATTTTATGTCATTAAGTGACGCATAATCTAAATCCACATATTATATTTAAACAAATAACACAAAAAATACCTCTTTTGTAATAAATACAGTTATCCAAGTGTTCTTTTCTGGTTTTTATCTTTTCTATCTTTTCTGTTTTTCTTTTCTTTTAATTCTTGTATTTTTGTATTGAATCGTGTATAGATTTTGCTTACTGTTACATGTATACATGATATTTGCTAGTTTTGTATAAAAAATATGTCAAACAATAAAAATAAAATATCAAAAACTTGAATGCCACGCACAGACTCTTATAGGTCTTTGTGGCGTAGCACTTGCCATTCTCCTGGTAAGTCTAAATACGAAAATTGATTATGTATTGATATGTATTTTTGAAATGTAATTTTATTTGTACATGTATATTAATTTCGTAATAAATAATAATAAATAATAATAATACGATAAACCACAAATTAAAATTTTTGCATACGTAAGTTAAAAAGTACTGTACTCAAGGCCAAGTATCATTCAAGAACTCAGAGACAGACGATTGCAGTGGATAGGACACGTTATGAGGAAGAGGAAGGACAGAATGATTAGGAAGATATAGGAAGGAAGATTGAATACCCGTCGACCAGTGGGAAGACCTCGAAAGATACGGAGAGATCAGCTAACCGAAGATCTAACAAGTATAGGTATACAGGGTACTTGGCAAGACTTGACAATGAATATATCGAGATGGAGGGCTTATGTGAATGAGGCCAAAGGTCAACCTAACTGATAGTGCCCAAAGAAGAAGAAGAAGAAGAAGTAGTTAGAAAGTAACAGAATAAAATAAAATTATCAGAGAAATAAAATTAAACGTCCACATAATGTGTAAGGTCAATGAACTTAGAGAAAATAATCCAGTCTAAATCCCATTACTTCCTCATCATACTCTATAACTGCTCATTTGCATATATAAACATTTTTATTCAATTCTACCTAGATTTGTTGGGCATATCGTTGGCAACAAGAATATGTGCGGATTTTTCTTTAACGGGTGCTGAATTTAAGATAGCGACTGAAATGTAAAAAGTCCCAACTTCGAATTATTACGACACCTTTATATCACTTTAAACCAAATACAAGTAAGGAATTAAACATAACTCTCGTGCTAGTTAAAATCTCAAATGAATACTCACATGAAGAATTATGCTGTATAACCAGGATTCACCCGGTTCGCACAGGTTCGATCGGAACGTTTGTTAAGAAATTTTAAGTTCGGTGAACCGCTTGTTAAAATACTTTAGATATCGGGAATGGCCATAGCCGTCAGTTCAACAGAAGCTGAAAGAGGCTTTAGCCTTATGAATAATATATGCACAGAAAAACGAAACAGACTGATCGTTTCAAATATAAGTAATATAATGGTTATTAATTTGAATGGTCTGCCTTTAATAGATTGGGATCCAGTACCAATAGTGCTAAATTGGTTACGAAGCAACCACAGTTCGGATGATCCTCGTGTAAAAACAAAAACGGAAGTAGAAGTGATTGAAAACCAGAGGGCTATTTAGCAATATTTAAAATAATTACATATCTTAATGTTTAATTTAAATAAATATACTATGTTGTATTATGTGAAAATTTTGTGTTTTTAAACAAATACCCCTGTGAACCGGTTATTGAGCAAACTGAATCCATAACCCAAAAGGAGTACAAGATCAAGGAAGACAAAGGAAGAGATGGGCACCAGAACAGGCTTTGCATTGTAACCCATGAGCTACAAAACTCTTATTAAAATTTATTTAAACAATAAATTTCACTATACACTTATTACCTAGTGTTAACACACCAAAGAGTCACGATACACTGGTTGGAAAACACTGCCCTAGCTATTTGGTCACAATATGTACCGTACAGACAGATATGGGTGAAAATCTAAGAGGTTTTTGGCTGTACTCACGAAACGCTAAAATAACAATATACGCTGTATGTATTTTACATATAATTTAATTAAATCAAAGGTAATTGACGGGGCTTGTATAAAATTATTGTACGCGTAATAAATGCTGACAAGCTTCACAACAACGATAAATGTGTAGACCCCAAACGATAAGTATTTCTTTAAACCGATTGATAGATATGATAATGATGTAGATAGAAATAGAATGTAAAGTTGAATAATATGAAACAGAATTTCCGGGGTGAAAAGTAGAAAATTTAATTTTGAATGCAACAATAAACTCGTTTCATGTGTCTACCTGTTTCATATTTTTAAAAAGAGCTGTCAAGATTTTAGATGGAAGAATATAAATAAGAATATAATTCAGGAAACGGTAAAATATATGATGTATTCTACATTTTTATGTTTATTTATTCTGAGTTGTTTGCCGAAAATATGAGGTGCAAAGATTTAAATATGTGGAAAATAAAAAGGGAAAAGTGCATAAAAAAATTGAGATGATAACATTTGACGCTTTTCAAATTTTATGTTTATACTTTTGTTATGAATACGTCAGGCAATCAAATTTATAGAGGTACAACATTTAAAAGTATATATATTGTGTTTCAAGATAGAGGAAACACTATTTTTCTCCACAACGCGACGTGTGCGTAATTTTGGAAACCAATTTTGATGACCAATGTTTAACAAAAGATTCAAATCATAATATTACACTTTTTCGGAACAAATTGGAAGTACAAGATATCAAGAACAACTTTGATTTTTTAACTGAGAACGTATATCGTGCTGGGTAACTTTAGATACAGATGCAATAACTATTACATCTTATAGGGTTTACGTAAAATTGTATTCTCTGTAACGACTTTTAAGTAAAGTATTTTTATTTACAGGTATACAAAGTGCCTTCCATTTTGATTTAAATGCTTTCGAATCCTTTCTTATAAGCTACTGTAGCTTTCAAGTACTTTCAAGTAGGTGCGACTTGAACCCTTAACCTTGATACTCATCCTATAGTGTATAGAACTATAGAGCATCGGATTGGTAGTTCTAAAGTCATAAAGATACTTCTGCGCCTATATAAAACTAAATCAATGTATCCCATTTAAATTTCTTGAAATCAATTTCTTGAAATTATCAGCGACAACATAGGTTTCATCAGCATCAGAAGTGAAAAAAAAAAAAAAGTTCAGTAGGTAATGTTTGACGCCACCATTGTAGATGAGCATGTACATTCACGGACGCCATTCACCATCCAATAAAATTCCAGAATTTTCTTAACCCATCAGGATTACCTTCTCATGCTCTTACTTTGAATGACCACCTACTTAATACCTACTACATCAATAATGTTACTGAGAAACATAAACCCGCCAAATTATGTAATGGAACACTTTTTAGGTGAACAGTGTAAGAGACTATGTAGTAGAGCAACCATTATGGTTGGTTGCGGCACAGACGAAAAGGTAGTAGTCCCTAGAATAACGATGATTCCTACCATCTTACCATTTCAGTTCAAGCGCCTCCAGTTGGGTTTTAGCTTGAGACTATTAATAAGTCGCATGGTCAAATCCTGAAAATAGCTGACGTTTATTTTCGAAATCTATGCTTCTCGGTTGGACAATTAAATATAGCGTGTTCGCGTGTCAGTTTAGAAACAACATTTAACTGCTAGCTCATAAAAGTATAACTACAAACGTTGTTTATAAAGAAGCTCTCGGATAAGTAATACTGTTCAGTTTAATCCTGGCCTTTGACATGTTTATAGCATTGTCTTTTGTCTGGTCACCCAATTCCTGGTATGTATGTTGTAATTTAAATAAACAAAAATGATGGCAATAATAAGGCATTGTCCCGGACGAAGCCGGGCGGTACAACTAGTAATAAATAAAGTTTACACAAATATATCTCATTTATACTATCTGAATACTAATATGTATAATTTTCATTGTGAGATTTGTTTAAATTTAAATTTTTGTGTTGTTCAATATTTAAACAAAATGTTTCGACTGGTAAATCTAATCATCCTCTGTCATACTAAGCGATATATTTTGTGATTAGGTATCTTTATCGAGATTCTATAGACACCTCGAAATTTTGAAATTGTTTCATGCTAAATATGTACATCAAAAATATTCTATTAACCCTTTTATTTCATGTCAACTTAAAAGATTTAAAATATTTTAATTGGAAGAAGTAAAACTACAACTGGAGACAATTAATTCTAAACTTTGTTTGTCAACTTAGTTGGCTACATTTAGTTCATTTTTCCAATGAAAACAATTGAACTAGTTTGTGCAATTGTTTTTGACAGTTTCGCAATTGCAAACGAACTCTACTGGACAATTCGGAAAACTGTCTTCATCAGATCGACTTGCTTTGCCATTGTTTATATATTGAAAATGTATTTCTCGAATAAATGTTAAGCAGTAAGTGGTTGACAAACGATATTGTAAACGGAAATTGATTATATGAAAACGATATATTTTGCAAAATATATATAAAACCTATTTTATTTATTGTATTCAGAATATAAATAATATAGATATTGTATTCAGAATATAAATAATGGAATGCATTGAAAAAGGATTGCACGTTGCAGGATCGTTCTGTGACCTGAGCAAGGCTTTTGACTGTGTTTGTCCAAAAAAATTACGCGATAAACTCCAATATTACGGTATACGAGGTAAAATTTTAGATCTCATAATGAACTTCCTTACAAATAGGAACCAATGTGTATTTTTCAATAATACCCTGTCACCGGCACTCAATATTGACATGGGCATAGGGCAAGGTACAATTTTAGGCTCGTTTTTATTTTTAACATTTATTAATGACTTGCCGGATAATACGTCAGCCATGACTGTACTCTTTGTCGATGACTCGTCGTTTATTGACGAAGGAGTAGAAGTTGGGGATGTAAAAAGGGCTCTAAGTGACACCAAAGCTCAAGGCCTTACTGTGGTTCTCATCCAATGGGTTAAGGCTTAATTTGGAAAAAACAAAAACAGTCGTTTTCAGTTTAAGCAGACATATATAATAACGAATTCCACGCTGATGACTCTGTAAGGTTTTTTGGATTTCACTTGGATGCTCGATTAACATGGAAGGAACCTATAAATCAGGTGTCCAGTAAATTGAACAAGACTTCTTACATGATAAAAAGATTGATGAATACGGTGTCTACGGAGATTGTTAGATTGGCCTATTTTGCACATTTTCAGTCAACATTAACCTACGGCCTTGAACTATGGGGTGCTTCTTCTGGCTTGCAGAGGATTTTCATAATCCAGAAACAGGTCATTAGAATAATGGCTGCTATTAAACCACGTACGTCATGCAAGCCAATTTTTAAACAATTAAAAATTTTGACAGTCCCGTCTCTATATATATTGAGTATCCTAATGTTTATTAAGGAAAACGAAAACAGCATCCTAAAACATTGTGAAGTACAGAATCACAACACGAGAGGGAAGGATTTATTATCTATACCTAGGTATAAATATAGTTTGACAGGAAATCTGACCCTGATTAAGGGTATAGATCTTTATAATAATCTGCATGTAGCGCTTAAAAATATATATCAATTTAGAAAAAAATTGAAAAACGTTGTAATAGAGGGAGCATTTTATAATATAATGGAGTTCAAAATATTTAAAATTTTGTAAAATTTTTGTAAATGTAACTTGACTTATGTTTCTGTATCTTATTACAATTAACTTCAATAAATAATTATTATTATTACTATTATTATATAGAAACATTGTTGCGAATTTATGGCAACACAATTTCAATGTTTAATTTACCTATTAATATAGGTGGTCCAAGATATCACAGGATTTACGTTCAAGCTAGTCAGAAATCGTCAAAATGAAATAATCCGAAACCTCAAACATTGAATTTACATACGAGTTTGTATGTTTTTTTTTCTTAATATTGTGTATGACAAACTTTTACAGTTTAGTTCAGTGATGGCAAATGTGTGATCCCTATGACGATTTCAAATGACCCGTACAAAAGAAGATATTTGTAGTTCTGAAGATTCTAAAGAGAGACTCTAAGATATCCAAAGTAGGATCTAATCAAACGCATTCACGAAACAGGGTAGATAAATCAATAAATACGATAATAATAGCGGGATGGATTTCAAATATTACTTGTTATTACACTCGTTAAATAAACGGCCGCTAGCTCAGGCAGAGTTAACGAGATTAACAGAGGATTCCACACAAATCATTACCCCTAAAGTTACAGATTTTTATTGACGCATTATATATTTGACTCGCGATTTGAATCTCCAAAATGTTAAATTCCATTTTGACCTGGTCTGGGCAGAATAGTTCGCCATCGCTGATTTAGTTATTTGAAATCAAAATATGTCTTTCAATTATATTAGAGTTATTTTTATTACAAATATATGTTTGTTTTAAATATAATCTCAATCTCTGACGTAAAATTGATATTTTACGTAACGTCTACTGATAAATAAATAATAATTGAAACATAAATTAAAAAGAAACTGCCTTTTTAGATAATTTTTTTTTTTTTCGAGCACACCGACTAAGAATTGACTAACAAATTCTAACTTGAAATTTATTAATTTTTCTATAAAAGCTTAATATTATAATTTGTTTATTCGTGCATTGTGGCTAAAATATTTATATTGGCTGATGAAAAACGACTCTAACATTAGAAATGTCTAAATTAATCACGGCAGAAATAGATCAATGTTACTGAGTATAAATACACGTGGTTAGCATATTATTCATTGGAATTCAATTAAACAATGAAAACTTTTTGAGTTGAACTCTATACATAATTTAAAATATATATTGCTAATTAGGCCACGTTTCTATGAAGCAATAAAATATTTTTAGCTGTGTTTAAAATGTTACATTCCACTTGAAATCATAGACTTGAGATCACTGAAAGATAAGTATCTAGATAAGCCAAAGATAGAAAGGTAAGAAGCTGATCATAAATACCTGGAATGAAGCGGCAAGAAAAAAATAATATATCATGTTTTGTCGCTTTATCATGTCTTATTTGATGTAAAAACCAAAAGTTACTAATATTGGATAAATATAAATATTAATTAGATATAATTAGAAGGCAATGTCTGCTAAATACTGTAAAGATTCTTCTATCTTCTGCAAATTCCCGGAATAAGTTCTGGAAGGCAATAATAAGGATTATTCCTTATTATAACAGACAACAGAATTATTACAAGAAGACATTAGATGAAAGTCGCATTTGTTTTATTAATCCGATCCTTAATTAAAAAATGAACTTCAAGCTACTGTGCCCACCGAAATTTGCGTTTGGTGGAACGTAATTCAAGCAGTGAAAACGGGTAGTTTTAACTCTGAAGTTTTCGATCTGCAGCATCTGCAGACGACACTGTCGAAAAAGTGAATAAAGCGAAAGAACGCCGATCCTTCACAATTTTTGAACCCTCTACGGATGTCTACGGCGAGCAATACAGAAAAAAAGGAGTGGCATGTTGTCATCAGGCATTGTCCTTACACCCGCCTTACAGCCTGGATTTGGCACCAAGCAATTTTTATTTGTTCATCGGGATGAAAGTGTGGTTGGGGAAGAACCGGTTCAGCACTAATGAGGAGTTGAAAACCAGTGTGCAAGATTGGCTGAGAACCAAGGCGGCAACATGGTATGAGGAGTGTATACAAAAACTGGTTTCCCATTATTACAAATGCCTTAATGTTGGAAGCGACTATGTTGAAAATTAATTTAGATGTATTTATAACTATTGTGTGTATTAAAACATTTCTTGTAACCCTTATTTGTTCTTAGTAACTCAATGGAACTTGAAGAAAAAAGTAGCCCTCGTATATTAGGGTGAGATACGTGCTCAGATATATTAATGTTCTTGGATTTTTCCCCTTTTCATTATTCTTCAAAATTTGCCATTATATTTATTTGGTTTGAAACCCCTAAAAGAATGGTTCACGAAATCTGTAATATTAAAGTTTATTAAACAAAATATTAATAAAAATCGAGGAAAACAACAACAATAATTTAATAAATCTCTCTTTTATAGATACTTAAATATATCAGCTAATTGTCATTCTTTTTCCATACTTTTTAAAAATATTTTAAATATCAATTTTTTTATAAATCAAAAGGTTTTTGTTAACCAAAAAATTCACCGTAAAAATCTTATTTTAAAATAATTATTTATAATTACATATGAAGAGCGGCAAAAATTATTTTTGCCCAAAGCGGCGGAAGAGCCACATTGGACCCTTGTTGTAGCTTCGAAGCAGGCTAGGTTGTAAGTTTAATTTCTTTTTGTTCAATAATTGGTTTATACTGCATAGCTTAGTTACCAGAGCCTTTTTGGTCTACCTAATAAGGTGCACCATGTGAAGACGAGTGTAAAAAAAAGAAATATAAGTATACAGGCAGTGGTTTTAGTCTTTTTTAGGTAATGGCACTCTAATATCAAATATAAAAAAATTAAAGCAGCCTACTTTTAAACAATTTAAGTTATTTTTGGCCGACCAGCAGTAATATTCCTAGCGGTTGATTATGGGGACGTATAAATCCATCGAAAATGACGGGGGAGTGACAATTCATTTCAAATAGTTGAGTGTATGTTGTCTAGTTTTAGAAAATACAAACTCTTTCAAAAGTGTAACGATTATTTTGTAATTTGGTCGTCTTTTCGTGACTGCGTAACCGATATTCTACTTTTTAGCATCAACCTCAACAAGTTGACTCAACATTATATGAGTAATATCCAGGTTATCTTCTTAACCTAAAATCCCACAGGATCCCAATTATACCCATAGAGATGTAAACCACAATAGTTGATAGCTATGAATTTTCTTAGTAGAGAAACAGTAGAGGTGAAGTATTTGTTCGACGACGGCATATATTTTAAAAGGCTGTGATAAAAGGTTTCCTACTTTAACTCTTTTTATAGATTCCAAAATACACACCATTGTTTTAATAAGTTTATTGGGATTGGACAATTCGTCCATACCATTCCATAAAAATTTGAACTTGTCATGTACAGTGCTATCGTAGATAATCTAATTTGTAATAATATTCAGGTCCTTCACAAACCCTAACATCTTGAGATACCCATAGAGCTGAAAACCACAGAAGATGATAGCGAAGCCTTTCTTATAATTATCTTAGAAGTAATAAAACACGATATAAATTAGTAAAATAAAACTTCAACCAGGGATTGAAAAAGGAACGAAAACAAAATAACGATTATGACCTACTATTGTAGTAAACTGCATCTTAGTTTGACCAAAAATAAGCATTAAACTCACAAATATATTCGAGGGGGGGGGGGGGGCAATTTAAATACGACTTATGTAAAACCGGTTTCAGACGAACACAAGAGGCGAAAAAATAGGCGAGTCGAACGGTATTTTTCTTTCGAGTCAGTCTCTAGCTTCATCATAATTTTGTTTCGTATAATGAATAATTATACTTCGTTGTCGTAATTTTCAAGTTACGATGTTAAAAATATTGCAATATCCCTGTTAATATCTTAAAATCACATGCAAATCGTTGTCAGATTTTTCTCATTTTAAATGCTAACACCGACATTCTAAGTTTGAAATTTTAAATAATTCAGTATAATCCTCTTTAGGGAAAGACGCGAAACGTTCCACGATCCCGAGTAATATACTCTGTATCTGTCAGAACTGAAAATGACGAGCAATCCTTCAATCGAATATTCCTGTAGTGGCAACCCTGATTCGTAGTGTGGTACGTTTCCCACCATGCCACACAACACCACGCCATCTGCACTAAATAGAATATCTGATGAAGGCATGTAATTGGTTAATATTGGGACGCACCTTCTTGTGTTTCAGCTAATTATAAATTCATTGGGGCCTTTATAACAAACATGTTGAGACGAGACTACCTAACGGTGATGCCTAATATTAACCCTTATAAGATTATCTCCAAAATCTTTTAACCCTTATTAGAATAAATTAATTAGGTTTGAGGCTGTGCTAATCTGTGCGGGAGTTAAGTGTGAAATACCGCTTATGTAAGCACTCTGATGTGTGTAAATGAATTAGAATAATGTGGATATTTTCATACTGGATTTTGAGCAAAGACGAGATCGGTTTATATGATATACACCATGTTTATTTCTATACAGCGTAAATCTATGCGGGATATTATGTATGGTGGAATTCAGGAAAAAGATCAGTGTAAGTGTTTTTAATGTTTTTATATATTTGACGATCGGAAGATCGGATTAGTAATAAATGGTAGCACAAAAACGACATTTTAAGAACGGTAAAGATGATTTTATGACGTCAAGCAAAGCACAATACCCCAAGTGTAGGAGCAGAACGTGCCCGTCTCCTAGCAGATATCGAAGATTGTAAGTGAATAACTGTGAGGTGGCTGGTTCAAGTCATTACTACCATTTTCACAATCATTCGCCCCTCATCCAGGTGTAAGAGCTTGTTACCTCGTTGCAGAAATAGTTCGATATAAAATTAATAAAATTGAAAAAACAAAGTGAATAACTAATAGTTCATCGAGTTGAAACGGTTCGCCCCTGGTTTATTTTTATTATTATTATTTTTTTAATTATAAGAGTAAGGATATATTTTTTAATCATATGGTCATTCACACATGTAATTCTTTGTAAGGTCAGATAATTAAACAATGAAAGCCTTTATTCAGAACATGATATCGGAGCCCGACCTAAATAAAGAATTGAAATATTTCTTATGAAGTGTCCCACGTAGATTAGTTAATGTATTATAATAATACTAGTGCACCCGTTGCCAACTGTGTTGGCAAACAAATCATTACCTTAATGTGGAACTTGCTCGACACCTCAGACTTCTTTCTCTAGCCATACGCCTAACTTCATCCAATTCAAATTGAATCAACTCTTCGCCCATTATTAAAAACTGGACAAATAATGAGCATTAATCCGAATTATTAATTCATTAAATTTTTAATATGGGAAAACGATTCATTTTCACTCAGTGCATTATATTTATAATGTTAAAACTAAAAATGATTTGAGACGTTAAATTTAAAATATATTTATTAAAATTAATTTTCCATTTTCTTATATAATATAAAAATACGCACACGGAAAAACGCACACGGATTAATACGCACACGGAAAAAAGCACACATGAAAAAATACACACACGGCAAAAAGGGTACACGGAAAAAAACGTACTTACACTATATCTCAAATCAGGAGGTAGATTTACAATATCCCACTGAACACTGCGCATGCGTCACACACACGTCATTTGTTCAATATACAGAGATTCTAAACAGGTGGGACTGTGCAGAACTTTTAAAACAATTGTCAGGTGGTTTATAAAAAAAAAAAAAAACAGTTATCAACCATAACCTAAGATAGTGCTTTTAAGGTGAATCACTGTCCCTGGCCCTGCACAGAACAGTTAAAATACAATTTATTTTTAGGTGGTTTATAAAAAAAAAATAAACAGTTATCAACCATAACCTAAGATAGTGCTTTTAAGGTGAATCACTGTCCCTAGCCCTGCACAGAACAGTTAAAATACAATTTATTTTTAGGTGGTTTATAAAAAAAAAAAAAAAACAGTTATCAACCATAACCTAAGATAGTGCTTTTAAGGTGAATCTAACCTAAACTAAAAGGTAAATGATATTTAAATGTGATAAATAAACAGAAACCATTGTTTTAGATCCACTGATAATTCTTGAATTATTTAGTGTGGTCGTTATGTGCTGCCATCTGTATAAAGTTTGCAGTGGAATATTCTAAATCTTGTCCTATAAATCGTAAAAATAAAAAAATAATAAAGCATTGAAAAAATAATAATAAAGAAAAAAAAGTCACATTTTTCTTACTTTCATCAAAACCAAATATTTTTTAAAATAATTATTTTTCTGCTAATAATAATTTTAATCAAAAATGTCGAAATATCACGGAAGGATAACGTTTTTCTGTGTTTTGTTTCGTAAGAAAACCGATCCGTGTATTTCACAACTAAATTAATAATTGTGAAGTGATTTTTTAATGAAAAACACAACTGTCATTTTTACTAATTTATTGTCAACACTCAAAACAAAAATTCACAGCACACTACTGTCCAATACATAAACAATAATTTCTTACAATTCTATCAATTATTATAAAAAGTGTTCGTAGAATATTCACTATTATTGCATCTTATAATAATTATAAAAAGTGTTCGTAGAAAATTCCCTATTATTGCACCAACAATATATTTTAAACAATTTTGTATAATAATTTTTAAATAAATAATTAACATATGCGCGCCTCTATCGGGGAATGAAGAAACGACCGGTCAAACATACAAACAGGCGTCCGGTCGAACATACGAACATACAAACAGGCGTATTATACTATAGGATGAGCGCATAACAATTTTATGAAACACACTTTAGATAGGAATTAAAAGTATTATTTCTTATATTTATATAACGAGTCTTATGTTATTAGAAACTTAAAACATATGATATCCTATTTCTTAAACTTAGCATCTAACCGAAACACGCCAACCCACAACCTTTTCTTCCGTCAACTCAACAATCAACTAGTCATGCACACTTCTCTACCTCTGCTACAAAATATAGAAAACTATCTGAATAAGTATAGCATCACATTAAGTCATGTCAAAGAGCACTGCTATAATAAATTTCCACCATGGATCCTAAATCAAGCGCAGTTTAACACAACACTAGCCTAATATCCGAAACAAGAAATGGACCCACAAGTCTATGGGGAAAGATTCAAAGAAATCATGACCAACTACAACAACCATGTACACATTTATACAGGCAGCTCAAGAATAGGTCATAATACCGGTGCAGCAACCATCATAGATAAACAGGAGTACAAGATCCATTTACCTTCTGTAAATAGTGTGTACACAGCAGAAGTGTACAGCATCCTAGAAGCGACCAAGAAAGACAGTCGAAGTAAATTCATAATAGTAACAGATTCTCTAAGTTCTGTTCAAAGTATTCAAGAAACTTATTCGAAGCATGCCATGATACAAGAAACGCAAGACAACATACACAACGCATTAGTCCTAGATTAAGAAGTAACTATCTGATTGATCCCATCCCATGTAGATATAGAAGGCAATAACACAGCAGCCAAAGCCGTGAAAAGGTAACAACAGCAGCCACAACAGAAATACCAATGTCAATCTATGGATTCAAGAACTGGTTTAAATACAAAAATTAATAAGACTGGAACCTAGAATGGCGAACAATAATAAATTACGACAAATAAAACACGACGCGAAGAAATGGACCCTAACCAGAAATCGACGAGACCAAATTATATTGACGAAACTACGAATTGGTCATACGGAGGTTACAAACCAATACATATTCCACAGACTGCAACCTCCCATGTGCGAAGAACGTGCCACAGAACTGACAGTTGAACATATCCTGATGACTTGCAAGAAATATAGTAACGAAAGGAAAACACATAAAATTTCCTCTACATTACAACAAGTCCTGGCTAACAACAAGAAAACAATAGAAATTCTACTAAAATACATATCCGTAAAAAACAAAATATAACTATCCCAAAAATCGAAGTGAACAAATAACCCAATATATATATATATATATATATAAAGAAAGTAGAAAAAATGTTTCTACTCTGAATGTTACATCAATGTTTCTAGTATTGGTTGGACCGCATGCAAAAGTGTATAAGTGTTAAAGGCGAATATTTTGAAAAGCAATAAAACAGTTAGTTCAAAAAAAAAAAAATTTCTTTCTTATTTTTTGTAAAATCTTAAAAGGTAGCCCTCGTATTTGTTATATTATCCAGCATATTATATAGACAATCAGCTTGATGAGCGCCGTCTAATGGTTTACTTTGTTTTAAAATACAATGTACTTATTATTCAATATAATATTAATATCGATGCTGTTTTCTTAGCAAGGAAAATAAAGTGTGAATAATGCGCCAATGGTATAAACGTAAATTAAAGTACACAGAACAAAAAACATTCGCTTTACAAAAGATAATCAATTCTACACTTAAAACAAACCACTTACTTAGATACGCCAGCAGATAGGTTAAATTTGAATAAAAATATGATTTCACAGCGTAAGCGAAGAGGTTAGGTCTCTAGATGAAAATTAAACATAATTCACGCTGTAATGGCCGACATAAAATAAATATTATGTTCTCGAATGAAATAATACGACATTGCTACATGGTTTTAAAAGAAAATACTGTATTAAAACAGATGGTAAATGAAAATTTTACTTTGAAAAACGATCGTAAGAGGTGCTTTTGCGTTTTATTTTTAGGCAATGAAAATACATTATCTTCAAGTTCTCTTCATTTAAAACTGCTTTAAATAAATGATTTGAGATGTAAACAAAATAAAGATATAATAAAACAAATAAGAAGTCCTTAAAGGTAAATGCTCTTATTAACCCGATGGAAAATTATCGCCGACTCTAAATCAAATATTGCGAGTACAGTTGTACTTTCACAAACTGCTCGACCTACGAACTTTTTTTCATATCCCATTTTGATCTCTAGATATGAACCCACATTCAAGATACGAATCGTGATTCTTCTTCTTAAATGATCTAAACCTTTTTTTACATTATACTTTTTTTTAATGTTTTTTCTCTAGTACTAGAAACAGACTTAATTCAGAATGTTACACTAGCATATTTGTATCCACGTTTAGCTGAGCGCGCGCTGCACCGTAAGCAACTAATGACAATAAATCAAAAACACCTGAATCACAAAATCACCACAAGAAAATTTATTTTCTTTTAGGGTTTTGTAGGTATGACCAAAAAACTCTTACACCGTCATTTTGTCGTCTGTGTGTCAAACAGCTACAACTAAAGCGTTGAAATTTGGCATGCTTATACAACTCTTTAACCCTCATATAGGAAAAATACAAACATCTAAAAAACATATCCCCCAAAAAATATAAACAAATATGTGTTCATTGATAATATACCGTGTAAAATATTTAATAGCTAAGGTAACATAGTAAACCAACATGCTTTGATAGTGTAATGGTTACCATGTTCACGTTCTAATTTGCAAACTGAGGTTCGATCCGATCTCGAGACAATTTTTAGTTTTTTTTGCATTTTTATTTTGTTTAAATTATGTTTTCAAAATAATAGTTATATTTGGGCATATGTTGCATTTAATTTTTAAAAGCGTAAATTTAATAACCAGTGGAAATTGTTGAAATTGAATACACGAAATCAGACGGGCAGGGGTATGACTTAAAACATCAAAGGAAGCCATAGGCGCAATTAACAAAATCTTAATCTTGCTATATATAAAAAAAAAAAAAAATACTGCACATATTTAGAAACCTAAGTAATGGTATTAGGCATTCGAATTAAAATTAACAAAAAAACTATTTTACTTACTAAATACCTTTGAAACCCTAAAATGTGTGACAATTCACACTTCACCTAATTTTTTTTTACATTATACCATTGTATCTTTTTTCTCTAGTACTAGAAACAGGCTTAATTCAGAATATTACACTAGCATATATGAATCCACGTTTAGCTGAGCGCGGGCTGTATCGTAAGCAACTGATGACAACAAATCAAAAATACCGTTCCTTAGAATTTAATAGAAGAACTGGTTTGGGGTGGGCAGCCTTTAGATGGAATATACAAAAAGTGATCTCATTACAAAATTGAAAGGATCAACACATATCGGTATTTGGGATTTGTGCTGCATAATACTGGAGAAGACTCTCTTGAAAGACCGATGGAGCAAGGAGGACCAGCTTTTGGTAAAATAAAATAACTACTCACGACTTACCAGTCGACTCATATCCCTTCTATTTAAGCTTACAACTTTCCAATAGTAATTTGTATGGGTAATAACCAAAGAGTTAAGTAGAAGAATAAACGCCGTCGAAAAGTGGATTTAAAGATGAATATTACGCATGTCTGAACCAGAAGAACGAAGAAGTCCGCATCAAAATGACAACAATTCTACAACTAACCAACCTTCCAGGCTAAAAAGAGGAAGTTGGAATACTTTAGCCATGTAATTCGCAATAATAAATACAACCCATTACAGTTTATTATGGATAGAAAAATAAAAAACAAAAAATCAGCATGAAGGCTTCAAATATCGTGATTATGGAACATTAGGGAATTCGGAATATCAAGCATAGACCTCAGAACGGTAGTATTCAAGGTTAAGATCGCAATGTTAGCCGAAAGTCTTCAAGCGGAGATGAGATTTGAAGGAGACATCCCCATCTGCCTCAAGAAAAAAGTATTTCGTCAATTTACATCACGCAAGATCTATTTACATTACAATTCTGAATCGTAAAATTAATTTGTGGACTAGAGAGAAAATAAAAGTGTGTGACATAATTGAAAGGAAAATTCTTTTGTGGTGGCGGTAGATAAGCCACATTTCTAGAATCAATGATGGGCAACTAAACAATCTGATATTATTTCTGTTGATATTTTCTGTCCATAGAGTAAGTACCCCAGAGACAGACGATAAAAAAAGAGACAGAAGACCGAGAAGAAGTGGCGGTACAAAGGTCTATGTCCAACATTGGATGATAGATAATTTTGACTATGTAAAAGACTAATTTATTAAAAAGATTACGAATATTGTAAAAGCATTTTTAATATAACTAAAAACTGAATTTTTAATAAGTATTTCAAATTTTATATGACGACATAACATAAAGTTTTTATATTATTCAATATGTTTTATGAATCATAAAAATAATATGGCATTCTTCAAAATTAAATGACTAAACTGAATACCTGTCATAAGAGACGAAATATAGAGATGAACTTAGTTTTATATTAACTAATTAATTATATATTAAATAGGAGTACAAAATTAGATACTTAATTGTATCCAAAAGACATTTTCGTATTTTTTTAAAACTATATTAAATTTTAATATTGGAATTTCATATAATATACATAATTATTTTAAAATGTCGTCTGGTCTAACATGGATAATACACAGGAGTGTAAGCCAGGATCAAACTAATAAGATCTCGGGTTAATCAGATTAATATGTAACAGTTTACATTACGGTGTTGAATATGTGACATAAAATCATGTGAAGAAAAGAGTTTTTGCATTTCATATAATAACCAATGGAGTGGTAGAGCTTGTTAAATCGCGTAGTCCTGACTGGTAAAACAGTCTGAATTGTGAGGTTTCTGGTTCGATTCCCGATGGTGATATTATTCGGCGAGAATAATATGTTAACATTATTCCCATTTACACAATCATTCACCCCTCATCCAGGTGTAGGAGCTCGCCCTCTGGTATCGGCGATTAGGCGGGATACAGAAATAGGCCGATGTAAAATAAATAAAACTTAAAAAAACATAATATACGAGTGTTTCTCAAAATACCTGATGCAGTGGACCGGAAGATTTTATTTCCAATCTGTCATGGATTGGTACCATTTTTGTGCCATATTTTCACTTTCTTATTACGTCTTTCACTTATTATGGTATAATTACAAACATTCGCCTTGGATCTAAGGAGCAGTCTGGTCCACTTGTCCGCCCTCTATGTGTGCCTCTATAAGTACGTGCTATTCTCAATGTCAATATTTTAAAAAGATAGTAACAACAGCACAAATAGGTCATAAATCCCAACACCCACAAGTTCAGAAGCTAACAGATGCCTTAATTGTATTCTTTCATGATAATTAAACGGGCAAGAGTAATAAAAAATGTTTTCTATGCAAGTTACCATACTCAGCGATGCCTTACCAAATCATTTTTATTTAAAAAGTCAAAGTTACCTCCATTTTAGCGCACTTCCAGTTTTCCTTCAGTAAAGAAAATATAACGTTATCAGTGGATAACGCATAAGCACACGTTATTAATATTTCCCCTTAAACTTTATACGTCCAATAATTTTCGAATATAAGGCATAGCACTGGCGCTAATATACACCCTGAATAATCTTATTATAAAGGGAGGGGTCGATGTCGAAGTTGGAGTTGGAGGTGATAGAAACTCCACAGCCCTGATTATAAACACGATTATTTTCTTCTGTGTTCGAGGGTTGTAAATTATCATACTGAAAGATGCGATATGATTTTATCTTCAAAAAGGTATATATAACTTATTAACTAAAATAAATAATATGTCTGTTAAATATGTAGAGTAGTTTGGAAAAATAATTTAATAATTGAACTAGAATCTGTGACTACAAATTATTAATATTTTTATAATATAAAAAAAACATGTCTTTCCCACTAGAAGTGTTAACTATTGAGTTTTACTATCGTTTCTTCTTTTCTATAAATTCTTCGTGTATCGATCCGCGTGGTACACTTACAGCTCCGTATTTCTAAGCAGGAATATTTACCATTATGCCAGTCAGTCAAAGTAGCAGCAATATCGAGATAAGGGAGAGATGTTGTTTGTAGTAAGAAACAGACCTATGCCATTTGATAGTAAAACTAAAATGTATCAAACATGTATAAAACATGTTGTAGAAATCCGTCTTCGTACTACTTAAGACTAAAGTAGATTTAAAAGTTGAGAACTTGACGGGCAGTCACTGCTAATATACTAATTTATTAAGTCCGATATACGGAACATCTGTCAATCGGAATATGTTGCGAGACGGAACCGACACAGGAGAAGATAACGGCAGATCCAACATACAGATGATACACGGAAGGCTAAGATAATTGTCAATAATCATCCACACGGATTCAAAATACCTGGACGTCAATAGAAGCGATTGCATTTCGTAAGTTTGCTTCCCCCATTCGCCTGTGCGGTCAAGTAGTGGCATTCTTTTTTGGTCAAGTTTCCCCAGTTTGTATCGATATTGACCAGGTATGTGATGCCTTTATATGTCCTAGGCCACACTTGCGCTACACGTGTCCTCTTAAGTCGAACGCTCCGGATAACAGGCTGTACCTAAGTCGTGCTGAGAATTGAGACTTGCAATGTTTCCTGATGAATGAGAACCTCTCTTTAAGCGCGAGTCATTAGCTCACGTTGATTACGTCCCAATATTCACCTGTATATACAAGAAACAAACCAATTTTATATGCAGAAGAAGACATTACTTATATTTGATATCCAGCTTTAGAGGACTAGTGACTTTTCCTGCCCGCTACCATATACTTCGTCTCTGATTCCTCTTCCTCTTATCTTCTTCTCATGTTAATTTCTAATCCATAATGCATATCTACTTCAGTTAGAATTAAATATTTCAAGCAATTTCATAGTTTGGCAAGCTAACAAATTGTACGCCACTGCACAAAAAAATCTTGTCATTTTTCATATTTCAGAATAAACATCGTCATATCGTTCATTTATAAACAGTCCAGCAAATTTCTAAAGCTACACTCTAAATATTTTCTTAGTAACCTAAAACGATCTTTACATTATCTAAAATAATAGTAAGGGATATGATGTAATCTTGACTTCCTTATTCATAAGCCGGAGACGACTGTTAAAATATACACG
This sequence comes from Liopterus haemorrhoidalis, assembly GCA_963971575.1. NCBI lineage: Eukaryota > Metazoa > Arthropoda > Insecta > Coleoptera > Dytiscidae > Liopterus > Liopterus haemorrhoidalis. The sequence goes on along the minus strand of OZ020611.1, from coordinate 46,786,964 downwards.
TCGCCATATACTGATGCCAAAACTTATAATTACAAAACATAACAGAAACATGGGTTGGGGAAGGATGGTGGATTACGGATGGTGTATGGTGTATAAACGGATGGTAGATTCGACCAGAGTGTGCGTACACTTGCCTTCAATTTCCGGAGAGGGTGTTATTTCTGATGGTGTAAACGTAGATTTTCCGCAACTTCTGATTGATAACTGATATAAGTTTGGGAAGATAGGGTGTAAGGTATAATAAAGAACATCTTTCAACCAGGGTCGTCTTAAGCGTGTGCCGGTCCATGGATAAGTTTTCTGCAGTGCCTCCATCTATATACTTTTTATTTCATTCAATTTTTTTTGTTATTTTCTGTCAATTCTCCTTTTCCTTCACGTATCTCGCTCGTATTCCGGTTAGAACGTTTATTATGTTCACATTATCTTCTGCTTCAGAATTTTCTTCCGGCTCAACATTTGTATTTTTATTTACATGCGTTTGACATATAGCAAATACTGATCCGTATTTAATCTGTTAACGACAATTTGAATGGTTGAAATTCGGGCATTGGTCTATTGGGACATCGATGATTTAAAGCAAATTTGTTATATGTCCAGTTTTCTACATATTGAGTAAATACAAATTTACAATTGACTTACTAATGATAATTCAATTACAAGGTAATTATTTCTACACAAAAATACATATCATACCTCATGTGATATTGTTGTGACATAAATCAAATATGTGGAAGGTTTACCATCCTATATCCTCTTCCTCACCACGTGTCTTATCTATTGTAATCGTTTACCTCCCAGTTCTTGTGTGATACTCGGTCTTGAGTACAGTTCTAGGATATCTTACACGTTCAATACATATAGTTATAGTATGTGTCAAATATCCGACGTTCAAGGCGTGACTGTTGGTTAAATTACAGTTATAGTTAGGCTTAAACCAAACGAAACAACGAACCAAAAGACTCCAAAAAGAAAAAAGCTGATTCTAATATTATTAAATCTGCTTTTTCCATTGTACTGAAAAAATATCGAATCTGAATTTATAATTTATATATGGCTCCGAAACATGGCTCGCATCCTTAACAAAGCGAGATCGACAACATCTCATAGTTTTCGAAAATAAAATATTACGCAGAATCTTTGGTCCCATTCAAATGAATGGTGAATGGAAAATCCGTAAGAACAAAGACATCCGAGAACTGTACTGAAGGCCAAGTATCACCCAAGAAGTCAGAGGCAGACGATTACAGTGGATAGGACACGTTATGAGGATGATGGAGGACAGAATGATTAGGAAGATATGGGAAAGAAGATTGAATACCCGTCGACCAGTGGGAAGACCTCGCAAGAGATGGAGAGATCAGCTAACCGACGATCTCATAAGTATTGGTATACAGGGTACTTGGCAAGACTTGACAATGAATAGATCGAAATGGAGGGCTTATGTGAGTGAAGCCAAAAGTCAACCTGACTGATAGTGCCCAAAGAAGAAGAAGAAGATATATTTTCAGTAAGTTCACGAAACAGCTAGCCTCCCTGCTTGTTGTTCTGAAAAGAATGGACCCCAAACTTGAGCTTAAATTTGCAAATGAGTTTTTATTTTACCTCCTTTTATCACTGCTCCTGCAAAAAGATGTTTTTTTTGTTCCGCATGCTTTTTACAAGGGAGTTAAACTTTAATATACATTTTCAGATTAACAGCTGCTTTGGTTGTCGAGTTACAGACAGTGAGTATTTTCCGACATTTCAAACACATTGCCGGACAGACCTTCAAACAGAACGCCAAATCTCACTGAATATTTATTATAACGACCTAAAAATTTGCACAGGTTCAACTCTAACATTGATCTACAATCAGTTGAAATTTCTGCCAGATCGGAGATAGTCCGGCATAGGAGATTTAGAGATCCACTAATAGAATTAATCATAAAAATATCAATACTAATTATAATAAAGAGAAAGGAAAACAAAGTCAAGGGAAAATAAATTTTTAAGACGTAACACATATGTATATTGTAATCAAGAAGTTTAAACAAAGCTCTCGTTCGCACCTCAAGTGGAGATTTAACTCAACCTCTAGTTACGAACCACTGACTTAGAACATTTTAATAAATTTTTTTATCGTTCAAACAATCAGATATAATTCTTGGCTATATCTACAAAACCCTGACAAAAATCTACTGTAACTCTTGCATTTGACAGCTAACGAGAATCTCGCTCGGATTATTGTAAACACCTCCTACAGTGAAAAATGTTACCGAAACAAAAGAATCTTTTTCCATATTCGTAGCTTCATACATTTCGCTATTTATATTGAAATAACAATGAGTAATAACGTGTAGAAAATCTGATATTGGTTTGTGTGTCCGATCAAATCAATTCCGTATCCGGAGTAAGTGTTTGAATGCGTATGACGTGAGATTATTTGTTTGCGCTATCGATTATGCTTTTGTCATCAAAATAAACATAAAAATAAGTCATCATTTGTTTATAGCACCAACTGGATGTTGGTGGATATACGTTAATGTCATTCGCAGCTCCAACTGCAGCTTACATAGACGTTCAATTCTATGGAGGATACATAAAGATGTAGGTATTAGCATGAGTGCTTCAAAATATTTTTCATTTGCTTTATCATATACTTCTCCCCTTCTCACAAACTTGTACGTAAAAAAGCCCTTTTTGAAAAACTACAGTAGAGTTCTTATACTACTATTAGTGTTACACTATTATTGGGAAAACTAACTTAATTTATCCTGTTGTGTAACCATTAAATAAATAAATAAGTTTCCTGTACAATACTTATAATATGTTACTGAAAATAACAATCTACACAGTAAAATTTGCAGTGATTTTTAATCTATCTAATAGGATATTTTTATTGAAAAAAAAAATGTAATTTAAAAAAATAATTTGCCTTATGGATGCCTACTTGTGAACCAATCTACGTCTATTGCAAACGACGTGGCAAATACTAGCTGAAGCGCCCGCTTAGGGCGTACCACATTGTATTTTTCATTTTATAACCTAAATTATATTTTATTTCCGTTTAGTTATCACTTTTATCTAATTTAAATAAATATTCATTTTATACAAAAACATGTTTAGAACTTCGCTATATTTTATTCCTAAAATACAAATATATTTCACCATATACTTTACCCGATACAATAATATTTTATATAATATTATATAATACTATAATAATTTATTATTGTATTAATTTAAACCTAATTTTGATTTATTTAAAATAACATTTTGTTTTCCTTAAATAAAACATGTTTAGAGCCGCTGGTATGACAGTATTACTAATTTCATTTTGATCAGCGCAAGCGACCAAAATGCAAACCATATCTTAATGCATATTAATATTTTTCCGATCAAGGTGAGCAGACGTGGTTTTGATTTTATATTCGTGTAATAGTTTTGAAATCAGTTCAATTTAATCAGGATCCCCTGATTTGTGTTAATTGTTATTTAATATATATAAGGGTATATTAATTATTAATTTATATATTTGTTAAAGTTATGTTTCTGGTGTTTTCCCTCCAGATTTCCCTAGAGCACATGTGTTTTATTGGTTATATTGTTCTAGAAGTTTAAATTCAGTGTGTGTGAGAATTCTATAGGATCCTCTGATTCATGCTTATTGTTAATTAATATATGTATATATATTAATTAACAAATTTATAATTTTGTTAAACCATTATTTTTTTAGATTTCCCTCTATAGTCAGGTTGTTATCCAAATCAGTTAAATTAATTTCGTGTAATAGTAAGGCCTATCAGAGTAAGTTTATTTATATAAATTTTATCATAAAAATTGTCAATTTTATAAATTTTGTGTTCCGATTATTTTCTGTCGGGCATCGTCGGAACAAGCAGCTACGATCAGCAAACCGTTCGTAACCGTTTTGTCGGACTTAGAAATTTTTTATTACATTAATTTAAAGTCATAATTCTTTTGTTATAACTTATTTAACAAACATTAGCCGGTTCTCAACATTTTTCCTGTTCAGAAATTATTTAAATTCATAAATTTAGTAGTTATTTAATATAATTTAGAGGTCAATTTTGTATGAATTTTTTTGATAGTTATATAATTTATTTTGGGATTAATTTAGAGAGTAATTTACCGGATTCACCGCCGCGCATACTGCTATTAATTGTTGCAGTCCGCAACAATTATAATTATTATTTTTTTTTTTGTACAAATATTTTTTTTGATTAAGATTTTTTTTCAACTATTTTTTTTGATAATAATTTTTTTCATCTTTTTTTTTATCATTCCTGGCAACGCAATTGAACCAAGAACCTGACCTTATTTTATAAAATTTAATTCTCTTAACATATTTATGACATTTCAAAGTCAACCCTTGTGTGTCGTCCTGGACTCCTACCCTACCTAGGCCAAGAGCGGGCGCCACAGTAGCTAAAGCTTAATTCTATAAATACATTTCTAACTATTGGGAAAATTACTTACAGTTTATATACTTAGCGGTTTATTTTAGCCGCCATGTTCATTGTCATGATGAAAAAGGATTCTCCCTTTTGTTCGTTTTTTGCGTACTTTTAGCAAAAGATCCGCCAAATAAATTATGGTATACCATTCAAAACTGATTATAAGACAATGTTCCAGTGAAACAATGGCAGTATAACCACATCCGAAGAATAAAGTCAACATTTTCTAGCCAGTGTTCCGTATACTAACCTTATTGATGTCACTATAGCTGGTTGGTCTTCGTCTGGGAAGATTCACTCAGTCTACCGTTTACTTTCTGGCTTGTAGTAGTAAACCCAGGTTTCGTTACCTATATCAAACGACATAGTGACCTGTGTTGCAGATTGATTACGACTGGCCTTTGTTAAAATTTATGAGCATATTCTTGCTCCATTTCACATGCGCTTTCTTTTGAACATCAGATAACAGGTATAGTATCAAACTGACATAAAGCTTCCTGACGGCCAGATGTTCATGTAGGATAGTATTGATTAGACTCATGGTTATGCCCAAGGATCACACATGCCTCAACATCCCTGTAAGTGCAACGATTATCCAGCTCCTACCTATTCCGGACAGCGTCAATAGTTTTTGTAGTATACTTGTCCGGCTAAGTCTGGCCCGATACCGCACGAATGAATGCTCAGTGCATTCAGTCATTAATATAATTGGGAAAAATAATTAACAGTGTGTCTTTTTATGTATACCTTTTAATTATTCGTGAGGAAAACCAAAACACTACAGTGTTCAACACTAGTGAGAACACTACCAGGGCAACCTTCACGATGTTCGTCTTCGAAAGTTATCATCAAGGCTGGAACTCATTGGACCACCGTTGTACAGTTGCCAAGAATGGTGCTTCATCGCCAAATAATTGCTGTAATATTTATGAATAGTATTGTCGAGTTAAGCCATCTTAAAATAATGGTACGAAAATGCTCGTGTATTAGATCAATTTTTATAGAAATTACTTTATTTAAATGGGTACTCAAAATCGTACTCAGCTTATTTCTGTGACTTGTTAACACAAACTAACCTAAAAAAGTATGAGCAATTGAAAAAACAACTTGACAAATTTAATATTTATTAAGCAACAGCTAAACTGCAAAACTTAATAGGCAATTCTCGTGGATAAAAAATCTCTGTAAATTTTTATGTATAGATTATTATAAATTATATTTTAGATTGTTAGTTTTGTATAAGAAATTTACAATCTCTAGTGTTATATCTACCATTAAGCGTAAATTCGAATCATGAAGACTACTAGTTACAAGGTTGCGGAGTGATAACGCAAGCATACATAGGCGTGACACTGCCATACTAGCATACACGGTCTCGCAAATAGTTTCCGTTTCCCTTCGTTTGGCAAAAAAGTAGTACTAATTCGGTTTCATCTTATCAACTGTTTTCGTAATTTGTAAATTCGTATCGCGGGGGAAAGGTGTATAAATGAGCAAATTAGACATATAATAAGCGATTTTCTTTCTAGCTCAAAATCATTGGGCGAGATACATGACACGTAATTTTTAAGGATTCGTAGGTAAAAGCAAACAACAAGTCACATTTTTACTTATGCATCTGTCTGTTTCGATAGAAATTGTAGCTAATCCTGGGTCTAGAGACTTAAAATTTAGCATGCATATAAACTCTGACCTGCATATAGAACATAAAATGACCTCAAAAATATTTGTAAATATGTTTTGGGTATCTTTTGAAAGCAGGTAAGCGTTGATTGGTGGAAGAAAGAAATATTCAAATGACGCGAGTTTGCCAAAAATGTACCAAACACTTTTAGCTTAACTTTTTGTTTTTTAATTTATAGTGTGGTATCAAAAAGAAATTCTCGAGATTCAAGAACGGAAAATAAAGTTTATAATATTTTATGTTAATGCATTTTTTCCAAAGGTATACAAAATTGATTTGCTACATACCTTGTAGCAAAAAGTTATTGGCCTAAAAACCTGAATAGTACACAATGATTTTAACCAAAATAAGAATTTTTGGTAAAATTAATTTTTCAAAAGATATAGATAATTCTGATTTGTTACAATATCTTACTTTTTAAAAGCTTTTAATTTTCTTGTGTGATATGAAATGAAAGCTACTTATATTAAAGAATAAAAATATTTTATGAAAACACTTTTACTCTAACGCGACTATTTCATGCGAGTCGTTTAACGGAAAATCTTAATACTTACGAAAATGTATTTTCAAAAACAATTTTTGATGCGATTCCGAAATCAAACACGTTCCCAAATAATTAATAAATTACTTCATACCTACGAGATTCTGAAATTTGTAATAATTCACAATTTACATTATTTATTGAAAACTATTATTTTTTAAATCATATTAACGGTGGAATTAAATATTAATCAAACAATTTACAGTAAAATGTTGCATTTAATCGGTCTCTGAAGGATTGTACGTCTGTGGGTGATCCGCGGGGCAGACAGAGACAGATAGATAGAAAATGCTAAGTTATGTCTCGTGCCTCTGTGAAATCACAAATGACAAGCGGAACCAGGCGGTGAAATGAGGGAGGCGCGGTGGCAAACGGTAAAGAGTAGGAAATGCGAGAAAGGAAGGAAAACTTCTCTCACCTGATCTAATACAGAGGACAAACTCGCAGAAACTCTGATAAATGTTGCCGAAAATGAAACAGGATACTCGTGAGAAATATGCAGTAAAGTGTCGGTATAAAGTGTTGTTGAGTAGGGGCTGAAGGCGAGGATGGCAGATATGTGCCATACACAGGCCGTACACACGTACACCTGTCTAGTTGAGATGCATGGCATGAAATTTAGAGAGCCATTTCTCTTCTCAAGAGAGTCAGAAGAGCATTCTGCATCTAGCCAGCCGCAGAGATGTTGATTGAATTATCCTTGTTCCTTTTGAGGTTTAAGAAGTCACCGGTCGCTCCGCAAACTCGTAACTGAAGCGGCGGCCACTCACGAGACCACTTGAATGACATCTTTGAACTGTGTTTGTCCAATAATCCTACCTTAACGGACAAACTGTCGTCCTTTCTATCCGCGGCGAGTTATCCGTTACCGCAGCCGTAGCCGTTGCCATCGTTGCCGCTGAGTTATGCCGAGAATAGGTAATAAAGGCAATACACAAAGGTGTACATAATTGGTTTCGTGTGTAATGTTGTAATGTGGGAAGATGAAAGCCCAGCTGCAAAGGAGCAGCGCTCGCTCTATACCCCAGTACGGCACGTGATCGGAAAGCAAAGATGTTCACCAAACGGCAAAGTCCACATCAAGCCGCACCAAGAATCAACCAATTCCATAGGCACGCGTCTCTCTGTACTTCACAACTCAAAGTAGCAGACTTAGACAGACGAGCGACGGAAAGAACGAGCTGGGGACGACTACGTCCCGGAGACGGGCTTACAAAGAGATCTACGAGTGAATTCTTTTTAAATTCAATTAGCTCGAACCATTATCTGAATTGAAATCACGGAGTGATAAATGTAAGTACTAAATAAAAAAATGCGTCAGTGGACGGTTACGAATTTGCGACAACTAAGTGGACAGAGTCGCCGTTAGACAGATCATGCAATTAATGAAATCAGGACACGTGATTCCGTACACGAGGAAACAAACGTCTAACAGTTTTGCCATTATTAAAATGTTACTCTCACGTTGCTGGTTAAAAACTAAAGAATATTTTCAAAAGTTTAATAATTACTGAGGACGTAAGCCAGCTATTATTTATTTCCAAGCTGATGAAGAACTGCGATAAACTTTTTTAATTTGTTACTTGGCTTTCATTATGTGATGGGGGGAACTGATCTTGTACCACACGAGAGCTCGGTGGCGCTAGTGATGGTAGTGACGGCGCTCTGGAAGATAAACTGAATTACCGAGGTCGCGGCTCTCGGACTACATAACTTTGTTTTCATGTCACGACAATAGATTACGTCGGGCAATCTTCGGTTTTACCTGTGTGATACCATCAAATATTAAGCAGCCATGCTGTTCGATAGGTCGCAGGTCGGCGTAAACATCCAGGGACCAGCTGCATATACTGATTGCCAGACGACCGAGGCGGTATCGGGAGTTCAGCTGTTACATGCACGCGTCGGTCGACAGCAGGAACACAAGACTGCCGCTGCAAGGAATGCCGCGTACTTCATCATGTGCGCGACAAGCAGAACAAATGGAATCTCTGTCGTCTCCGGTCGACATCAGATGTGAGAAAGAGCAGAAGGCTGATGGATTTACGGTCGTTCCTTTAATTCAAATCAAAGCTACTCTGGCATCAGAACTTCTCATCTTCTGTTAATTTCGCGTTCCATAACCCCCCGAGACGTACGACATATTTTTTTAAAACTTGAATTTCAAAGTCTGCGACGGCAGTTTCGTGTTATCTCTCTAGCGTTTGTTATCGTTTTACTGTACGTGTTTCCAGTAAAGCTCATGGTCGTTCGCCGCTAATTATCTGGCTACGGAACTTTTCCGGGCGATCAGGCTAATCTTGATAATTCCTAGCTCGTTTATATAACTTTTATTTATATAGTAGTGTGCGATGTGCAGTACTGTAAATGCAGTATTGGTCTACATGAAAATGCAACTCTGCTAATAAGTATAACATAAACCTCTCTAGAAGGTATGGTGTCGACATTAAACAATCCAGTAAGAATAGAATAGGTTTTGGTTTAGACTGCGGTACAATAGATAACACGTGCAGATTATAAAACAATTGTTCGTGTAAGGAGCCCGGACTTCTCACTCAGGAAAGTGTGGTCTGTCTTAGCGGTATATTCAATGCAGTATTAATCCAAGATTATTGAGGGGAGAACGATCTGGCCGAGATGGATGCAATAAATTCAGCAGTAACGCTAGGAGTGAGCGGCTTGCAAAAGACATCACAAGGCCGTCGCTCTCTGCTGTCCAGCACGGTGAACAGCATGAATTACACCGCCAATAGTTCTAATTGTTTGTCGATCCGCTACCGTTAGCGTGCTCTGCACAGAACTTAGCATGTCCGATAAAGAGTAAAGATTTACTGCCTTCCGTCCTGCATCGGATTTCATATTTATGCTTCTGTGCTTGTCGAGCCGCGGATGAGACTCTCGCAATGTTCCGCAGTCGCGTGCTGCCGTATTAATTGTCAGCGAGAAGACAATCTCTCCGTCAGATAACTAATTGCCGAGACATTAAAGTCGGGTAATTACTCTTATTTCCTAGCAGGAAATTTAGCATTTTCATAGCTCGAGATGCTGTTAATGAGCGTCATGTAATTTAATATCCCCGGATCTTGTAACAAAACACCGCTGCTGTTTTCTTTATTTTGTGTGCGGCGCTCCGATGTGATTATCACTGTGCACAGCCCATTGTCCTGCCGATACTACGGAGATATACCCGAGCAGCGGCACCTACCTTACTCGTGCATCCTCCGCCGTCCAATACACACGGATACATAGCGTCGAAGTGCACTGTGCACTGCATGTCAAGCCCGCTCAATGCGCGATTGTTCACCACGGAGTCTACGTGTCCTGGGACCATGAATAGTTGTAAGAAAATGATGTTTCATTATCATTCTAATATGATAACAGAGTTAAATTAACACTGGTTTGTTTGTATGAGAAATCAGTAGCAGAGCTCGGTGTCTTTCACTATGCTCGCTCGTAAAAGACAAGTTATCGCGAGCTCCTATTACTTTTTAATGACAAATGAACAGGAAATACAAATGCAAAATTAGCGCACTTGTTGTATATGATTATTAAATTAATTCTGAGTCAGAGTGTAAAAAATTTAATTTTACGAAAGAGTCGTCGGGAGCCAGTAAATCTGCTTCTTAAATAATGAAAGGGAATAGTGAATTTAAAGCCCGGAGCTGAATCTCGGAGTGTTGAACTATCGCGCAGTATCCGGCAGTATCACTTCCTGCTGGCGCCGGTAAGCTCGAAGCTTTGGCGGTTAAGCAGAATAAGTTATTCCGACTGCCAGAGACTGAATCTGGTCGGTTTGTCGGCTAATTATCGACTCGCCCCGGCCGGCTCGATAGAGATTCTTCGTAGAGCTTTCATTACGTAATGGTGTAGCTGCGGGTCCAAACCACAAAGGGCGTTCTGCGGTCTGTCGTGTAAGCATGATTGTATAGACATAGTCGGACTGCTTACATGTTGTTGTATGTGGAAATACTCTGAATCTCTTGTTCAACACTAGTTATAATTCCAAATTTGACCAGTGAATGCATATAAAAGAAGTGTTGCTGCTATGCAAGTAGACCGTGCGGGAAGTCGGACGTAATTAAGAATAATAGAATTCCTCGGGTATGTGGCCCTGTGACAGATCGATGGACTGTACTTAATAGAGAATATAAAAAATAGAACAGATGTACCGAGAGTGCGCGTGTTTAGCATATGATCGTGGAGTAGGCTGAAGTGAGTGTTATCCGGCGGACAGAGGACAGAGGAACACTGTTTGCCGACCCTTGGCCCGCCACTACACATTACTTCCAGCCGGAGGGTCTAATCGCAATGCCACGCTGCAGCCTGCATTATCAGCAAATACAAACGGCCGAATAAATATCGCACTAACAAAACAAAACCTATCCCATTGTAATTTAGATTTTACACACACAGCTCGCCTCACAAACAGTCACCGGTGAAAACGGCAGCAATATTGCACAACGTTTCCCAGATTAAATTTTCAAATTACAAAATAATCAAATTAAGCTCTGGTATAATTTTTATCGCGCGACTCCAACGCATCGGGTAATTTATGGGATCGGTTCAAGTTGTATAACTGAGGTAAGATTATATGTATTTCTCGCGTTATAATTTCCCTGTAGAACAGTTTTACATAAAATTGCACTTACACTTGTAGGGTGTGAGCCCGAGGCCTGTTGGCTGTGGGCCGTGGGTGCCTGACTAAGAGGTAGGTCGTTAGTCGGTAAGTATGTGTGTATTCCGCCGTGGGCGCCGGCAGCGTTAGCGTTAACCGCCGAGTGATAAGCAAGACAGCCGCAGCGAGCAGTGATGAGAGACGTCAGGCGGTGCAGCCGCAATCCACAGGGGGTATTTAGTGCGTAAATCGCTCGGCTCGTTCATCCAACGCGCAGATTTATCGTTCGCTGCTGAATAAGATTTGTGAGTTTTGGACGTTAAAGTTGGCGTATCGTGGGAGAACGTCCGCTCTTCTGTCCGCTTATTTACATTCGAATCGTTTTAACTTTAGTTTCGGATGAAACAACCGATATATAAAAACCTCGTCCCCGGGAGGAATGTTTCGTTAGCGCCGCAGAGAACGATATATTCTCAAAGTTTCTCTCACTCGTAAATCATCCAGAGAGCCAAAGAAGTCAAAGGTGGGAACAAAGATTTCATTTCACAGCTTGCTGGAACAGAACATTCTCAGCGTCATTCCTCCACCGCGCGCTGCTGACTACCGCCTGCCTGCTGCCGGCTCACTGCCTTCACTCCCGGCTCCCGGCATGCTCCTGTCACTTGCACACTTTGTTTAATAAGTGTGATGTCTTCATCAACACAAAGAATCAAACTTTGACTTTTGACCACAACCACACTATAATCTTAGTTATTAAGCTTTATTTCAATTAAGATATGTATATATATATATATCAACAAATTCTAGATTTTATTGAAAAAAAAAATCGTTTCCCAGGATAACGGCACCGGGATACTTATCCAAAGTTTTTTTTTTTTCTTTTTCTGAATTCTACAAAACATAAGTAATCAGTTGAGACATATGACAAAATTGGTTAAACTATACTAAATCTTCGGCAGTATTAGATGTGGAATTGAGTAATGCTACACTCAGCGTAAAACGAGAAATACGCATTTTTTTCGTAATTTTGGTGTGAGTAACAATCACATTGGTTTTTAATTGAGAATGCTGATCACGCTTAATGTCTTGAACATTGATATATTACCAACCACCCTTTTTTACCCATTTTTTGGTTTCCCATTTTAAGTGTCAATTTGTTAAAAAATCTTTTTTGATGGAATTTATTTTTGAAAATAATAATTAATTCTAAATAATAATATTAAGTTATAATTAAAACAATTAAAGTATGTAAAGTATGGTTTAGAATAAAGAAACCATTATTGTGTGTTCAAGCCATACAGGAATCTCTGGCAATGAAGCTGCAAACCTCGCTGCTAAAGAAACAGACGCACCACAAAGACCAATGTCAATCCAAACACAAGATCTGTTCAATCGATAATCAAAAAACTACACGAACGCAGAAAGGAAAAATGGAGAACAACTGTAGATAATAAACTCAGGGCAATCAAATCTGATATAGCCCCCTTGGGGTCAAAACCTGGGCAGAAAAGAGCAGACAATTCTAACAAGGCCAAAGATCGGTCATACCAAAGTGACACACGAACATTTACTCATAAAAAAAAAAACCCAAATATATGTCCAACATGTGGAACCCGAAATAGAGTTGAACACATGATAATTACATGCCTCAGTTACAAAAACCTTAGAGGAAAATATAATATCTCAAACAGCCTACAGGAAGCACTTAAAAACTAAAGTCACTGGATTGTACAAAGTAGCGCAAGCTTTTGAAGAAGCCGACAGACCCCAGGGTTTGATTTACAACATTGGCTCCCCTATTAAGCAAACTAAAGCAGCAATTTTTACGTTCTTAAGTTTGCGTCACATCTCTCTTTCTCGCTCTAATTTAATAACCTCCTTTGTCAGCGGTTTGAATGTTTAAGGTTAAGTTTAATTTAAATTTATATATTATATCCATTTTATTTAATAAAAATAAGATAATAATTGAAATTGTACCACAATTGTGTTATAGTGCATCTTTGATTAAAAAATCGTGATTACAATGTTTAAAATAAAAATTTTTGTAGTACTACTTTCTTCTTTTTTTACTGTTGGAATCACTGAAAATCATTTGTGTTGGCGTCATTTATAGCTCCAGTATGGCCGCCGTTGCGCTACTTTGTATAATCTAGTGACTTTATTAAAAACGATCCAACATCGAAAAGAAACATATTAAATTTCATAACAGAAGCAAAGCTATCAAACGACATATAACAAACCAAAATATACTTAAATTATACTTAATTATTTATTATAACATAATCTTATTTAATGTATTTAATAATAATTATTGTAAAATAACTTTCTAGTATGTACAACTACAATGTATTAGCTTAAAGATGCTGAAAACCTAGCAGTTAAAAAGTCTCTAAATAAATATTACAAAAAAAAGATATTACATTTTTCTTGTTAAGTAAAATAGGCGTAAAAGTTTTCCTTGAAAATTTTCTGAAAAAGCCAGTTAACAAAGCATAGTTCAACACCCTTCTTTTAATCCATCTTCTTTCATTTTACACCTTGTAAATTTTCGTGAAGATTCTGTTAGCTGTCATAACCAGGCTTTTGTTTAATAAGTTTGATGTTTCGTTAATCAACACAAAGTATCACAATTATCGCGAAATAATTTCCATGTTGGGAGTGAGAAACTCCTGCGGTCCTGGTTGCCAAGTTGTGCTTGTTTCGCGCGTCACGTACATGCACGTAGAAGCTTACGCGTATTCACCCTCTTGGCCCCCGGACCACCAGGGAGATATTTCTGCCGTACAAGATGCGAGTTGCCTGACTATAATTCCAAAGTGCTGAACGCGCCAGCCAGATAAATCAGACACGTCTTTGCCGTTGTTAATTTTATCTTTTACACGATAGATATCTGCCCTCAGCTCATGCTATACTTTCTTTATCATATTTTGGAGATTCAGCTACAGACTCCACAAAAATTATGAAAGTACATTTTATGATCCAAGATTTAAAGTACTTTTAAGTTATTGCATTAGTTATTTGTAAAATAAATATTTGAAATTTACTTTATAAGAAGGGCTTTCTTATAAAGTAAAGCCGCATTCAGAGCTCTTAAATCAATAGCTTATGTACTGTAGATTATAGACTATTCACTGTCATCAGAAAGTTTGTCATATGGTAAGACGTGAAACCGTTCAGACCTCCAAATTTAATACGCTGTTTGTTGTAGATTGTGCATAATTTTCTAAACTTATAGCTAGTGAGATGTTTTAATGAGACAGGCATATAAACACATTCTCTGTCGCATTCTATCGGTGACACTGTAGTTATCGAATGCCTTTACATAACCTAACATAATGTCATAATTAATAAATCTTGCTCAAAATTACAAAGACGGACAGTAAATATGATCAATTTAGGTAATTAGGTAGTTAAAATCTAAGACATAATTATAAGAACGATAATACATATAAAATATTTTACGAAGCTAAATAGTAGGTTTCAAATTTCACAGATGGCGGACTATTCGTAACGTATTAATTTCTAATTCGCTATGAATGCTATGAGCAACGTTAAAAAGAATGCATAGAAACATAAGTTACAGCTAACAAAGCACAGTCTACAACCTCTTCATTTAAAGAGCTCTGAATGCGGCTTAAATTTCTTCATGAAAAAATTAAAAATATGATGTGTAAAAAATAAATTTACCAAATGATCATTTGGCAAATGTTGCTCAGACAATTTTATTGTTATTAATATCTTCTTATATTTTATCCTACTACTTATATTGACAACCGGTACAGAGAATTTCAAAATTTCGAGAAATCAGCCAAGAGGAATTTGAGAAACCTGATGAGCAAAATTTAAGATTTAGAGACAAACCTATTCACCAAGAAAAAAAGATTTCTAGAAACCTGATAAGCAAAAAAAAAAAACTGTTTCAAGAAATACACAAACTAGATGAACACGAAAAAAACTATTTCTGCAAATATGAAAAGTAAGTCCGCGATTCACCAAAATTCTTTGGTGTCCCAATGTCAATTTTTGATCCTAACCCAAGTTTTGGGAACCACTGACCTAGAAAATTGTAATTTGACATGTTTAGCAAAGTGTTTTACTATAGATTCGCACATACCTTTAATTAATTACAAAATTTATCAGAATATGGTAACACACAGCTTGGGTTCCTAGACAAAATATAAGGAAAATATGCTAGGTATTTTTTAACGTAAAATACTTCGACGCATAGGATCCAAATCAAGAAGAAGCAAATGAATGTTGAATACTTATGAACCACGAGGTACTAGCGGAATATTATGATATATATTTTTCTTGGAAATTTGCAGCACATCTTCAACCAAGGAATAGTCAAAACAATTTACAACTGCAAACCTGCCTAAAATATGGTCCTAGAAGTCGTTGGATTAATGAATAGGCTCTGAATTTGAAAAATATTAACCTGGAGCATAAAAGACTAGAGAGTGAAAGCAGAAAACAGGACCGAATGAGAGTAAATCTGGCAGGAAACCAGTCTATGGAGGACAGGAGGACAATCTCTCTGGGACTATAAAATTACGATGATGTTGATTATAGTTAAGGTGTGTGAATAATCAGCAGTAAGCTGATTTACTTCGAATATGAAATTAATATACTTCATTTGTATCTACTCTGTACATCCCTCAAATTGAAGATCTCCCACATAATGAGTTCATAATCCGCGAGCAGTTTGGATATGGACTCTTATGTTAGACCGGAAGCTCATGACATTTTTGGTCTCCGATTTCATACAGCATGCCTTTTGGAGGAGAGAATATTTACCCTGTGACAACAAAAAAGGGATTATTATTATTATTATTATATTTATTATACTCACATCTTTACAAAATAAAAATGTACATACATATTTAAATTTACATATTTTATCTATTAATTTGTGATATATAATTATCCCTTAACCCCTAGAAGATTATGGGTTATGCCACAAAATACTTGAAAGTATTGTGTGTGGCTACATATAAAATGATGGTACTAAAAAAGGGATGATGGTACTAAAGTGAGGATGGTACTAAACCCCTGCACGCTTTCCGGTCATTGGGAAAATTGCATTTCCACTTGCACAAAATTTTTGTGTTTTTCTTTGACTTAATATTGCTTGCCCTTTTGTCAAAAGGATGTTATAACAAATTTAAAGTCTTTTAATTATAGGCATGCTGTATGAAAACGCGGAAAATCATATTTTTTTATTACAAGATCACCGGAAAGCGTGCAGGGGTTTAGTACCATCCCTTTTTTGTTGTCACAGGGTAAATATTCTCTCCTCCAAAAGGAATGCTGTATGAAATCGGAGACCAAAAACTGTCATGAGCTCCCGGTCTATGTCCGCTGACTGGTTGCAGTGATTCTTAAGATAGATTTAAATGTGCTTTCAATTAAAATAAAACTAATTTACTTTAATTATGATACTGGTTTAATATTTACATGGTATAATATTTACACTAAGACAAAGACAGTCAATCCAAAAGAGACACATATTGACAAATACTAAACAGTCGAGAGACTCTTTACAACAAACTCTAATTGTCCACCGGATACCACATTCCTCACTAGCATCTCTGAAAAACCATTTGTCTCTCACAAGCCTTTGAATATTGTCTATCCATTCTTTAGCTGGACACTACACTAACGTAAATACGGAATAACTTGTTGATTTTACTCAATCCGACCCAATACTCTAAAAAATATGTTTAACCCATGGCTATCTAAATTGAACTGCCCAACTGTAAAATGTCAACGCATACTCTTTTGAACTGTCCATCTAGTAATATCTTAAAATTCATATAAACATTTAATGTTAATAATTCAGTTAATAATCTCATTAGAAAAATAGCCAAAATTAATATATATTTTAAAGACAAAGATTAATTGTTATTTATGTACAAATGGTCCAAATAAATATAATATTTATGTGACATTTTTGTGAACTGCTATAGAATTGCGAAGCCTGTTTTATGTAAAAACAATTTAACAAAAATAAATAAATAATAAACTCTTAATTAATTGTTTTTTATGGACTGTTTAATTAATTCTTGGCTTTAAGTATGAAAAACTGTATGGACCAAATGAGCACAAAATGGATCAAAACAAGGTGTCGTCATTTTGAGCTGATTTTGCAGCGTTAAATTCTCCAAAATGACATGCCTGTGTCGCAACTATACTACTGTCAAATTTAAACTGTCTGCTACAAATAAAACAAAAATAACGGCAAAATAAAATCGGGCAAATAACAGACAAACAAAAATTGCATTTTTTGCGTATATTGTCTTATAATCTTAAAAAAAGTTTATTCAGATGACCTGTATTAAAAAACTAAATAAAATTTTTATTATTAATTAATACTGTTGAGTTGTTGTTTTTTTGTTTATATTGTAATATTTGCTCTCTCTCTCTACATGTTTATGTACATATTTGTAGGCCTGAAGATGCAGTACATTAAATTATCAGCGAAACTAGTAGCCACAAAAAAGTATTTTTATTTTATTTCAACCCACAAATCAACCACCGTTTGAATAACTCAAGTTATACATTATAGTAAATTAATACTGTGGTAAATCTTCTTGTTAAAGCAATAATACAGGTAATAAAAGTGTGTGATATATTTTTTTTTTTTAATTTTTGTTGTTTTTCATATAGTTATGAGGTAAGGTATTTTTGAATTACAATAATGTAGATAAAATTAACTATTATGTTCAAAATTTCATTTTTAGGAACCCTAAAAATATCAAAAATATAATAATCATTCCATAAAAATATTTTGAGATTAGATTACTTTGATTATACAAAAATAAAATAAATGGTCAAACAACCCTTTATATTCAAATTAAACCAATAAGTGTTAATCTGATTTTAATCTAAATTTCGTTTTACAAAAATAGCTCGGAACTTTTACTGTTATTATTATTTTAATCCTAATATTACAATTGTTTTAACGATCAAAATTGTGCATTTTTTAAACGTTTAAGCGGAAACGGTTATGCATACGCTAGAAGGGAGTAGAATATTCGTTATATTTCGAAATTATGTTCATTACTTGTGCAGCACGTATAGAAGATATAATACATTGATGATATTTCAAGTCTGCTTCTCGTTATTCCTTCACCGCTCCACGTTGTTTTATAAAAATTTTGTATTTAATTAAAAATAACAACGACTTTTAGTTTTGTTTACATTTGAAACATGTATCTGGAGCATGCTGTGTGTAATATACCATGGAATTCTTTGTGAATTGTTGTTAAATCTTAATTAGAACAAGTTTTTAAACCAAAATATTAATTAAAATCAGTGACTTCAAAACACTAATTTGAAAAATTTGTAGAAATTACTACTGTAAAGTTCGTTCTACATTATACTTTTTTGCGTAGCACTACAGATTTTTTGGGTAGTACTGACGTAAAAAGTATAATGTGAAACACAATACTTCCTTTCAACTTTCGATGCTACACTACAAACTACGCTATTTTCCAAACTACCCCTGGTCAAATTTTTGGATGACAGTTGTATACTTCTAAGTCGTACCAAGTACCAACTATTTAGTTTTTGTTTACAACTTAACTTTTAGAAGTTTATTAAGTTGATAAGAAGTTTATTTAGAACATATAATTAAATATAAACTTAGCACAATTAAACAATATTTATAAATTGGCACCTGAACCTAAATTTTTTTAAGTTGGCAGTGAAGAATATCACAAATTAATAAAAGATGGAAGGTATCTCTGACTCTTATTTTTTTTCCCCCATTATATTCTGTAGTATCAAAAGTTGAAATGACGTCAGAGTTGGATAGTATTGAAAAAAGTATTGAAAGAACTACAATGTAGAACGGACTTAACTTGTGTGCTGTAACTACTGTAGCCCTAATACGTCTAAATGACGCATAAGGGCAGATAAATGCATGGCCGTAATAAGTCAAGTGTCAACTTGAGTCATCTAGAATATTTTGGCGCAATTATATCGAAAATTTATGACAAAACAAAAAAAAAGGAAAGAAAGACGTATCTAAGTGTTGACAAAAAAAATTATTGTGAAGTGTGAATTTTCACACATTTGAGGGTTTCGCTGGTTTATAATAAGTGAAGGCGGCATGCTCTGTGTGTAAGACAAATAAGCTTTGTAGTAAACACGTCAAAATGAATGATATTTTTTAAATAATTTATTGTCTGTTAATCTAAGAGTTTTAAAAACAAATTTTGTGTTAAAATATTTTTTTGTTAATTTTAATTCAAATACCTAATACCATTAGTTAGGTTTCTAAATATGTACAGTATTTTTTTTTTTATACAGCAAGGTTCATTAACATTTTGAAAATTTCGCCTATGGCTTCCTTGGTTGTTTTAAGTCATATGCTTCTCCTCTCTGGTTTCGTCTACATGACACATAGAATGAAATTAAAATTCCAAGAATTCCAACTGGTTATTAAATTTACGCTTTGAAAAATTAAATGCATTATTTGCCAAAATATAACTAGAATTTTGGCAAATAATTTAAACAAAATAAATATGGAAAAAAAAGCAAAAAATAAATTTGTCTCCTCTGCCCAGGAGCGAACTCTAGTTTTCTGCCTAGCAAGGGAAATTTCAGCTATTTTAGCGAGCAAGCTAACCATTAGACCAGGATACGCCTTCTAGTCTAGCGTGTTACATAACTATGACTTTTGTACATCGTCAACGAAAAAACACAAAAATGCGTTATTTTCCGAAAACATAATCTGATCAAAAATTCTTGTTGTACTATTCTGGCTCACACTGTACACAATAAATACACTGCTCACAATGTATATTACTAATATTTTTTTCAGATTTTTAGTTTAAACCATCTGGGCGCCAGGGTGTGGGACAAAAAATTTTTTTGCACAATTTTGGCAAAAATCGCATTAAAATAATTTATTTTAGAAAAATAAAATTTTTATCGTTAATTTACGTAGAATTTTGAATATATATATTCGATGAGCACATATTTGTTTATATTTTTAGGGGGATATGTTTTTAGATGGTTTAGTATTTTTCCTATGTGCGGGTCAAAGAGTTGTATAAGCATGTCAAATTTCAACTCTCTAGGTTTAGCCGTTTGGCTACAATTTTTACCGAACAAACAGACACAGACAGACAGACGACAAAATGACGGTATAAGGGTTTTTCGGTCATACCTACAAAATCCTAAAAAAAGAAGGCAGATGGAACGAAGTGATGACGAAAATAAATTAAGACGAACTTAAATGAAAATCATAACTGCGCCGGTAGTTTCGGGGCAACAGAAAGACAAGTCTTTCGTTTCTTGACCTCCATTATATGAAATTCATGTGGTCAGCGTTTCGTTTCTAATGGTCCTGTTGTTATGTTAAACAGATAGCTACTCATTTTAAGTATATACCTAAGGGATACTCGACTTGAGCGATGATCTGAGATGACTGCACGAAAGAGAAAATTACGGATTGTTGTCCGAGAATTGATTCCGCGTTAATGATTGGATTACAACGTTCTGATGTTCTAAGCAGTGAATTTTTTAGGTAGGTGTGTAAATTAAGTAACCGGACTGACAACATAGTGTTTGATCTGGCAACATCTGGGACGCGGAACTTGAAGGGGCGGCAGGTGAACATGTGAACGCTTTCAGTACATGTTTGATCTCGCTAGAGTAATTTTGTTGTCCGTAGCGATTTTTTTCGTGAAACAGTTTTTGCTAGTGCGTTTTAAAAATGAGTGACATTCATTTCGAGCAACGGTGTTTTATCAGGTTTTGCTTCAGACTTGGGCACAGTGCAACGGAATCTTTTGAAAAACCTCAGCAGGCTTACGGAGACAGTGTTTTGTCAAGAACACAGGTTTTTTGGCGGTTTAAGGCATTTTCAGAAGGAACAGAGTTGGTAGAAGATGAATCACGCAGCAGAAGGTCTTCATCCTCAAGAACCGATGAAAATGTTTTTAACAGATTTTTACCAATGAATTGGGGACGAGAAAAAACTGCGCAAAAATGGTTCGAAGAAACCTTTCACAGGTGACGAGTTTTTGGTCAGTAAAAACATTCCTGCGGCTCCTCAGCATCCTTATTCGCCTGACTTGAGTCCTTCTGACTTTTTTCTCTTCCCAAGATTGGAAAATCACCTGAAGGGACGTCATTCTGGGACACTCGAAAACATTCAAACGTCCGTAACCGACCAGCTGAAATCTATTCCAATATCTGATTTCCAGCACTGCTCTGAGGATTGTAAGAACCGTCTCCAGCGCTGTGTGGCTTCCCAAGGAAGTTGTTTTGAGAGAGACAATATTGAATTGTAATTCTATTCGAATAAATTTTTTTTTCCGGTTACTTTATCAGTCCGGTTACTTAATTTACAAACCTCGGAAATAGTTTGTTAAGTATTAGGTGTGTACAACAGTTTGTTTGTTCTTTTTTTCCTGAGCAATCGGGTACAATTATTTAAAATTTTAATATATTCCCGCATTTTTACAAAGAAATTCGAAATTCGTGTTCACAACCAAATTCGTGAAACATCACGCCGTCATCTCTCGATGTACGGAGATACGTTCCAAAACAATACAGTGCAGGACAAATACGCGGCATGAAAATCATAGTTGCTTTAAACATTTAATTCATATATTGGCGAGTTACTGCAAAAACAAGATAACTCAATTTTATTTATTTATTTTTTTAATTTTTGGTTTAAGTATACTCCCACACATATAGTTGTGTGCAGTATGTTCTACGAAAACGAAACAAATTAACTGCAGCTTAAACGACCAAGGACAAAAGCATATCGACACAACTATTAGTTTCTAACTTGATTTCTCAAGTTTTTCAAAACTTAAGATGCTAATTACTCAATACTACAATTTGGGAGTTGTCTGTTCTTTCTGTCAATTCTGAAGAATACAGTGGATAAGGGTATAGTTATTAGTGCAATTCGACCAACTTGGATGTTGCAATTGCGAACAAGTGAGCTAATGCATAGTCATGGTAAAATAAAAAAAAAATCTTACCAAATGTGGCTGCATTTTAATCAATTCATCATGTAATCGATCCAGTATTGTCTTGTGAGCATTATGACTTACGAATCCCAGAAAATTGGGCTCATGATCTTATCGGTCGAGGGAACCATTTTGCCTTTTTCAGAGTACGTTCGCTAGGAGAAATCTACTGTTTTGACTGCTCTTTCATTTCTGGTGTGTACTGATGGATTCATGCTTCATTAATGGTTATGAAACGCTGCAAAAACTCGTTGGATTGCGCTTATACATGTCGAAAAGGTCATGTGATTCCATTTTTGATCCATTATGAACAGATGTGACACCCGATAGATTTTTTATGGTCGTGCAGATTATGAAACAAACGTTCGTCTGAGATGTTTAACATCTTGGCTTTCTACACGTGAAAGCCTTGGCTTTCTGGCTTTCTTCACACGATATTATGAAATTTACTGACTATCTTTTCAGTTATATTCTCATTCAGACGTCCCGCCCGCTTATCATCATTCGGGTTCCTACGACCACAACAAAATTCAGTGAACCACTCCATGCGACGGAGCAGAGTTCCCATAATACTTTTTAGTTTTGCTTCAGTTTCCTTGATGTTTTTTCCACGAAAAAAGTAATGCTTTATCAACATACGGAATTCACTTTTTTCCATTGTAGCAATTAAACACATACTTAAACGCTGAACGCTATTGAAATAGTACTATTTCAGAGATACTTTTCCGCTTGTTGCTCGAAATTATAATGGAATTATATAAATACTTTTGGTTAAATTTTAACAGATGACTATTTCATTAGTTTCAAATTAATGTAGGTCTCACTTTACACGTTTCTATTCAAATATGTCTTAGTCTAATATTGCCAATCTACGCATAGTTCTAAGTTACTTTATAAGGTACCTAATAGTTATTAGGTGATGTTTTAGACATGATTCCTCCAATATGATAGGTAGAGAAATAAGTTAATTGCCTAACATTCATTGGTTCGTTTATATGGAGGTGGATATCTCGGCCCTAAGAGAAGATTTTAAGATTCTAATCTTAAATAAAAATTATAATCTCTTTCAGTAACTAGGATGGTAGAAGGAACAAAAGTTTTCAAATATCTCCAGCAAATTAAACAAAATGATTAATATCGGCAGATTTGAAGAGTTCTCTGGCAGAGCACGGAGTCCGATACTCGTATAAAAGTGCTATTTATTGAAGTCAAGAATAGTTCAAACTACTTGAATCTCCTCTACAAGTGAAATTCAATACGACCATCCTTCTTTTTCTTCCGTAAGCAATAAAATATAAAAGATTGGAATTCCGATACAGGTAAACCGTAATCGCAGGAAAACTTTTTAATGAAACACGGAGCGGAAAATCCGAAATTGTATCACTCAAAGACTTTTTTGCATCGTAAATTGATGCACGAAAAAAAAAATCAAAGTCTTATTTTATATTTTCCAACGAGAAATTTCATACATCTCTTACATCATATTAACAGGAACAAATATAGTTGGAATTTCGCTTTAAGATACTGGTATAAAAATATTTTCTTGAAAGTTGCGCTTCATATTGTGTGGTGTCAGGTGTTGGGAACTTTTTTACTTTTAAGTTTTCAGTATTTTGAAGTAAAAAAAAAATAATAATAAGTAAAAGGGAATACTTGTTATTTTATACAAGATAATAGTTTTGCAATAGTTTAGATTGTACGATAATTGTGCAATAGTTTAGATAGATTAAAATGTATAACTTACTATGAAGTTAGCTGTGGGGTCGACTTAGTGTTAAGATTTAAATACTTAAATTGAGTACCTACAGGAATAATTAGACCGTTCTAAACGCCATACTAAGCACATGACTTTTATATCTATGGCCGGAGGTCTCGAAAAGCAGGATTTATCTTTTTGGTCCTTATGAACCACAGAGAAGTTGGCAATCCATTATTGAAATCTATGATTTATATTACTTCATTAAATTAATTCACAAAGGTAGGCTCAGTAAATAAAATCCTTTGCGTTGGCGTTGAACAGGTTGTATATTGGGGCCTATCCTACTGAACTTCATTCTGGATATAATAAGAAAGTTGCTGATACAAAATGGGGTAAGAATGAACATAAGCTAGAAGATCCCGATTACGCTGTTGACATTTGTCTTGTATCTGACACATTCGGAAAAATGTAGAACAAATATTTGAAACTTTTTATAGAAACCAAATTTCTCTACCTGGAAAACAGCATCAAAAACACAAAACCTACAAGGCTATTAACAAAAAAATTTTATTTATACTTGCCCGACCTACATATATAAGGGGCAAGTATTGTAATCGCGAAAATTTTCGATGTCGAGATTTTGACTGATACGTTTCATGGTCCAGGGACTCAAAAAACCTATTTTCGAAGTGCCGTCCGTATGTGTGTGTGTATGTGTGTATACACGATAACTCAAGAACGGTTCAACGTTCAAAAATTCTCCTATTAAATGGGAAGAACCCTATTGTTTTTTATGAAGATCGGTTGACTAGAATTGGCAGTTTACTCATGTCGATTTTAAGATTTTTGCGAATATTTAACAACAGAAAAATATTTCGAAAAAATTTATTGAACAAAAGTTACTATAAATGCAATAGCTAATAACTTTTATATGAGACGTTTTTTGATAAAACAAAAAATTTCGAAATTTTTCTCATACTTATATGTAAAGTTTCCATGGTTATGATAATTAATTCGTAACTAGTAAACCAAGCCTTGGACAATTAATGAAATTAAAAAGAGAAAACCTGAAGAAATCCAAATTTTGCTATGAATTTTTTTTTTATAAAATTATTGTATATATTTTATTGCATTTTCATTTTAAATATTGTATGAATTTATATTTAGTATTTAGCTGGCTAATATGATTGTAAAAATTAATGGCCAATAAAACAATATAATTAAAAAAAAAAAAAAAAGCCTTGGACAAAAATTTGTATAGAATATAATTTCATGTATATTTGAAGATTTATCTAAATATTAAAAAAAAAAAGTTAAATTTATTTTTTTTATGGGAGGGCAAGTCTAGCGTAGGTTTCCCTTCGCCACTGGTTTTTATTGATGAGCAAAACATGACGTTGTTAGCTTCATATATCATGCTAGCATTGTCTCCAAACATGGTGGAGTGGAAGATGATGTGAAAATAAGTATCGATAAACAAATCATATTTTTAGTGCACTCAAAAATATCAAAACGAATTTTGCACTGTAGTCATACTGATGAAAATCAAAATTTTCCAGTCCCATGTTCTTTATGTACTCCCTTACGGATACGCGATTTTTCAAGGCAAGCTTCAGAACTTTGAATAAAGTAAAATTATTCATAAATAACTGTTGTGAAGAATATTGAGATTTTTTTGATTAGATAAAATCACAAATTTTGAGCTATGGATTATAACTTACCATAAACTTACTAAGAAACTGCATTAGCAGAGTAGCATTCAATTAGGGCTCCAAGGAAGTCGTAAATGAAAAAAGGCTGGTGATATTTGGAACAAACTCTACTTCCAAAAAGTTAACGGAAACTGAAATTTGTGAATCGAGCTTCAACACTTTGCTCGTGATGGGCAGAGGCACCAAGGATGTAGTATGTCATCGTTGTAGATCGAAAATGCTTACCGCTTGAACTACAATAGCATGGTGAATAAATTAGGGATCTTGTACCTATATTCTAGTTTCATCAATAACAAGCTCTTTGATCGAAACTGTACGGATAAACAAATACATGAGAAAAGAAGACAATGCCAACATTCATCAAGCAATAACTTTCCATGTACTAACATATACCACAGAAATAAAAGCAGAGACGAAAACACTGTACTAATAATGCGAACTATAAATAAAAGAAGCGTGTGCAACTGAATAACCAATAAGTTGATTTCTGAAGCTTGTAGCATGCCAGTCGCAACCAAATGGACGAAAAAACGAATGAAGACTGCATAAGACGAACAGATAGAGAGGTTGTAAGAAGTAGTAGGTAATTTGCAAAAATGGATGGCCACCCAAGAAATAGGCACAAAACTTCTTATATTTATCTACCAAATTGAAGCCGAACAAATAAAAAAGAATTCGTAGTTGAAAGAAGAAGTAAAAGAAAGGATTATAAATTGAAAGACCGATTATTCAATTCCAGTATCTGGACGGAGAAGAAATCTGCCGAATTTATAGACCAAGAAACGAAAATACCTACTGACCGGTACATAAAAAAATAGACAGTTTGATAATCCCACAGACTTTTGGACGGACAGATAAAGAGACTGAAAGAAAAATAATTCTGACTGTTTGTCGGGCTAGTCGTTGGTCAAATGCTAGAAACCGTACAAGTAAGCGAAGCAGCAGAATGCTGGGGCAGGGGCCAATAGAAAAGTGTACGTAATACCTAGTAACTGTATGATCGAGTGTACGAAATGTGATTTTACGAAACGCGGGGTATGCCTGTACCTAAATGAGAAAAAATTAATGTAGAAATAAATAATTTCACGTCACATAAAAAAACACACGATCATATAAATCTTTTAAGTTAAATATGTCACAATATCAAAAATGTTGCCATTCTTTAGAAATTATTATTAAATTTGTTGTATGGAAAAGCAAGTTGATTTTTATTTTGGAAGTTTCATAATAGTAAAGTTCCCCTTACGGGTTTGTGTTATGCCATACCTAATATTGATTTCTTTAAAGTTTGTTCTTGAGTAAAAGTTTGCATATTAAAAATTTATGTCCTTCATGTACTAAGTTTCAGCATATGAAACGTTTGGTGTTCAGGTAAATCTTATATTTTCAGTTTAAAAACTAATTGAAATGATTTTATATTACAGTGTTCTTGCTTCAACCTACTAAAACGAATTTAGATTGCATTTTAATGTTTTTTTGAAATGCTTTATTAAATACGGTTGAGTTATTTATGTCTTCAGTGGCATAGTTTTTTTTCTATAAAAAATATATATAAATGATATTTTTTGTAAATATAGTAGACAATGTTATACTAAAAATATGCGATATTTAGTTTCTATTAGATAAAAATAAAGGAACTAGACTTGGTTGACCATTTATCAGATTGTCGTTCTCTCAGCTTGTCGACTTATCAGTCATTCAATCCATCTGTCAATCTGTTTAATTATTGGTTTGCGAGTTTGTTTGTTTCAAGGTCTATCAGTTTTTGAGTTTGATTGTCTTCATGTCAGAAATACTGTCAATTGTTTTTTTTTTAACATTTTAGGGGTAGGTCTATAGCTAGGATTTCTATAGCTTTGATTGGTTCAACAGCCTTTCATGTCTTGAATGGGAAAGATGAGTGATTATGAATCCTGACATATCTTGATGTTTGTCTGAGAATCTGTCAGTGTGGATCTGTAAGACTGTTAATTTGTCAATGTGTCGATCCGTCAGTCCATCCGTTTATCCGTCTGGATTGAATCTCAGTTCAAAAATTAGGAAATATTTTTAAAACCATTTATGTTTCGACGAATATATACTTTTATTTTTTGACAGCTTAAGAGAAATGCATCTAATTTTACAACAATTAAATAGTGAAATCGAGGAAATAGGATTCCAAATTAATTAGCTAGAAGAAAAAAAATGACAAATTTAGCGCTGATAGCCAAACGATAAAATTTACTACTACAAATACCTGAAGTAAGGCGTAACTATCAGCTGGAACAACGAGACTTTAGAGATTAATAGAAGAATTGGTTTGAGTTCAATAGTCTTAAGGCATATATCAAAAGGAGATTTCCTCTTCTGTCTTAAGAGAAAGGTATTTTATCAAAGTGTTCTTCTTGTTTTCACCTACAGTGCTGGTCACTTAGTGCTCACCCATACACAACAATTGGTTCAAAGTCGCTAAGCGATCAATAGAATGAACATTGATTGGCTTGACACTTCTAGTTAAGAAAACAAATTTCTGAAGTGGCGTGGGCAGACCACATTACTATAGTCCGTTCAAAGGTGAGTATGCAGTACAGGACATATGGAGTAGTTCTTTTTCATACTCTCTAATGAGTTTACACAATGACGCTATCCTATTCTTGCTTGTCGACATTGCCAGCTCTAAAACGCGCTGATCTGTGAAAACGCAGTATACTAAAAATGGTCATTTGTTTTTGTTGAGTGTTATTTTGAGTTTTATATATATAATCAGAAACCTCTTCTACCATTCGATGTAGAGGTTGTTCTTCTCAGTCTAATTCTTTTATGAAGTTGCGCCACTCTGTCTAATTGTAAGCCTTATTTTCTGCTTCTTTCCATGTCAGTCCTTTTTTATCTAGAATTTGTGACACTTTTTGGTTCCATGTTTTATGAGGTCTTCCTCTTGGTCTGCTTCCTGAAGTTCTGGCTAGCCATATATTTTTTGTCGGTCTTTCTTGCATTTTGAGTTTTATAAGAGTTGATTTTTGTAAATCATACGAATTTTTCATATTATTATAATTGACACATTTGACAGTTTTACAACATTTGGCAACACCGCTCCCATTTGCCATAAGAACAATACTGCATTCTCACCTTTGAACGGACTATAGAGTCAATGATGCTAGACGTACCACGAATGGCCACTAATTGAATTTAACTTAGTTTAACCCAACCTTGCCAAATCTTACTTTAATCTCTCTTACATAATTATTTTTTAAAATACTGGAAGATATTTAAAGCGCAGTTTGCTAAAAGGTCCAATAAAATTTTAACGACTATATGAATATATAATATTTTAATGATTATGAATTTTTAATTTTCATGTTTTTGTTAGGCCTGGAGGAAGTGATTTTTTTTTATAAAACATAAATATTATTGTTATGGTTGTGTAGCGTTTGCATGCGTGTCTAATTATATCTGCAACTTAAAAACGTCTAAGTGTTGCTCGTAATTCTAGTACAATGCGAATAGAAACACGAATTGATGTCTGAGTTTTACTGTTATAGAAAAGTAAACCCGGGATCTCTTGTATTTATTAGAAACACAAAAACACAAGTTTGTATAGTGCTTGGAGGGGGGGTTTATGCTTCTTATCAAATCTCTGAAGCGGCGTGCTGTGAATTTTTGAAAGGCTATGCGCTATATTTTATATGCTATACCTACATTTTACTAAATTGAATTTTTTTTAAATTGTTTTTTATTCATTTTTAACATATTTTTACCTTTTATACAATAACTTTAAACACTTTTTTAAATTATTTTCGCCATTTTTGATACTTTGATACTAATAATAATATTAATGATTTTTTGAAAGAAATTAATTCAATATTTGATTCACACATTAAATTCACCCATGAAACTGATAAAGATGGCATTCTCTCTTTTCTTGACACTAATAATAATAAAAAATAACAAATTAGAATCTGATATCATGATGGTAAACAAACTAGCATTAAAAAAATTATTACATTTGACTCGGATTGTTTTCGACAGCAAATTGGGAACTTTCGTCCCATGGTATAAAAATTTCCATTTAATAAAGGAAGGTAATTTGGGGGGAGAGCTGAAAGCTTCGTAGGGGGTCGCAAAGTTTTACAAGATCGAAGCATGAAAAAAGATTTTTTTATTATTTTTTTAATAATGCTCCGATCTACAGATAACTTAAAAGTAAAGATGCGAAAGTGTTTAAATCAAAATTGAATACATGTAATTAAAAATACTTCACTTTTTAGTCATTATAGAGAATACAATTTGTCGTCCACCATAAAAGATATTAAACTAATGTTTAAGTAAAAGTTGTTTCTTTTCAAATTCTATACAAAGATAACCAAAATATCATTAAAAACTAAAAGTTGTCCTTGATATCTTGTACTTTCGGTTTATATCGTAAAATTTCAATACCACCAGTCAATTCTTTAAATAAACTTTAGTCAGCAAATGTATTTTCCAACTTGCTAACAGGTCGCCTTTTTGGAGAAAAATCTTATCCCCTTAATCTTGATTGACCATAATATACAAATATAGGGGTGCCGCAGACAATAAGTACATAATTTTGGGGATCTCATGCCAGAAAAAGTTGAGAAACACACTTTTTTATACATTTATGATTCAGAACATACTAAAAAAACAAAAAATCAGCTGTGACCACCACAGGACCGACCGCCATCATAAAGTATTTGTATAAAATACATTCTAGCAGCAGAGTAGAAATAACTTGGCCTAATATTTTCTAACAGAGATATTATTTATCATGACCATGGAAACGTATATATATATAAGTATGAAAAAATTGAGTATTGGAAAAATTTTAAATAATTTTACAAAAATTTTTCGAAATTTTTCGTTTTGTCAAAAAACGTCTCAATTAAAAGTTATTAGTTATTGCATTTATACCAACTTTTGTTCAATAATTTTTTTCTAAATATTTTTCTGTTGCTAAATATTCACAAAAATCTTAAAATCGACACGAGTAAACTCCCATTTCTAGTCAACCGATTTTTACCAAAAGTTGATCAACTTGTGTCGTTGATGTCAAAAGCTTAAATATGCAGTTTCATAAAAATACTTTTAGCCTAATTTGCTCTGCACGTGTACACAGACGGACAGACAGACATCATATATATAAAGAAAATAAATAAATAAAACGCTGCTTCTAGTCTTCTATTTTTTTTGTAATGCACATACATAGAAGATGACGATTTGCTGTATCTCCACCAGTGTTGGCTAGCGGCGCAGCGAGCGCTAACCTTGCAGGCTTATTGGATAGTAGAGATGATTTTTGAAACAGTGATTTTTGAGCGCCGTAATCAGTAACCGTTCTTTTTCAATCAGGGTGCTTTTAAAATGAGACTGTGTTCACTGTTCAGAACTGATACTTAAATATGCTAACTGCGGTGAACGGCACTGTTTCACTATCGGTGATTTTTCACTTAAGTGAAGACCTTAAATCCACTGTAATTATCCAAAGTTATTTTATTATTAAGTAATTATGTCAGTCAATATTTATTTAATTTATTGGTTTAAAAAGTATATGCTATTAATATAATATTTTTTAAAAAGTGTGTCAAAAACAATTTTATATGTAACCTTTAGTTATATTTCATATGCTTATGAACAGATATTTGTGCCTATGTCACTAAAATTTAAAATTATTAAACAATGTATTTTAGATATATTATCAAATATGACAATAATTACAATATTATAGGATATGTATAAAGTTCGCCATCTGTGAAATCACTGTAACCGTGATTTTATGTTTTCTGTCATCATTACAAACAGTGATAAAGGTTTCTAGGGCGGTGGCCCTCTCAGTACTCCTGTATAGTAGCGAATTTTATTGTTTCTCGTAGACACATGAGTGTTGGAAAGATTTCATCACAGATGTTTACGTTCTATCCTGAAGATTAAATGACAGGATTACGTGCCTGATACCGATATTTAAAATGAAGCAGGCATGTTAAGCATTGAGGCTACCCTAATCCAGACACATCTTAAATGGGCAGGACATGTAATTAGAATGTCAGATAACCGTATGCCTAAGCAGGTACTATATTCAGAACTATCACATGGCAGTAGAAACCCTGGAGCCCCGTACAGGAGATATAAAGATATGGTCAAGTGCTCCCTCAAATCATGTCTCCTCCTACATTCATCTTGGGAGAAGATATGTACTGACCGCACCAGGTGGCAAAACTCGATGTCTGGTGCAGTGAACTAGTTTGAACAGCAGAGAATAACACTAGCTGAAATTGCTCGTGCTAGACGGAAAGAGAGACTTAGCAGTATGCCTGTGTCATCTGGAGAGTATTTGTGCTGTGTGTGCGGTAAAACTTTTGTGTCGCGTATAACACTCTACAGCTAAGAAAAGACACATTCAAGAAGGAATGTCTAGATTTTACAAAGCACCCATCGTAGTTCAACGGGGTTGGATATATATACAAACAGTGACATAAATCACGGTAAAAAAATCTCCGTCAGTGAAACATCGCTCATCTCTATCGGACGGTACATCACTGAACGCTGGTACTTTGGCCGACTGACAGAATAACATAGAATTAATACAGACAAGGCTAGCGACGGGAAAACCGTTAGACGTAGCTTAATATAATAGGCAAACGGCAGCACTCGTACTCAAGAGAATATGTTCAGCACGGAACTACTTACACAATATAAAATTGTGCAAAATACATTATCTAATTAAAAAATACGGAAAAAAATGTCTTTTTTCTAAATTACAGTGGTACTTCGGGTTTCGAATTTAATTCGTTCCGGAAGTTAGCTCGTAGCCCGAAACATTCGTAAATCGAAACTAATTTCCCCATAAGGAATACATAATTCAATTAATTCGTTCCAGACCGCCAAAAATATTATTTAGGTCGACTGTAGTAGCCGGGAAGAACCATCGTACCCGCCAAATTCGATCGTACGATTCGTAACCCGAAATTTGTTCGTAAGTCGAGACAAAAATTTTGACATATCTCGGTTCATAACCTGAAACGTACATAACCAAAGACGTACGTAACCAGAGGTACCACTGTATTTGTTATACAGTATATAAAATTGTATTAAGATAAAATAAATGTAGTGCAGTACTGAGTGGGTATGCGGCGAATGCTTTGCATACGCACGTCCCTGGTCTCTAGTAAGCCTTTACACTTATTAGGTATTGCCCAATTTGGGCAGTCATATCTCGTTAACAAAAACACTGTGTAACACAACTTAAGAAACTAGTAGGTATATTTCAAGTCATTCTGGCTGTGGGTTGTAAAGAACTGGTCATCTAAAATGGAATTATAGTTAAAATGTCCACGTATCAATTCATAATAATACAACAGGGGAGACCTCATTTAATTTAGTAAATTTGAAATATAGTGAAAAGAGAGTGCCACTAATGGAGTGAGCTGATATAATTAAATTTATATATTTACATATTTTTCAAATAAAATTATTTTTTTTAAAAACGTGCAACATGGAAATATAATTTTAAATAATAGAATATCCTTTTCACATCGCTCCATGTTCTGTGGCTACTGGAAGCGAATTGAAATTTTTTATTTTCTGTTCAATTTTCATAAAGATTATGGGTTCAGGCGAAATCCTGTTAGTACATTTATGCGCGCACACGAACACTGCTAAAATCATTGCAAATAAAATAATTCAAATAAAAATATGCTTCAAATACTTTTTTTTTGTCTCTATTTTTACATGCTTTAAATGAATACATTAATTTTATAATTGACCATTTACAATTTTCATATTACGAGTTTTGATCAAAAAAATGTACGTCAAAATTACGTTTATTGTGAGTTTTCACACATTTCAGGATTTGACGAGTACTTATTATGGGACAATTTTTTGTTCGCTATTTTATGCGAAAAGAAACTTAAAAATCATTTTCAACTATGAGTTATATAAATTTGCATTAAATACCCTATCTTAGTGTTTCACAACCGCCAGTCACGAAAAAATAGGATCGCCTTGCCAAAAAGTCTTAGTTTTTAATACTTTGGATGTGTGGGTTACTATATTATCAGGCTACGAAACAACATGTCTGTTCAAGGCTTATGATTGGCTCTCGTCATATTTAGATCATATGATGTAAGATGTTCAGACAGACAATACAAAATCAAGTTACTTAAGAGTAGATCAGGGTGTACCGCAAGGAAGTATACTTGGGCCACTTTTATATATTTTGTATGTAAATGACATTGCAGGGGATACTCTGAGCTCAGAATTTGTAGCCTTCGCTGACGACACCACGATAATGGGCTCTGATTCTGATAGTCAAAATCTTGTTTAAAAGATTAACAACGATCTTAAAATTCTGTACAATTGGCTTGTGTCAAATGATATAATTATTAATGAAAGTAAATGTAACTTTATTACATTTACTAAACGTAAAAAAGAACGCGACACAAATCAATTAATTAAGATAAATAAATCGATTGAACAAGTCCAGTGTACCAAAATACTTGGTATTTATATGGACGAATGCGTAAACTAGACGTGCATATAAATAGTCTTTGCAAGAGAATATCCCAGGAATGCTGGAAAGTAAAAAACCTTGCAAAATTTTGTAGCAAAAATGTAGTCAAATCGTATTACTTTGGTCACATTTATTCCATTTTGTCATATGGTTTGTTATGCTGGGGTACAAGTTCAGAGTTCAACAGATTATTTAAAATGCAGAAAAGAATCATCAGAAATATGGTTGAGTCCTGCCCTAGAACAACTTGTGTTCCTATTTTTAAAAAGCTGAATATCTTACCTTTACCATGTATGTATATCTATCTTACAAATATAAACAGTAAAATTTGCAAAACGGCGCAAAATCCAAACATGTTGATGAAAAAAATGTATAACAAACTACCTGAAGAGAGACAGATATTTTTGGCAGATTTTAAGAAAAATAAAAAGTTAAACTTTCAAAAAAAAAAAAAAATAAAATAGTGGGCAGTGTTTTCCAAAATAAAAGTTTGTTTGTTAATGCAGACGTCAAGTAGTCATTTTCCAAAATTTTAAAAATATATCTATTTTTTGATAAGATCATCAGGTGCGACAGCCTGAGATGTGCCTAGGCTTCCTAGGTTTCCAGTTTTCAAGATCAGATTTTCAATCTGTGTACATTCACGAGTATTATTACCTCCATTTTTTAGCGTATACGGAAAGGCACTTATAGCCGGTTTCGAGCGGCTAAATAGAACCTGTAATTTGTTTAAATATTATGTACACAAATTATTCGAGATAAGCAGGAGTTGAACTCACGTCCATACCCTTTCTAGGGGTTAAATCAGCACGTACAAACGAATTAACGTTTGCGGTCACAGGCTGGACTTTTTTGTTAATATACATGGATACACGTTTATATTTTTCGAGCGTTTTCGATGTGTTTCTTTGGAGTCTCAGTATTTTTTTTTTTTCTGTATAAGATCGAATAGCTGTAAATGTATGCCAAATTTAAATTTTCTAGGTCCAGCAGTTCGGCCATAATATCTACCGTTGAGACAGACAAAAATAAGTGAGGAAGTAGTACAAAAAATTAAATAATGTTTGAATCGACACAATAATCTGATCAAAAATTCCGAGTGTAATATTCTCGGTGTACATCAAATTGCATTAGTCTGAATTTTTTCAGATTTTTATACCACAGAAATAGGACAAGAACAAAAATATTTAGACATATTTTGGATATAATCGAGTAAACTTTACTTTTTTTTGCAAAAATTTGACACATTCAAAAAAAAAAAAAAAAGAAAAGCAAATATATTTATTCTTATTGATCCACATCTATTTATATTTTTCGAGCCATGTGCTTTTTTCGAAACCTGAGTATTTTTCCTATATTCGGATCACGCCAAATGTCAACTTTCTAGAATCTAACATCCTAAATCCTGGGCCGCGACCCAAAGTTGGATCGTAAAAGAATTTTGGTACTATTTATTTCTATTATTTACTAAAATGGTTTTTTATTTTTAATTCGTTTGACCTTCGAAATCCTATTTTATTCATCAAGTTTTTCGATTTCACCCTTTTCTTTTGCTTATGAGGATTGTCGAGTCACAGTTTCTACCGTTAAGATAAATAGACAAATGAACGACGGTATAAGGGTTTCTTGGTTATATTTACGTCCTTAACACATTGTTAATTTTTCTATAAGCCTGTGGCGGTTTTTTTTCTATATATATATATATATGGAAACAAATAAGGGATTTATTGTTTAAATAAAACTCAAGTTGTTCACAGACTATTTTATTCTAAGT
The DNA here is from genome assembly GCA_963971575.1 of Liopterus haemorrhoidalis. NCBI lineage: Eukaryota > Metazoa > Arthropoda > Insecta > Coleoptera > Dytiscidae > Liopterus > Liopterus haemorrhoidalis. Next base: position 46,750,979 of record OZ020611.1, on the reverse strand, counting down.
ATTCACTCTTACAACGTAAGAAAACATCTGATCTCTCTATCAAATTCTACGTGTGTTTTATAAAACCAATTAGTGTAATGAGCCGTCATCATTATCGTTAATGAGTCGTCAGCATTAGTGGGTCCAGATTACTGATTGCATCTAGATAACATTTTATGGTGACGTAACAGGGCTTCGTGGAAGGCTAGATGCTAACATATATATATATATATATATATATATATATATAAAATATTAAATAAATAGCAGGGTGTTAGCTCTGATTTGAAACTTGAGTTGTTAAAATTCAATACAACATTTATTTCTTTAATATCCCATATTTCGGCAGTTTTATTCCATGCCTTCATTCAGGGCTTTCTATAAACAATTTTAAATTGTAAGTTACATTTGTACGTACATGAACTAAATATATCTACATACATTTATTTTTATTATTTATAATTCAAAGATTTTTCATATAAATGTAAGATTTTGAAATTTGGATCTAGAAAACAATGCCGCTTCTCGTAGTGTCCTAAAACACAGTGTTACCACATGTAATTTCTATTGTATTTATCTACGCAAGTAATAAAAATGAACTGGAAAAGGCAATAGGGGCGAGGTTTATTAGTTATACGAGGTTATTAGGTGTTCTTAGCTTAGTTCGTTTGTTTTAATTTATGATAAGTACTTAGACGTGAAAATGGATGCAGAATATTATATTGAAACAAACGTGCTTAACTAAAAAACTTAATTATTAATTAAATATATTGGTTATCATCGGACAAAACTGAATATTTCATAATCGAACAAAAATGAAAATAGAACATTTATTGACTGAAAGAGAAATATTTTTCATAATTTTTATTTTTATTTTGGTTAACTGCGTTTCGAGATAAATCGTGTTCCCTATGCCTTGATACTTTCTATATATCAATTTTAGATATGTTTCACGTGCCAGAATGATTTGGACAGGGAACCATTTATTTAAAAATCACTTCAGGAGGGGAGGTAGAAATTACGAAAACAGAGGGAGTGCGAAACTCATTTGAGTATGGGAGGGGTAGTGATAAAAAAAAGAAGGGGCAGATATACCGTGCGTGTCGTTTTAATATTATTGTTGTGCCAGATTCGGCCCGCGGGTCGTACGCTGAACACCACTTCAGTATATGGATCAAAAAGTGTGCCTGCAAATATCTTACTCACCGGCCGCTATTACTTTCGGCCACTCTGTATATGAACATAAATAAACTTTTAAATAGAGACGTGAATAGGATTTCGGAGTAATCCGGCTCTGTGTGAGGGTAATGAAACATGGTGCGCGCGGGAGTGGAGTGGTCTAGGTACTCGAGTTAAGCAGCAGGTCGCGACTTCCACTTGTCAACATCACAGCACCCATCCGCACCAACACCACTGCCACCTTTGATTGATTACAGCATTTGGCTTCTCTACTTAATTATTTAGTTTTTTATAGCGTTGCATGATTCTTTTATCAAGTTACACCCGGATTATTAATATACTGTCTTCAGTAGCACACTAGCAATGCAAATTAAAGTAATCATTGTCGACTTTTTCATGACCATTGTAAGTTTTTAATATTAGTTTTCTCATTTTTCTGAACATCAGATCGTTAAATTACGGATTTTAAATGGATAGAAACAAAAATATGTTACGAAAATATTTACACAAAAAATTAACAAATCATATTCAACAATGAAAATTTCGATCACGCATTAAACAAATGAAAACAAATCACCGTAATATTGATACCATCACACTTCGATGTAAACGGTAACAACTTGGCCCAGTGGTTTTTAATCGGAATACCAGTGTTCCGGGAAATTGTCACAAGTGTTTCGCGAAATTATGCCCGCATTGCCCTGTATATTTTTGTGACTTAACTAAATCATTTGATTGTGTCTCCTATTCTATATTGTGCAATAAATTAGACTACTAAGGCTTTAGAGGAGTTGCTGAAAAACTTCTAATGAGTTTCTTATCAGAGAGAACTCAGCATGTTTGCGTGAATAATACTTTTTTGACGGTTCAAAGAACGGACTTTGGAGTTCCTCAACTTTGGGTCCGTTGCTCTTTATACTCTATATAAATGTCCTGCCAGCAATCATGACCACCAAAACAATATTATTCGCGGATGATAGTACCTCGTACCTAGTAATAAACTGAGTATTAATAAAGAAAAAGCACATGACTTAATATTCAGTCTTAACAGAAATTTTTCTAGAAATTCTGCATATTATGCCTGTGCCAAAACAAAATTTCTAGGATTTGTTTTAGACGTCAGACTATCGTGGAATGATCATCTTTCTGACATGCTGGTAAAATAAATTTCTATATTTACATGTTACGCAAAGTCATGTATCTGTGAAAACAGCGAAACTAGTATACAATTCCCATATACAGTCAAGTATAATGTATGGTATAATATTATGGGTACCTCCGTAGAGTGGAAAAGAATCTTCATACTGCAGAAAAGAACTTATAACTTATATTACGGCCAGACTCCAGCGTTATATAGTTGGCATACGCCAGCGTCCGCTCAGCTCTCTGATCGATCGCTAAAAACCTAAATGGGGAAAAATATGAATTCCGTAACCACTGTGAAGTGACTCCAGCGGCTATCAGCTGTCCAGGGCAAAGTAGAAGGCCGCCAGCCCAGTCTAGAGGTAGATGTGACTATGCAGGGTGGTCCTGTAATTACCAATACCTATGTGCGGCCTAAAATTTATACGGCGCCAGTCACCTCGCTTCTACTGCCCTAAATTCTGGAAGAAAAATAAAACCCCAGGGGAAGGAATAGAGTTCTCGTAATAGAAACACCAAAATTCTCAATAACCAAATTTATTTACTAAAAAAATAACATGATAAATTTAACGAAATTATTTACAATGCAAGGTGTTCATAAGGAACACCCACAATATCCTTTTACTAACAATAATCCAAAATGTTAAACACTGGATCAGACTAACAACAGTCGGAATCCAAGTGAAACTCAAATTATTTAAACATACAATACAAATTACATTAACTCTGCTATATGTGGCATAACCACTCAGTAACGTGTGATCGGATTACTTTCGTTACAACTGCCCTAGGGCTGCGTGAACTTGAAGAAGTTTAGAAACTGGAAGGCAAGCGCCTATCAAAACCCGATTGAAATTTTTACAAACCATCTCTCTCGCCTTAAAACTAGTGAAATCCCAGTCACAGTCTATTGGCAACGAAGTCGCGTAGATTCAAGAATCCATCGTTGCCAAGAGACTGACTCCATATATCCCCCATATCGCCTCTAAAACCCGTGGTACGTCAACAAAAAAATCTCCGCGAGATGCCAAAAAAAATTGACGAACCACCCCACCCACTGACTTAACGGAAATATAACTTTAACAAAAAAAAAAAACAAACTATAGTATAAAAAAATAAGTGAGGACTGGCCAAAGATAATATTGAAAAAAAAAAATGCTTGTGGCTGAGGTTCTGCCCGATTGAAGTTAACGTTAGTACCGTCCCAATATTAATACAAACCCGATCCTTGATAACGTGAACAGCAAGTAACACGAATACTCGACCAGTAAGTATTCACAGAAAGGGTTAAACCCGTGTGTTTGAGAGCTAATTCACAACCTCCAGTTATCAAGGGAAAATACTTTACAGACGGACTGAATTTACATTACGCGGCAAAAATTTAATATGAGCGACTCGTGAACAAAAATTATTGTACCTCCAAAAATATTACGGTGGCGACACAACCCAACCGTACACGCAACAGCGTTCTCAATAAATCCAAAACCATCTCAATAACTCAAAAAAATATCTCAAGATACAACAAAACTTGAGAAACCTCAATGCATTTCAGCTAATAATACAGTACAAATAATAACACACACTTAATAATCATGGCCACAACTCATAAGGGTGTACCAGACGCAGCCCTACACTATTAACGTTCAGAATCACAAAAACATCCCTAAACGGGAATTCTAATACGTCAATAGGGCAGAGTCGCTTCTGTTACAAAATTTCAAACATTTCCAAAATACACTTAGCTGAAACACAGTAATTCTCGCAACACCCTGTAGAAACAGGTCTCAAATGATACAATAATTTTCGCGCCACATCTTCCACGGATCGCTCCAAAATCGGCTCTTCAACCCTTACATGTGGGGGGGGACAATAAATCTTCTCGGACGCAGAATAGTCCCTCGAGACGAATACTCAATTTAGGCCCTCACTTGCAGCCACTAGATTTACAAAATACAAAGAAATACCTTACATTAGAACTCTGGATTATTCAAAACTGATTAGCGGGTAATACTGTATAAAAAGAAACATACCTTGGTGTTTTAGTGGCTAAACATCGTAATTCAATTGCCATCTAGGGGTAGAAAACTCCTATTTCCGACGTAAGTCGCGTTTTGGACCTCCAAAACATGATGTATCACGTGCCTTTTCCGCTTTAGCGAATCCACAGGTAACCATAGTATTATCTTCTCAAATACTTTCACAAAAACTTGTGGAATAAAATTTGGCACGTGTTACTGAGTCTCAACCCCTTAGCGGAACCTCTATACTTGAATTACGACATTTGAAGAGGCAAAATGGCATATCACAACCCATTTTATATGCCCCTCTCCCCACTAACTGTCGGTGGACACCAGACTCATGTGGACAGAACCACGTGACTCAGAAAGTTATCAAAAATGCCAACATTCTGCCTTATCGGCGTTTGTAAATTACGAATGTCAACATTGTATTTTTTTTACAAGTAGTGAGTATGTTCCTTATATACGTAATACATGCTAATAGTCTGTAATTTCCAGGTTCTAATGAAGTATTCAAACTCCAAAATGCAAAAAAAAAATGTGGTTATTTCCATGTGTCAAAATGACATAACCTAAAAATTTGACAGAAGTAGAGAATTAAGACGTTAATTTATATTTCTGTAGCAAGAACGGCTACTTTTAAGTAGATTGTCAGGACGCTAGTCAGTTGGTGTCGCAAAAATACACAATTCTGTATCCTTTAATGAGAATAGCATAAGTTTTTGTACGTAAGGTAGGTTAGTGTAAGTTAGTTTTATAAGCGGTGTTGTCAGCTAAAATAGGCCGTAACAAACTATTAGAGTATTAGCAAGGGTTAGTTCAAATACATCATGTAAACAGCTTCTCGTTGATTTTAAAATATTAACTCTACCGTCTGCTTACATATTAGAGTAACTGCTGTATATCAATGAAAATCAACATGTCCTTGCAAAAAGTGGCAGCAGTCATGGATATGAAACCAGAGGACGTGATAATCTCAAACTCCCCTTGGTCACATATAATATAGCCAAAAAATTGCCATATCACATTGGGGCAAAGTTATTTAATAAATTGCCGAAAACTATTAAAGAATTGTCTGCAAAAAATTCAAAAAGTTTTGAGAAATCACTTCTTAAAGAAAGCTTACTATAGCATTGAAGAATATTTAGAGGATGACACCTTAAATATTATTTTGTAAAATAAACATTTCTTTGTAGTACACGTATGTAATAGTGACGTAAGTTATGTATATTTTTTGTACCTTAAATGTAAATAAATTTATTATATATATATATATATATATATATATTAAGAATATATCAAAATAGAGGTTTACCCAAACTAATGTTTACCCAAAGAATCGAATGTCGAATGGTGGTATCGAAATATACCGGAAGAACAGAATATCAAGGAAAATTAAAAAAAAATTAAATGGGAACTTATTTCGTGTTGGATATCTTTGGATAGAACTTTGGAAAAGAGGAAACTTTTACTTAAGGGGGGGGGTATGGTCACAGCAGCACATTTTATACCCATTTTCAAGATTTTTTTTAGAAAACTGTTAATAGTAACTTGATTGGGATAATACCTACAGTAAAGAACAACCTTGGAAGAGTATCCAAAAAAAAATTTATTGAAAAATATCGAAAATTAAGCTCGTGACATGATTTTGAAATTTTCGTTCAGGACAAAGAGTTGATTTGCGGTGAGACACATAACTAATGACTGGATCATCTAAAACCAAAAAATCCAAAAATATTTGTAAATCTGAGTTTCTTGAGGTATTATCCCAATCAAGTTACTATTAACAGTTTTCTAAAAAAAAAATCTTGAAAATGGGTATAAAATGTGCTGCTCTGACCATCCCCCCCCTTAAACATTCGGCGCCCTTCTCCCCTACATTGTGGAGGTAGGTGGTATTCGTTTTATCCAAAAAAGTAACTAATACCATGACAGAGAAATTTAAAATCATGCGATCACACTAGCCACGCACTAAATTAAAAACGACAAGATAGAACGCAGGATAGAACTTGGCAGTTAAAGAATTTTTAGCTTACATAGATAAAATATTTTATAGTGGACGGATTAGAAACATATATTTAAGATAGAAACTGGTCATCAATAACTGGGACTATTAAAATTTTTATTCAATAATTAATATTCAACTGTTAGAGAAGATTTTTTTCTTTTACTTTCGACACAGATATAATTTTTTGGTAGACCTAATATGAATATTTGCCTGCCAACCTACAAATATTATTATGTATAATTCTTATTTAAACTTTGAAGACGTCTAACGTTGCAATGAAGAAGCGTTCAACATTGCTCTCTGTAGCAAATTACTTATTACCGCCCCCTGTTTATTGTTATACTTATATATTACTAACTTACAAACATTCGCGAGTAAATAGTTGTTGGATGCTTCCAAGTAGAAAATGTACTCACCTGAAAATTAAAAAAAAATAACACATTAGTGAATATTTGGGACCAATTTAAAACAAATAAATCTGTCTACATAATATCTAGTGATACGTATGCACTTATGAGAGATAATACTTTATTTATATACCTTTCGGTTTAAATGTACATATTTACATTGAACAACTTTATATTTCATAATAAAAACTATAATTATTACTAACTAAGGTATCTTCGTTTCAAATCCCTTCTACTCTCCAAGACCTCTTCCATCCATGTCCATCCTTGACCTGAATCACACGTCTTTTCTTGTACCTTCTTTAAATTTCATTTCTCCGCAAATCTTCAGCAAGTGCTCTAAGGTTTTTCTTTCCTCTCCAAACAACCTGCACTTTCCTTGTTCATCCTTTCTCCAGTATTCATTTTCCCTTTCCTCATTTCCACACCTAAATCTCGCTATTATTTTCTTCTTAACTCCGTTCATTTTTGTTTTTAGGTACTCTGGTATTTGTGTCGCCCAAGTCTTTACGTATTTGCTGTTATATCTTGAATTTGTTAGGCTTTCGCTTCTTTTTTGTCCTTGGATATCCCTCATTCTATCTGTTATTTCCTGTCTCACATCTTATCCTCCCGACCTCATTATAGATATCTCCCTTGTTTTTCTCCCTTTTTCTTCTTTTTACTTTCCATCTGGATTCAATCTTTCTTTGCCCCACTTTTCATTCTATTTCTGCCCAGCATTGGTTTAGCAATTTTTTTTCTGGATGTCGTATCTCTCTTCAAATTTAATTGCTCTTTCATCTGCACTTATGTATGGATAAGTATGTCCTATAATTCAACATGAACGATTTCGACGCCTTAAGTAAATCTCGATATCTTCTAGCTAGAAGATTCGAGACCTATGACGTCTTTATTTCTTTTCTCTTTTCAAAGGCTTCGATTTTCTGACTTTTTGGTGGCTTCTGTAATAGAACTTGTTACCACTTTAATCTGATCTGTCCACCTAGCAGAATACCGACAGCGAGATCTTCTTTCATACTCCTATAGAATTAATCTCTATCGCGTGTCACTGCTGCAGCCTTGTACGTGGCCAAAGGGAGTATCTATTCTGTTCTTTGATTTCATCGATAGTTGAATTGGGTTTCTTTCTGCCCAAAAATGATTGCTACGGCCTTCTTCAGGACAATATTTTGAAGAAATTTATGTATATCTAAAAGTCTTGGAGTCTAAATCTCCAGATTAAATCATACAGGCTCAATAATCCCAGAAGTCAAGTACCAAGGTTTGTAGGTACCATTTTCTTGTACCTAGGCGTGTAGCTTGACCAGATACTGAACTTCCCAATACATTGTAAGAAGATCAACTGCAAAAAGGAAGAACTAACAACTGCGAAATTGGAAATACTATATCCTATTTTAATCAAAACGGCATCCCCCTATTCTTGCTGCCTTGACACCTTGTGATGGTACAGCCACTGGTACCCCATTCAATTTTTATCTTTCATTTTTATCATTTATTACGCATTCCAAAGTATTAAGAGAAACAGATTAACGTAAGGGCGTTTCCGATACCTGCGACGAGATGTGCGGTGTTACAAGAGGTTCGAGTTCTCAAGTGGTATACACACAAAACTTATATTAGTAGGCGTCATAAAAATTTACCGCAAGTGGTGACATTTTACATCTGTTCACCGAATGATATATTAAATTTATTTTAAATATGTCCAGTGTTTTCTTAAATTTCTAAGAAACCATATTCTGTGAGGGTTACAACCCAAATGTGTCAAATGGTCATTAATGGGTCTGTGTCATGAGAAATTATTAACCATGTGTATGATTTGGATTTTGTACATGTTTATGAGAACTGCAGAGAGAGGGACTGAGAAGACTGAGATTCCAGCTCAGAGGGCAGGCAAATAAAACCCATTAAAGCGAGGAGGCAGTGGGTTTCAGATACTGATTTCTGTGTTTCTTTGAAGACATAGCTTCCTGCTCTAAGAACGAATCAACTTAATAATTCCAACCAAACACAACGTAGGGCAAGACGAATAAAATGGCCAGTACATAAATTCCCGAACCGTCACAACCTTAACAATTAAGTGACATGTCTTGTTACAAGACGGCACTATTTTATTCTACTTAACACCTTACTGAATCACCTAGCAATAACCATGCATTTGATTTAGCTGGTTGATATTTGTATGTTGTATGAGTTGTCTTTCCAAGTCATCTTTATTATTTGCAGTTGGAACAGCATCGTCAGCGTCACTTGATGTGTACCATTTGATTACCAATGGTATACACAACTTAGATATTCAACTGCATCCAATATCCTATTCATGAAAAGACTAAATATAAAACCTTAAAACACCGGTTTAGAAAAGAATAAAATTCTTGACTTACAAATTTAATGGCAGCAAATAAAAGCACTCACACCCTGCTTAGTGGCATGAAACATGCCCTAATCATTAATTTAAAAGCGGTTCTCGGTAGCTACACGATAACTATAATTTAGATTAGCGCAATATTGTGAGAGTCATATACTGTGGAAGCCGCTATATATGCACACATGTTCTAAGAGTTTAATGTGAGCTCTTGATTGCAATGTCGTTCAACACAACTACACGCTAAACACGCATATTATATGGGGAAATCAGATTTACTTTCAAAAAAAGTGCGTGCAGCACTCATTTTTTGATAATAATATATTATTTTTTTGGATGTAGGTTGCAATTTCTTAGGTTTTTGTTTAGCTTTATTAACACGTTGTAATATAAAAGTGTAAAGATTTTGTGAAATAAAATAATTTGTATAAAATACATGTTCTTTTTCTGCGAATATTTACAGCTTATGGCGTGTTTCGTATCCTAGATTTCAACGTGTTTTATCTTGCAAATCTTTTTCTTCTAATTCTTGTTCTTTCATGGAATAGAGCATTTCTGCGCTCCATGTTTTCGTAACACGGTCTCTTTTTCGTCTTATCGAATGGTGTATATAAATGCTTGTTTCTATTAATCGCCCAAGGAAAATAGGACATTTACTCAGTCGCCAATGTATGGTTGGTTCTTATTTCCGAATAAATTTATAATTTCAAAATGGGTTATCTTGAGTATTGTATTGACTAGAGAAAATAAAAAGGTGGCAGCTTCTAGTGAGTAAGAAGGAATTTCAGTCACTGTGAACCATTTATCGGCAAGAAACTGGTTCAGTGAGAACGCTGAATGCCAATTCATACGTTTGTCCAGATGAAGTATGAAGCCATTTTTCTAAAATTTTGCCTCAAATTATGCCCTAACTGTGGGCGGAAATAATAAACATGATCTGAAATTTGAACTTGATTTATCATGTTATTGAAAATGCTTTTCCCGTAACCTTAGTTAGCATCTGTAATGATCCATTAGTTTATACAGTTATTTTTCTTACGCACCAGAAAAATATGTTACTTAAACAAAGTGTAACAACAAACTCTAAAGCATCGTGCTAGAAAAATGCATAGCTTGTTTATGTTTGTGTAAGACGTCCAGACACAGATATGGCCTGCGAGATGTGTTTAACTACAAAGAAGTCCAGTCTCTTTTATAAATAGCTTTATTAATAGCCTCATATAGCTAACCCAAGAAAGAGTATAATACTAATAATGATTTGAGTGCCAATCATTATTAATGCCTCAGTGGAGCAAAGGACATAAAGAGTAATTTCTTGGGTGCTAGTCCTCCAGCACTCAATGAAATCCAGGTGTTCCGCTTGAACACCTGGTTATCTATCATTCCACTTTACACTGGTTCTACTATCCATGCATAAACACGTTCTACTTTTTTAAAATTATTAAATATTCGAGGTTAAATCACTTCCACCGCCGAATACAGGAATAATTTTGAATTTGAGTCTACCATTATTGAGTCTATGTACTTCGTAGGCGTCTTACTACAGAGAATTAATATTATAATATAATACATAATAGACCTAATAATAAGGAAAGAGATAAATTTTGCAGGTGTTGGTAAAAGAGTCGTTGAAAGTATGTCTCAAAATAAACACCCTTAAAAAATAAAGTCATGGTATAACTTAATAACGAGTAAACAACTGAAAAGAGTTTAAAAATCCATTAAACAGTTAGCACATTACAAATACCTTGTGCATAACATCACCATCGGTCGAGATAACCAAACTATCCAATTACTGAGACTGCCAGTTATTACATTTGAGGCAGAAACTCTCACATTAACATTAAAATCGCATAGAAACTACGTGACACAAAGGTTCAGGAAGAGAGCTATTTTGCGAATCTTTCGGATCGAAGAAATTCATGGATTAGAAAATAAATTGGTCTATATTACAGTACGCGCTGCAAACTTGCATTGGAAATGAGTCGGACATATTGTGAGATTAGTGGTGACTGAACCAGAAAGATGTCAAATGGACAGCACAAAATTCTACTACGAGTAGATTTACCAATTGAACGGACAGTATTAAAAGAATGATCGGAAATTGACTGTTTTTAGCCCCAGACAGAAAAGTTTCAAGAAGTAATGGGGAAGTATATGTTTAGAAGTGAATTATTTCGGCTGGTGAACGCATGCGAAAAAGACGTTAAAAACTAAGTGTTATGATGGTTTTTTGTAAATAATGTATGAGGAAACTCTAAACTTATTGTTAAAACTCAAGTATAAATGAGTCACAAAACATGCATAAATAGAGAAATCAAAGTTTTAAATTTCCAGTAATTTACTTTGATTGCTCGGTATTATTTTGTTTATTTGTGACTATTAGCCTCTTCAGCTGTACTTATTTCAGACATTTATATTTCATAGGGAACTCTTGCGACTTTAACATGCTAACTTTGTAAAACTCCTGTCACGGTACGGACATTTTCTAGAATCTTCTCAGATTGCACTTGATTACAAGAATACTTTTAACAACTAGCAAACTAACTGCTATAATTCCAAACTTAACTGTCATCTAACAATATCTACAAAATTTTCTAAGCCAGGGTAGGATTTAATATTAATATAAAGAACATTTTTATCTGCTTACAATAATTACGAAAATAATCTTAAGAATTTAATAATTTAAGGTTCTGAAAAAGGTAAAAGTTTAAACATTCCATGTCGAATTTATAGCTATTAAAAATCTTAAAAGCTGCATATAGTTTAGACCAGAGGTCGGCAATCTACAGCCTGTGAGAAGATTTCGATCCACTGAGTGCTTTTATGTTGCCCGCTATTAAGAATACATAATATTCAGTTCGGAGGGCCAATCAAATTTCTTGGAATTTATATCGATAGTGAACTTAGCTGGCATGATCACATTGACTATTTGGCAAAAGTTCTTAAAAGGGTTATCTATGCGTTCATCAGGCTGAAAACGTCTGAATCTTTTGATATGCTGCGTATGTTCTATTTTGCTGCTTTTCAGTCGCGTTTAACTTACGGCATAATTCACTGGGGTTTAAGTTCGTCTGTCAACAGAATTTTCTTACTCCAAAAACGTGCTGTAAGAATCCTGAATAATGTTCCTAACAGGCACCACTGCCGAGAGCTCTTTAGGAAATGTAGCATTTTGTCTTTTTATAGTCTTTTTGTTTATACTTGTCTGGTATACGTTTAAGAAAACTCGAACAAGTACGTAACCGTATCCTCTAGACATGTTTACAATATTCGTTCTGCTGGCAACATCAGACTACCAAGACTTAGATTGTCTAAATCTAGGAATGGTATTTTTTTGGCAGCCACTTTCTTTAACTACTTACCAGTTTCTTTAAAAAATTTGTCAATTAGATTATTTAAGTCCAAAATAAAAAAAATTCTTATTGAGAATTGTCTCTACAATTCGGACGATTTTTTCAAAATTAATTTCAGTTCCTACATCTAACATGTAAGCTGTTGTTTTTTTGCTCTACCTTTGTTAATTTTATGTATATATATATATTTTTTTTTCTCTCTTTTCTATCATATTTAATATTGTATTTCATTTTTCAATGTTTTCAAATACTTTTCTACTTTTGTTCATTGAATTTATCATATATGTACTGACAAATGTAAACGTCGTAAGATGTCTAGCATGAAATAAATATTATTATTATTATTATTATTATTATTAATGTTTACTTTTTTTATTCAGCGTGGCAATCACAATTTTAAGGAAGAGAGCGATATTGCGAGTCTTTCGGATCGAACTAATTCATTGATTAGAAATCAAATTTGTCTATATGTTGTGATATAACAGAACGCCCAGCAAACCTGAATTGGAAATGGGTTGGACATATTGTGAGTTTCGTTGTGACTGGATAAGAAAAAGTCTCAAATCGGCTGGGGATCATTTAGCTTAAAGACAATACAACTCCAAAACTAATGCCGAATATAAAATAAAGTATGCGTAGTATAGAGAAAACAGGGAAAAAAGCTCCCCAGCAAAGCCTAGGATTGTTATAAATAGAAATTGTCAAAAGAAGTACAGCTCAGCCAACTTAGCTTGACCAAGGAAAAATTGGAACTAAATTTAAAAATGTGTACGGCGATCGTGACCATACAAAGATATGGACGATGTATAATTAAGTTAACTATTTCATTAACACAATGACATTGACATTTGACAAATTATAATAATATAATTTTGGTTCTGAAGATTGATAAAACAAAAACGATAGTTATAAAAACCGAAGAGGAATTAATCAGAAATGAGCCTTTGTTGGACGCAGCTACTGACGAATCAACTTTGGAGAAGATTAGGTAAGGTGACTTTAAATGTCCTTTAAAAAATATCTTACATTGTAAAACAGACTTCAGATTTTGCTAATTGCCGAGCTATATCATTAAGATCCATAATACACAGAAGAAAAACCTGCAAAGACTACAATTTCATCCAATATCCACTGAATTTGTATTTGGGAACACGTTTTCCTTCTTCTTCTTCTTATGGGTTTATGACCTGTTCCACCGGTCACTCTAGGCACATGGATTGCTAACCGTCTCGCTGTTTCTTCGGTAAACGTCCAGATAGTCTGATCCACGTTCTCGTTTAATGAACATTGTCTTGGCCAAATGTAAATCATCCATGGGTGTTGGTATGAAATACTCGTCTCCTGCAACTGTGGCGGCGTTTGGTCCAATAATATTTACATCTTAGTTTGTTTGGACAACGGACCCAGCCACTTTATGCCTTGAGTCCGCTATAGACAGCAAGCTATTGTTTTTCATGTTGTCAATTTTTAGATTGCTCAATAAAATAGTATACTATATATAGTATACGAGTATGGAATGATGGTCATTTCACACGAGTATGAAAGTTGCGCCACGAGCTGCAGGCGAGTAGCGCAATTCATACGAGTAAGAAATGTCTATTCCATGCAGGTTTCATACTATGCTTTTTCCACAACTATAACTTTATTATTTATTTCATTTTTATTCAGTTCCTTTTAAAAACTAATATTAATTTGACAGTTGATTTCAACCTATTAATTTTGCCTGGCAACGACCATGTACGCTGGTCATACAGAATGTAAATTCATTTAAAATAAGAATACTTGCGTTAACTGATTAACTGACTGTCCAAGACTGACTCTATCAAAAATATATTTGCAAAATTCGACAACTTTAATTATACTATTTAATTTTAATCCGGTTTCTTTACAAACTATCAATAATTTGACATATAGTTTCAACCTATTTATTAAGTTGCCTAGCAACGGTCGGTCATTGCTGCTTAAACTTGTTATGTTATGAGCTCAACTTGTTACGTAATGAGCTAATTACGTAACAGGTCAGCGGTGTGTAATTAAAAGGGGTGGGGAATGTGCTAAATTTATTAATCACTGACACGCCTCTAACACTGGTATATTTAATTTAAAATCCTGCAAACGATATAATCCCACAGCACCTCTATTCAAGGTTTTCCTTGCCCATATTATGTTCAGTATATCTTATTCCGAAGTTTAGCCATCAATTATTATTCGTGATTGCTCGAAGTTCGAAGTTTTCATGTGTTGTTTTAGTATTATATATTCTTTTGTTATGTAGTATCAAGATCGGCTTCCGCAACCTTTGTTATTATAGGTTTTGACGTTTGTTTAATATATTCTACTGTTACTATCAATTGGTCTATTTTTATTTCTTTAAAATATACTGGTATTACTGCTGCCTTGGTGATCTGGCATATCTTTTGATATAAATTAGTTAAACTAGATATGTATACGCACAGATATTAAAAATTTTACTTGCTCAATTATCTGGTTCGCAAGTGTGAAAGTGCATCGTACTAGATAGAGCATTGGATATAGTTAGTCATTTAGACTTTTACTATGCTATTACCATCTTGACACTGAAGGATGTCTTCGTTTTCTACAATTATTACTGTTTCTTCTGCAGAACATAGAATATTTAAAGTTTTGTTGCTCATTCCAGTGTCTTCCATAAGTCGCATAAGAGCAAGTGCGATATATAAGTCCAATATATATAATATAATGAAGCAAATACTGAGTAAAAACCAATGAGAACCTAAAAACTAGGTTATTAGTTTATTAGATAATAACTTATGATAGTGAATGGTTAGTAACAAAAGAAACCGAACGACTGGAGTTAATCTTAAGTATTCTATACTAAACTGTCTTATTTTTAAATTTAGAGTTAAAAGAAACTACTGTGCACCAAAAAACTGGTTACCTGCTGTTCTGTTGCACTTTTGTCACTCGCTTCTTTATTGTACTTGCATTTTTATCGCTTATTATATTGTATATTGTTCTGATAAGATTAAGAATAGAATACTCTCGTTACGCACAAACATCTCCTACAGAGTAGTAAACTAGACAGATACAATATAAATCACTTCAATTTCAATAAACAGTAAGCTCAATATATTACAGTACCATATATCGAACTACAACCAAGGATGCAATATCCACCACTTCAGATCTTCAGCAGCATCTTGCTAAAAATATCAATACTTCCAGGAAATGAAATAGTTTCAAGTTCAACCGCAGGATAAATCAAAAATTGTTATATTATTCGTTTCGTTATTATAGCTCCGTGCAGAACTAAATGGAATTTTAATCAACTTAAGTTGTCACGAGCTCAGTTTTTACCGTTTGGAATGAGCTTTTGCTAAACAAAATGATCAAAAACTACAATTAATTATTAGAAGTTACTAGTTACAAATCTAGTGCCGCACGAAGCCAAGAAATGAATAATAGCTGAGTATATTGTCAAATGAAAATCCAAAATAAATCCACAATACGATTATGGAAAAAGGTCAATAAAATCACTTAAAACATTATTAATTATTCACTTTTCACGTTTTTCATCACCTTTTCCTAAATTCACTACTGTTCATTATTCAAAAGTGCAACTCAACAGTTGAAAATGTAATAAAACAAAGACACGAAATAATAAGAGTCAGATCGTGTCGTGGACGTTGTGAAAGTTGTCATAAAGCAAGCTAAGGACATGGAGAGTTGAAGTAGCAGAGAGGGTAGGGGTGAGTTTAAAACTGCCAAGACATTTTGGTAAATTAACAAAGTCTCATGGCAGGCCTACACGAGTAATGCGACACGCGACATAGACCTTGTCATGTTCTCAACCAACTAAAGAATAAATTAGATTTTACGATTATGACTAAAGTTATTGAATTCACTAAGTTAGTTACTGCATATTCGCATGTTTTCTTGTACTATAACTGTATCAATTCTTAAAGTTTTTTATCAAATAACGCTTATGGTGCAAAATAAATCTAACTACTGTCAGCAGTAAAATAGCAAGCAAACGACACAAAACACTTAGATGTGTTGTAAGACGCTACTAAACAAAATCTAAAAGCATAAGTAAATAAGGAACTGGTTTGATCAATGAACAGTTGATACATACGAGATGCGATGCGATTTTCTAGATCGACATTCTAAAGCTTTCGATATCGGCTAGCCGTCGCAATCACCTACGAATCTCATCTTAATCTCTGGAAGTGTACCAGGCTAGTAGCCCTCAATACGTGTCACGGGAAAGGTTGGATAAAAGGGGTGTGACCTGCCTCGCAGGCCTTAGATTGTGGGTTAATCGTGCGGATTAGACTTCCATATTTGGGCTGGACCGTAATCGACCGTAGATGCTATGGCATTTGCGTGATCTTGATCTACCTGGAACAACTTTTCGACGCAAGCGCAGATGAAGTATTCCAAGCTCGGTACACTCAAATCGCGTCATATGTCGTCTTTCTAAACGAACTAATCGACATTCGCGATCCGTCGCAGATACTTGTTCTGAAATACCTGTAACCGCTTTATGTGGGCGGTGCTGGCATATGCCCAGACACTAGACGCGTAGGTCAAGATAGGACGGATTATAGTAGTGTAAATCTGGGTCTTGTTAGTAATGTTTTCACGGCTCTTTCTGCATAAAAGCGAAGAGAGCATTACCTAGGCTTTAGTGGCTTTGGAAATGGAGTATAAGATGGGTTCCTTCCAAGTCAGTTTGGGGTCGAAGATGAGCGCCAGATACTTAATATTGTTGCGCCAAGGTATGTCTTCTCCAAAGAGTATTACCGTGCCTGACGGTACTCTCTTTTTCTTGGAGAAGAAATCTGCTCAGGATTTAGCACCGTTCACGGTGACGCGCCAACGCTTACACCGTTACTCAAAACTCAGGCAGGCCTACTGGAGTCTCTGAGTGATCAGTCCTGGACCGATAGATTTGGAATCACCTACAAATTACCATTGAGCATTTGGAATCACCCTTGCGCATTTATGCATCGGATCCAGAGTTTTCTCTATTATTCGAAGGCTTTCTAGAAGTTTTTTCGATGAGCTTGTCAAGCACCGACTACGATATTCTTCGAATTTCTTCAACGATATGAAAGTTATTTCAGACGAAAGGTAGATGGTGGTAAACCTAATACTTGGTCCAAAACTGCTACGTGTAGAATGAATTGTATCGGGTCGTTTCCCAACAGAATTTAGCGACCAAAGAATGACCGCCAACCGATATTTTAGGTTTTTAATATAGTAAAAGAATTTGGAATAAATGATACTATAAACTGGTTTGCTAAATTACATTATTTATAGAATTAGAGCGCTTACAGTCACCTTATAACCAATAAAATTCTACCGTTATTTTTCGTGACTGGTTGAATTCGCCTACTAGTAATTTTACGCATTTTTTAAGTATGTTTAAGAAGTTATAAAAATAGCTATTTAATTAAAAATTTGCGATTTCTAAGTTTTACGTACTAAACGTGAAGATTGTCCACAGATACTAAAGACTGGGGTGGACAACACGTCGCGTGTGTAAAATTTGTTTTTCTTGCAGTTCTTTTATACAAAGATTTTTTTAAATATTTAATTAGATACCTGGCTTAGATACTTCGACATCTCGGCTAAGAAGAACTCCTTGAAATTGGGAACTTGCCGACTCTTACCCGGCGTAGATCTCGTGAAGACCATATCCACCACTGATACATTCTCAATATATATGACCACACAATTTTCACTTAGGTACAATAGGGCGACACGTGCAAAAATAAAACACGAGAAAATAAGGAAAACATCCTGTCGAAGCGTGTCTTTGATTTGTGGAACTCTCTCTCTCTCTCTCTCTCTCTCTCTGCCTCTCTCTGCCTCTCTCTGCCTCTCTCCCTCCCTTCCCCTCTCCTATTGAAGACACTATTTCGATTTCGTCAGTTAATTCTTTCAAGGCCAAGATTTCATCCATGTTTGATGAATACTTTGTATATTTTCATCATTTCCATTAATATCTGAAATATTTATATGTTTTATTTAATTATTAATTTAAGTTGTGCTAGTGCACTTCATCTGTTGTTATAAAATGTCTAGCACACTAGATATAAACAAAAAACAAATTCGTTAAATTTTAGTATTCGCTAAGTATATACTTAAGGCTGCGTATAACCCCCAGAGGTTACCAATTTCTTATACAAAATTAACAATCTGAAATAAAATGAGTATCAATCTATGCATCAAATTTTGCACCGAATGTTTTATCTATCCAATAGGATATTTTTAATTGTAGAAACATTTATTGTAAAAATATTATCGCTTAATAACTTTATAATTGACATTAGCAACATTGTTCTGTAATTTTTAAAATATATTTATGGGTTTTAAATAACTTCTATATTTATATAGTTTTGTGTAGAAATGTTCAGATAATACGTCAACATTTTTTTCGACTTGATTACTTACAGTTTAGAACCCTCGTCGAAAAATATTATACTTGATGATAATGGAATTCCACTTGGTACACGTATTCTTCACAAAAATTAAATCATTTTTACCCGTTACACCTATTTTGAGAACCGCGGCAGTTTCAAGATGCCGGCAAATATATACTGCCAACTACAATAACTATTAGTAGTTTTCACAATAGAACAAACCACTAATAGAATAGCTATAAACCTTTTTGTAGAATGAAGCTTTAGCTACAATTTGCAGCATCGTACGCAAATATGCGTCGGTTGGTTTACAAGATAACGTCTATAATGCAATTTGCTTATTTACAATTACATAACAGTTTTTTCTACAATTTAAAAAATCCTATTAGGTAGGTAAAAATTCGCTGCAAATTTTGATATTTAGATTGTTATTAATTTTATTTCCGATTATTAGTTTTGTATAAGAAACTAAAGAGTTGTGCACCACCTTAAATTTTTCTTATGGAAACTGTGCTTTTATTTCTGAAATGAAAAGATATTTTTTTTATGGATTTAATGATGGTTATACACATCATAATAACTTATTTTCAAAATAGAATGGTCCACAAAATACAGTAATATTTTAAAATAGATATTTTTATTTTGATTAGTTTTTTGGCGCGGCTTCTATTATCTTAAGATTTTCGAATTTTTATCATTGTATTAGTCACATTTGTGGATAATACGAACTGCTGTAGGTAGACAGCACTAACTATAACCTGTTACTTTGGTTTAAGCAGAACTACATTTTGAATTTTAGTAACTTTAACCGATTAAGTGCCGCAATTGAACATTATATTTTAGATAACACCATTTTGCATCTACCTATATTCTAGATTAAACAATAACTAAATTATATATTGTAAGAAATATTGTAGGAATTTCATATATTAAAAAGCTAATTAATGTTCACACAAAAGAAAATTGTCAAACATATTTTTTAAATCTAAATTTGTGCTAAAATTCCTCTGTGACCAGCATTATTTACATACTTTATCATGTTTACAAAATTCGTCCCTAAAAGGGTTAAATAACTTCCAATAAAGGCTGAGATTAAATTATGTAAAGAATATTAAAAAAATTCACAAACATTAATTTCGATAAAAAATCGATATTGTAAGCGTGTCGAAGAAAACAGGTTTTTATGTCATGCATGAAAATTTCCATGGGGAAAAAGCCGGGAATTTTGGTGAAGTTGGCATGTCTGTAAACAATTGGTAGTTTGATTAGGGGCCCCGCCCGCTGTCTGGCTAGCTAGATTTATTACTTGATACTTTGATATGGGTAATACTTAATTTTTATTATTGTTTGTTTGGGTTTGTGCCATTATGTTAATTTTCATTGGCGTGGTATTACTGTGATTGTTCAACATAAAGACATTTGTAGTAATGGAATTAAGTTTTGTTTACTTTTAAATGTTATTATTGAATTCTTTTAGGAAAAGAAAGAATGATTCTTTTTTTAAATAGTAATATTAATAATACAGAGATATTAACGAATGAAGCAACCTTGGTAGCGACTCTACTTCTCGTGCTAAAGGTATTCCTGAAAAGTATTCCTTATCAACTCATCCTCATTAAAAATAATAAGTACATAAAAAAAGCATCACATAAATTTATCACCGTTCTCAACCCAGTTTTGAGTCACCGTGGGGTTATAGTTAAGTAAAACTTCACTCTTCGGAGTAAAAAGCCTATGCCCAATATAAAGTAGCAGTAGGGTAGTGAAAACTACGGCTCGGGGAGTGTACTGTAGGACGTTTATGGGCTGAAGAATATGAAGAAGAAGAATTAAACGATTCTGTTTATTCCTTTCATTTAAACCAAACATTTTAAAAATTGAAAAATTAAAGATTTTTTTAACTCGGAAAGTGCTATTCTAGCAATAGAATAACACTTAGCAGTGTCATATAAATTTAAATATTACTATCTTCATCTTAAAAACTTACAATTAATGTCAAATGTCGGTATGGCTATCTTTCATAAGTAAAATTTAAAAATACAAAGCTACTTGTGCTAGCCTTTAATATTTAAATGAAACTTTAAATATTTAAAGATCTTTAAAAATGTGTAGAATTCCAACATTTGTTAAATTCTTTAACTTGCAAAGTTAAGGACCGTTAACGCATAAGTTAGAGAGCAGAATAAGACAGAGGTGAAATTTAAACTGAAAAAAGTCATGTTCTTCTTCTTATGTTGCAACTCTACTGGCTGTTCACTGTCAGTAGGGCTAACTTGGATATGAATACAGCTACACTGCTCAATACCTGTCTGGAAGAATAATAAATAATGATTTTTCTTATTTTCCATACCCTACTTTTTTATATTTAAACTGTCCGTCAATACCTTATTAATCTTCGGTCCACACTTTTCCGCATTTTCTTTTGTACCAAGCATTTTCAACTTGTTTGAGTTCATTAAGACCATGTACCCCTACCACCTCAATCTGTTATATTCAATTGCCCTTTGTGGATGTCAGGCTAAGACTGGTTCTTACATCAAGAACTTTATATCTGTTGCCTACATTCTGCTTTGATACCTTTTCGTTAGCGTCCAAGTTTCATTTCTCTACATCAGTGTTGCAGCAAATATTGCAGACTTATTCAACTCTTGAATCTCTTTCTATTTTTCAACAATAATCTTGCTGATAGCATAAAATAAATCATTTACAAATTTTATTGTACAAAATGTTTTTTTTTTTCCTTGGTCCGTTGCTAGTATCTATCCCAGGTATTTGAACTACTTGACCTGCTCAGTGTGTACATCTCATATTTTACTTTGTGGTCTAGTCTACTAACAAACATGCATTTTGTCTTGGCTACCTTGAATTACATGTTTTTATTTCTTAGTTCTTCCTGCCACATATTTAGATTAAATCGTAGTTCACTTTCTGTACTCGCTAATAACACTAAATCATCCTCATTTGCCAAATCAGGGAAAATATTTGAATGAATTATAATAGCTCAATTGTTGCATTGTACCTGTCCATCACATTTTTTTAAGAAACGTCGAGCGTTAATACGTTTTGTATATCTTTGTACATGTTTTATTTTTAGTGAATCAAATAAGAGCTGGCAATTGAAATCATTCAGTCTGTCAATTTATAATTTTATTTACAATCTAGTTATTCTATACTAAATTTTTAATTATTATAGAAAAAGTGTAAAAAATAACTATTTATAGAATTTAAAATTTGTATTAATTTATATAATTGTCTTATATTAAACTCTATTGCAGGGGTGTTCATAAGCTCCGTGGGCCGTATCAGGTCGGATAATAATTTTTAAACGGTCTACCTATATAAAAAAAATTTCCTCCCCCGTCCCTAAGTGAATTTTTGTGCTTACGGTAGTTAAAAAAAAAAGAAAATCTTTGGAATACTGTTGCATAATAATATTAGCAAATGTACCAAATAATAATAATACTTCGTAGTGGAAAAAATGCTTCAGTGCTTACAGGCCATTATTAATGTAAAACATAGCCACACTAATTATTAATTAACTCGTTACATTATATTTGTAACAGTGTCTACTTAATTTTGTTCTTGTTTAAAATAAAATAATAAAATTAACTGGACCAAGAATAGAGCCTTAGGGAACTCTGATATTTTACGTACATTTGATATTCAATTATTTATAACTAGATGAAATTTGAGTTCAGTTTGAGTTAAGCTTTAATAAACTTAAATAGATGTGATGGGATTCTTACCTTAATTAATTTGTATAGTAGACCTTCTTGCCAGACAGTGTTGAATACTTTTTTGATGTCTAGATATACTGCCACATCAATTCTTTCCTCTTGTGTTTATATAAATTAAATTGAAGGTTACATTTGGTTTCTAATTTATATATCGTTTTCAATCAGTTGAAATATGTAGAAATGCAGAATGAGAATATATATATATATATATATATATATATTCTCATTCTGCATTTCTACATATTTCAACTGATTGAAAACGATATACACCGAAAATCAAAATCTGTCTGTCTGTTTGTCCGAGATTCACGCAAGACGACTAGATGTTTATTGTAATTTGTTATAATGACAGAGCAATATTAGAATTCTAATATAGGCTAGAGGCGTTTCAAAGCTTTCATTCTAAGGAAGAGTTTCGGTTGGACGTTAACCAATAAACTTGAAATACTTCACTTGTAATTGGCCAAACAGCAACAATATACGACAAAAATTGTTTAGAATGTTAAATCAAAACTTTTTTGTTCCTTGAGTTTTTCAGTTTTATTTAACGTAAAATAGGTATAAAATGTATAAATAAAGTAGTTATTAAAAAAGTAATAGTATTTTTCTGTTCAATACAATATCTGGGGGGCTATGGGCAGAGCTACATAAAAGCATTTTCTTTATTATAGATTTAACAGAAAACATGTGTATAAATAACCGTTTTCTGTTTAATATATACCATATTTTAATAAACTAAATATGGGGCGCTTAATTAAAAACAAAGTGCGGAAAAACCTCAGCTGGTTTAAATAAAAAATATAAATTTAAAATTAATTAATTTTAAAAATGTATATTAATTTCCAATAAATCCGTTTTTTTTAACATTGAATTATTAATATTGCTTTAAGTAATTGAATAATTAATTTACTATAAAAACTAAAAATAAATTTTAAAATGTGATTTTAAAAAGTCAAATAAATTAAATAAATATTTAGAAAGTCATTAATTATAGAGTAGGACTATAAATAATTTGATTGTGAGTTAGTGAGTTTTATCAGCTGTATTTGAAATTAGATATAAATAATTAAATTCGTAAATAATGCATGTTAATTGCTATAGTGTAGCTCACGTAATTGACATATCCACAAACTGTTTAATTCGATATTAATATTGAAATTTCAAATGATTAATTTGCTGATACCGACTATATAAACGATATAAAATTTTTAATATTTATGCTTATTTCAAACAGAACGGTAAATCAATTATATGCGAATCTTGTACATAGGCAGTTCTATTATATGGTCTATATATGGTCTAAACTTCCCTCGTTATCCAATGCCATCGTTGCTATCTACATAGAACTAGCCCTTGGTAAGTCTTGATTTCCCTCAAAAACTCTTCTTGATTTGTTCTATCTATTGTCCCGACATTTTTGTTTCATATTCGTTTTAGACAGTAAAACCTTTGCAAAAATTTCTTTCGGATTTCACCGAATACAGACACAGATACTGACGAAGATTTTTTATAAACCCTCTATGAGCTGAATTTAAATATATATATATATCTATATATTCACTAGGAATATAAGGACGTATTAACATTCGAGGATTATAGCTATGTTGAGACTGTTGATAGTCTGTACATTCCATGTTACTTATTATATTTTCCCCATTAGTATCACTGATTACTGTAACATGAGAAAACCTTGTAATATAGTGGCTATTTGACACCTGTCATTTAATTGTAAAGTTATCTTTGCCTGTTGCTACGCTATCTTGTACAAAAGCGTTTCTATCGGCAAGTTATTCGTCCAGCAAGGTCTAAAATTTCCTCGTTATTCAGTGCCATCGTTCTTATTTGTGGAACTACACCCCTTGGTAAAGCCTGACCTCCCTCAAAACCTCTTCTTGTTTTTCTCTACATCTTCATTTATATTTTCGGATCAAACTCGTTTTAGAATGTAAAGCCTTAAGTTAGCTACGTCTGTTTCATAGCATTTCGTAGCATAGAAACAGACGTATTTCTATGCTAATGAATAATAAAAATAAATAAAAATTGCAACTGGCCATTTGCAATCGAAATTTGCATTGATTAAATTTGTGCTAGACAAGTGAAAAAATGTAGATGTATCGGGCAGCACATATTGCCTCATTATGTTTATCTGGGTTGCTGCCCACATTGGCATAGAAGGCAACGAACGTGCCAACACAGCTGCTCGAGATTCCACCTGTAATGAAGATACACTTTACCTACCCCGCAACAAAACCTACATAAGACAGATCATCAAGATGAAACTCCACACGAGCAGACTGACTAAGTGGCGCCAAACTACCAACAATAAACTACGAACAGTTAAGGACGACATACAAAACTGGAATTCAGGCACCAACAGACGAGAACAAGTAATAATGACAAGACTCAGAATTGGACACACCAAACACACACACGAACACCTCATGGCAAGACTAGACAACAAACTATGTGAGGCATGTAACGAACAACTCACCGTTAACCACATACTAATTAACTGCCAACTCTACATTAACTAACGTACAAACTACAATTTACAACAAGACCTTAAAGACAACTTAAGACTAGACTCAACAATAACGTACTCAACTTTTTACAGGCAACCAATATTCGTCATCTAATATAAGTACAAAATATAATAATGCCAATCAATACACTAATTATGTAACCACAGTAATTTCAGACACCTGAAGTCAAGTAACTGAAGTGTCTTAAAATAAATAAAATTTAAAAAAAAATGTTTACAGCTAGCGCCGTTACTCGCTTTCTTTTTGACTTCCGGCGACTCTATCCATCCAGTCCATCTTGGAGACCCCTTGCCTCAATCACCACCGAACTTCCTGAGCCCAGGTCCTTGCTGGTCACCCTGGTCTCCTTCAGCAGGCACGAATCCATTGACAGATCTGTTTAGGCCATCGGTCCTCTCGCATACGCTGAGGGTGTCCACACCATAATAGTCGTTTGTTCTCTATCGCTTCTATGATAGTGTTTACAACGTTTATAGTTGCTCTTATGGCATCATTACGAACGTGCTCAACTTTTGAGATACCGCATCTCCTTCTCAAAAAGTCCATTTCCGCGGCGCCCAGGCAGGATTTATTTCTTTTTGTGAGCACCCATGTTTCTGAAGCGTAGATATAGATACTTTCGACAATAGTTTTTGATAACCGTTGTCGTATTCTTCGTTACATTGTCGTTCCACAATACCGGGTATAACTGCCTGGTGACACGTTTTCCTTGTCTTTTTTTAATATTTATGTTATCCTCACTCTTCCCTCTGATTGATAGAGTGACACCTAGATATTTGCAATAGTGGCAGTTTCTGATTTTACCTATCTTCCCATATTTTATCTAATTTTAAATATCTTCATCTCTGTTGACCGACAACAAGATACTCAGTCTTCTGCGAGTTTATTTCTAAACCCAATTTTAATATTCCTCTCTTAGCTTCCTCACCATATAGCTGGAGTCATCTTCGCCTTCAGCTATGAGGACCTGATCGCCTGTGAATAATAGGGTATAAAGTGACTTACCTCCAATATCTTTACTCATATTATAGCATTAACGTCTCCAGACTTTCATGATTCAATGATTTATTTAAAATTCGATTTTTAAACAAAAATATGGTTATATCAGGAAATGTGATGCCTCATTATAAGCTAGAACGATCCGGTTTCAAAATATTGAACCAGTTTTATTTCTGCTATTACATCCTTATTTTTCTAGGACTGTAAGTGACACAATTAAGTACCGTAGTTAAGAGTAACCAAGTAAACCATTGTTAACATCTATTTATTGTCTCGTAGAGGATGAATTCTGTCGCTCTTAATTTGCATCTAGTTGTTTACGTCCTCTTTTACGACTTAAATTTGTACGACAGAATTAGAACTACATTGTTTTTGAAAAATTGTACTTTATAATATCTGGCGATTAAAAATCTTTTGAACAACAAAGGTAGATTAAGCACTCAGCAAGCGCAAATAATTTAAAGACTTCATAATTATAGATTACAGCCAGTGGTCTTTGATTTACGATGCTCTAGGCGGGCATCTTTACGAGACCCTCAAAACTATTTTATAGGATAGTATCCTTTTATAGATAGCCTTGTCTACAAAATTCGCAATCACGTCGACGTGCATTTTCCGATTATCTCTGTCACAATTGTGCAATTTAAATATTCGTTTATTTTATAGTACAATTAAGACAAAAATAACTGAAAAAAACGCAACCAGGAGATCACGATTTTTGTCAACCTATCTTCTTAGAAGAAAGGTATTATAAGTACATGTTGTCAGGTGACTGATGCGGGATGCCGACAGAAGGTATTTACTGAAAGTAGTTTAGATAAATTCATAGCCATCCATGACTCAAACATTTTCAATCACACTGTATATCTTATTTTAGATACACTTTATTATATTATGTAAATTAAAATATAATAGCCGATGCGAAAGACCGCGTAGTGATAATAAAATTCTTTAAATTATCTCTAACCAATTTTTGGATTCGAAATCAAAATTGTGTTCTCCATAAAAAGGAAAATATTATTAGATTCGAATTGTGAAAATTTGTAGATAAAGTACATGATAAGAAGATATAAAGATGTTATATATTAAAAATAAAATAAAACTACAATATAGAAACAATGTAACGCAACATTAAATTTGTTGTTAGAAAGCAAGTTGTCTGCATTTTTAGTTGCTTCAATTATATTTGAAAATTCAAGTTCGGCTAGAGTAGTGTTTTCTAAGGAAATAATCTTTATTATTATAGATTATATACTGGGCAGGTGGCATATGCAGATAATGCCTAGAATTAAATTACAAAATAAATACAAAATGTTTTTTTATCAATTAAAACAAGAGACAATAATTATAACACTAATACAGACATTTATACAATTTAATTTGACATAGACGCATCTAGTCTATTTTTGAAATTATTGATATTTTCAGCTGTAACAACATTTTCAGGTAAGTAATTCATTTACAATTCTGTTACATATAAAGTGTTCTCTATAATTTATCCTAAATTTACGTTTCACATGTTTATGAGGTTGTCTTCTCAAATGGTTGACTTGACTGAACTTGAAGAAGTGACTCATATATAGCGAATAATAATTATTTATTATTTTAAAAGTTTCAATCAAGTCCCCACGTGAGAGTCTTGGCTGGTGAAGAAATCAACTTTGAGAGATCACTTATGTATGCAATGAAGAGTATGGGACCTAGTACACTACCTTTTGGTACGCCGCTTATCCCTGGAAATTTCAAAGAGGACAATCTTTCTTGACAAAATAATTTAATTAATTTTGGGCGCGAAATCTTCTGTCAATTATATGCAACGTTATAAATTTATTTGTATAAGCTTGCTCCAAATTATTATTAATTATGATTTTAGGGTTATTTGATATACCATGTTTCTCAAATCTCCATCCTTAAATATATTTTTAATTCCTAACATAGTTAAATTCCATCAATATTAGCGTCTTTAGTGAGGTATTATTGAAGACTTTTGTAAGAACTTAACATCCAATGTGTACTAATAGAATTGCATTACTTCATATTTATTTATATTTGAGGAGATAACATTCTAAACGTGATTTATCACTCAAAATTCAAAAATGGGATATAAGTATCAGTGAAGACACTGATACACTCTTTGTGTGAAATAAAAACATGAAATTAATCTAAAACGTGTTTTCTAAAATCTAAAATGAGCACACAAAACATTAAGATATTAACAAATTTAACAACACAACGAACAGACAACAAAATTACGGACCACTCAATAAAAGACATTTTAAGCAACAACCCATATTCAAAAAATAATGTCATTTCATATTTAAAAAGCATTGATGTATATAATAAAATATAATGTTATACTTTGTATTATATAGTCTTATACATGTATACATATACACACTTTGTAATATATAAGATTTGTGGGTGCTAATGGCCCTAGCAGTTGAAGCACCCCTAAATAAACAATAAATAAAAAAGTGCGTTTTTTTTAAAATATTTTTTGATGAAATTGTAAAATGATACAATAAATTAATCTAGAATATTTCATCTATACAAATTCTTCAATAAAAGGTTAGATTTTGCCACAAACTGATGGAATTTTTACTTACTTTTGCAATTTAATTTTACTAAAATTTTAATCATAATTATGCTAATTAGTGTTTTTTTGCCTCCTCATAATTAATAGTTTTCGGGTTCCACCAGTAAAATCAATAGATTCGTGAGAGTTTAAAATTTGGAAAACGGTACATTAGGTAACCCTCTACTAATTCTTAAACCTACTATTACTGCAATTAAACAATAATTAATGTCTTAACACACACCAGAGATAGTACTAATATTTTATATACCTATGAATATTTTGCACCAAGCCCAACATTTTAATCCCAGGGCCATCTATTGATTTTGGTAAAAAAATCAGTTACGACCACATTAAAATTGTGTGAGATTTCAAACACGAAAAATAAGCACCTTTTGTAAAAATGCCAAACCACACATATAATTCTGCTTAACGAAGTTAAAAGAATAATTCTAATAAATCCAATCCAATTTCAAACATAAACAAACTTCAGCAAAAAAATCCGTCGGGATTGAGTAAGTGAATAATTGCGCGCACATTTCGCATTGTTCCAATATCATAGATGACTGCGTGCTGGCTGTGGCGGTCTGCCGGTACGCAAGCGACGATGGGATTTGCATACTCAATTTACCGTCGCAGCAATGAGAGGAATTGTAGATTGATTGCGAGCGGACATTGAGTAGATGCCTTGAATTATCTGAATGGTCTTTGTCGATTTTTCAAGCACAATCTATGTTCCACTTTTCTACGTCCTCTACAACGTTTCAATGGAAAAACCACCAAGGAAATTCATCTCAAGAAATGAATATAATATATTGCGAACTTGCAAATGAAAATTACGAATATATGAGTCAGTGATGATAAATGTAGCTTAAATAATACATTTTGCGTTCTGAGATTTTTCGACTTTTGCGTTTGTGTTTAAAAACACATATTTTTTCTACGACCATAACCAAAAGTAGGTTATTTTAATACAAATTTGAAGGTGTAAGCAGACTTTTTAGGGTTTTGTGGGCAGAGGCGGCTCAAGACGGTATGGAGGCGATGCGCCACATCGGGGCGCCAAGATCAAGGGGCGCCAAGTTGAAGAAAAATGTATTACAATATCAAAATAGCTTTAATTAAAATAATATTAATTTTTGTAATAAGTATTGTGACCTTTAATTAAATCTAGCAAAAACTACTTTTATTTACTGGACGGCACTTCAGGCTTCTAGTCAAAGGGGGCGCCATGCAAGGATATTTAGAAAAACTACCTTTTTTTCCTGGGTGGCACTTGGTGCTTCTAGTAAAAGGGGGGCGCCATGAAAAGAGATTAAGAAAAAAACTACTTTTTTTACTGGGCGGCACTTCAGGCTTCTAGAAAGGGGGGGGGGCACCAGAAAGGAAATTTAGAAAAAAATCCTTTCTTTTACTGGACGTCACTTTAGGCTTCTAGTAAAAGGGGGGTGCCAAAAAGGAAATTTGGTTGGTTTATAAAACATACATATTTATATTATAGACTAGGTGATTAATAGGTCACTGTTCAATTTATGATTTTTACAATTTCTAATTATTTATAACAAATCCAAACTAAGTTATTATATTTTTATAATTTATTTGTAATAACGTTATTTAGGTATTTATTATTTCTCGGTAATATGTCAATGTTGACAGTTATTATATTATTGTGATACTTTTTTGTTCTTACTTTAAATTAAAAAGTATATTTTGATCTAATACTAGTTTTCGGTATGTTATTTTTTTATAACAATGCTTTTTGTTACTATACCAAAGATGGAAATTCTGTTTTTTACACAGAGTTTTTGAAAAATGGTAATGAAATATGATTATTTTATTTTGTTTTATTTTGTAACAGTTGTCAAAAAAATTATTTAAAAATATATATGTAGGAAGATGGGGGGGGGGACGCCTAACCTAATTTTGCATCGGGGCGCCAGTTACCCTTGAGCCGGCCCTGTTTGTAGGTATGACCAAGAAACCCTTATACCGTCACTCATGTACCTGTCTGTACGGTAGAAACTGTGGCGAAATGGCTAGACCTACAGAGTTGAAATTTGGCATTCCTATACAGTTCCTTGACCAATATATGGCAAAATACTGAGACTTCAAAACAATTATTCATCCGAAAATTATAGACAAGTTTGTATTCAAGGAAAAAATAAATATTTTTCTTTTTTAATTTTGAGTAGAGTATCAATCGAAACCTGCTGATATGCAAATAAACGAACATAATTTAGTTTGTGAGAAAATAAATATTTTTAAGTGATTTTTGTCCAAAACAAGTAAAAAATACAGTTGTCCCACCTTCTCATTTCTCAGTAGGGTCAGTCTAAAAATCTGAAACAAATATCCATAATGTATATAGAGTTTTTCGTAAAATATCGATTTTTTGTGCTGTTGACAAAAATAGTATATACTTTTTTTAATTTATTACGTGGTATCAACAGAAAACTCTAACGTAGATTAAGGAGCAAAAAGTAGTTTTTCTAAATAATCTTTATTAGCTAAATTATTAAAAACAGAGCCTTATTGAGCCTATTCAGGGCCTTAAGTGTGAATACGGAGTGGAACGCATCTTATACATTAAACACAAACAAGTTTTCAAAATGACCACCTCTGACCATCACACACCTCTTAAGTTTCTGCGGTCTCTCATCAATAGAGTTAGGAAGAGTTTCTTGATTTTTTTTTTTTTTATTGTTGTGGAGGCTTTCAAATGCCTACAATTTGTGTGCTACAAGTTCACGAGAAGCTCGTAAGAAAGTGTCGTTTATCCAGAAGGACCATTGCCTTGCTTCAGTTCTGGTTTGATGGGGCGGGAGCTATAATGGCGTCACTAAGCTTCATTTTTACGAGAAAGGGGTATAAATGTTAATCAGAGTCTACAAAGAAACTGTGCTGAAGTTGATAGTTAAAGAACTGAACAACGTCACTTGTAACTTCTGCATATTCCAGCAACATTCAGGTTCAGCCAATAAGGCAAAGCCTTCAAAGTAGTTGCTTGAAAGCAATGTGCCAGCCTCTATTTCTTCTACTGATTGACTGTCTATCAGCTCTGACCTCAACACCCTGGACTACAAATTGTGACCAGTCCTTCTAGATATGCTACGGAAAAAGAAACATCTTCTTTATATATCTACGTCGCTTTAGCTTTTAAAGGACATGAATTGACCAAGATAAGTATCATAAATTCTTCAACTTAATCAATTTATCGGGCTTTATACATTATTAGACATAAAATTTGTCTTTTTTGTTCATAACTAATCCTACTTTCTTCCCTTCCATATTAAACGTTGTCATCATTTACTCTGTCTTCTTTTATTTCAGCGAATAGGACTATATTGTTTTTGCACATACTCATAATTGTACAGTATTTAGAGCTATACAAGTCTTTTGACTTCTGCTCTTAGTTGTAATAGTAATAATAATAATAATGATAATAATAATAATAATAACAATAATAACAACAAGATACGACAAGAAACCATAGAGCTTCCCACAACGGGTCCTTCTCGGATGGGGACCCACAAACAGTTGGGCGAAGCTACAATCCCGCTAGCCGGGCCCGCCACAGGTGGACACCCGAGGAGCAGGAAGACCTGCTTCAGGTTTACGAGGCAGCGTCACCCCATCGCAGAGGCTACATGGTCAGAGTCCACTCACAATGGTGTGAAAATCATCCCGAGCTGGACTTCATGACGCAACAAAATCTGCGCGATCAAGTAGCACGCCTGCGACGCAGGATAAGGCGATCGAGACGAAGAGAGTCGAGAAGGTTGTCCCAAATACCGGTACAGCCATCGACACCTGTAAGCCCACCAACGGCAGGTGGGCAGATAGCCACTGGGTCTTCCCCAGTTAATGCAGGAATAACATCCTCTTCACCGGAAAAAAATCTCCGCGAGGATTTTCTAGCCCTTCTATCGCCTCATTCTGAACGCACCCGACTCGGACACAATAAGTTCAAAGTTCGTGCTGATGACCTCACGCGACTTAATGAACTTATTGACAAGCAAATTTCCCCTCAGAGTAGTCTCTGGGATATCGACTGTGCTGTATACACTGCAGCAGCTGTGCTGACGCCAAAGCGGGCTAAGGCTTTCAACGGCAAACTGCGTATACAGCAATTAAAGAAGAAAATGACGCGTTCACGTCAGGAAGCTTCTCATATTCAGTGTGGTATTGATGCTTTACGAAGTATTATGCCGCTAAGTGCGAATACTAAGCGCATATTATATCAATTGCGCATAAAGCATCACACACTGAATTTGTCCACTCTCTCTCTCTGCTAAAGCAGAAAGCGGTGGACAAATTGAGAGCACTAGCCCTGGCAAGAAATAAACTGGTCAACCGGGTGGACCATGGAGGAAAATACTATGTTCCTCACGAGCCCGTCACGCCTTTTCATGGCCAAACCTGAGGTTTCTGAACCGTCATTATCAGTCGACAGGACAGAGACTTTCTGGAGGGAACTTTATGAACACGAGGCGATCGTGCAAGACACTCCAGTTTTGGAGAGATTTGAGGAATTCTGTTCACAACACCCTGACAGATACTCAGGCATGCCCCCCTGTTACCACGGAAGAAGTTACACGTGCTATTTCGAAAGCGCGCAATTTCGCTGCACCAGGAGTTGATGGTATTATTGCTTTCTGGTGGAAGTCATTCACTAGCGTGCACGGCCATCTTGCACGAAATTTTACTTCTTTTATCCGTGGAGAAATACCAATACCATCTTGGTTACCAGAGGGGCATACAGTATTAATCCCCAAAAAAGGTGATTTAACCAACCCGAAGAACTACAGACCTATTACTTGTCTCAATACGCTGTATAAGATCTTCACCAGCGTATTAAACGAGCGGGTACTGAGCTCCATTGCCTCTGTTTGGTCAGACATCTACGAACAGAGGGGATCGAAGAGGGGCCAAGCAGGTTGCAAAGAAAACCTTATTATCGACCGGTCAGTTTGTCATGACGCGTCGTATTTCAAACGCAACCTGTCAATGGCTTGGGTAGACTACGCAAAAGCTTATGACACTAAGTCACACGCTCTCATTTTAACATTATTGCGCATGTTACGAGTCCACCCGGAGATAGAGAGATGCATTGGGCAACTTATGTCCCTCTGGAAGACACAATTTGTTGTCCCAAGCGGATCAACTGCAGTGTCGACAGAGTGGATATATTTCAAGCGTGGGGTTTTCCAGGGAGTTCCCTAAGCCCGCTACTATTTTGCATCTCACTTCTTCCTCTATCGATCGAGCTTAGGCGCGGAAGTGGCTACATGGCGGGTCCCCCGTCGAAGCGTAAGCACAAAATTACCCATCTTTTTTACATGGATGATTTGAAGCTCTACGCCTCGAACGAGAGGAATCTGCAGACCGCCTTAGATACTGTTGCTGAGTACACTGCCGCGATAGGTATGCAATTCGGGTTGGAAAAATGCGCAGTTTTGCATATACACAGAGGAAAAGGTTTAGACAACGGTGAAGACGTTCAATTGGTTGATGTGAGCATTATAAGACATCTTAATGCCGAAGGGTCTTACACATTTTTAGGCATCAGTGAGAGAGGTGTCCAAGATGTCACTCTTATTAAGCAGGCCCTTCGCAGCAAGTATATGGCACGACTTAGGCAGATATGGAGATCCTGTCTGTCTGGCAAGAACAAGATCGCTGCCACAAACATACTTGCTGTCCCATTAATTTCATACACTTTTGGTGTAATGAAATGGAATGTTGATGATCTTAAGGATCTCGACAGAAGAACCAGAAAGATCATGAACATCAACCGAAGTCTTCACCCGAAATCTTCTGTGCAGCGCGTTTACCTCCCTCGTCAAAATGGGGGTCGGGGGATTACTGAATCTGG
>OZ020611.1:46625833-46716185 GCA_963971575.1 Liopterus haemorrhoidalis | reverse complement strand
TATGCTTAAAATATCACGTTACAACCACACATAAACTTTTTTTTTATGCATACATGTTTTCATTTATATATTTTTATATACAGGTTTTAGAAACACTGTATTTTTTAAGTAATGAATCCTATCAGGCTACTACAGGGGCTCACAATTTCACTTCTATGAGCCAGCCTATGGTTAGTAGATCGATAATAGAAATTTGTTATCTGATAACAACACATCTAATGCCAATTCATATAAAGTTCCCCACTACGAGGGAAGAAAACACAAAATTACCCATCTCTTTTACATGGATGATTTGAAGCTCTACGCCTCGAACGAGAGGAATCTGCAGACCGCCTTAGATACTGTTGCTGAGTACACTGCCGCGATAGGTATGCAATTCGGGTTGGAAAAATGCGCTGTTTTTCATATCTACAGAGGAAAAGGTTTAGACAACGGTGAAGACGTTCAATTTGTTGATGGGAGCATTATAAAACATCTTAATGCCGAAGGGTCTTACATATTTTTAGGCATCAGTGAGAGAGGTGTCCAAGATGT
This sequence comes from Liopterus haemorrhoidalis, assembly GCA_963971575.1. Taxonomy (NCBI): domain Eukaryota; kingdom Metazoa; phylum Arthropoda; class Insecta; order Coleoptera; family Dytiscidae; genus Liopterus; species Liopterus haemorrhoidalis. The sequence continues at coordinate 46,715,651 of OZ020611.1, read as the reverse complement.
CATTCTTATTAAGCAGGCCCTTCGCAGCAAGTATATGGCACGACTTAGGCAGATATGGAGATCATGTCTGTCTGGCAAGAACAAGATTGCTGCCACAAACATGCTTGCTGTCCCATTAATTTCATACACTTTTGGTGTAATGAAATGGAATGTTGATGATCTTAAGGATCTCGACAGAAGAACCAGAAAGATCATGAACATCAACCGAAGTCTTCACCCGAAATCTTCTGTGCAGCGCATTTACCTCCCTCGTCAAAATGGGGGTCGGGGATTACTGAATCTGGAGTGTTTGCACGATCGACTCGTCCTGGTTACAGCTAACAGTATCCTCAGAAGTCAGGACCCACTATTAAAATTCGTTAGTGAGCACGAATTTAGTGGCAAAGGGGCGTTTCTTTACCAGGCAGCGCGAAGAGCAGCAACGAGATTTAACCTGGCAGACTTGAGTCCCGTCAGGGAAAACGCTGGAGTACAACTCTCTCGGGAGGAGTACAACAGAGTTACCGGTTCGGTGAAACGAGGCGAGACAGACATGTTGACAAAAGAACACATGAGTAAAAGTATGCACTCTGTGTTCTTCAAACATATTAAAAGTCTAGAGTTGTCCACCGAACTCACGTTCTCGTTTCTTAAGTCTGCTGGTTTGAAATCGGAAACAGAAGGTTTTGTGTTTGCGTGTCAGGATGGTATTATAAATACTTTGGCATACAAGGCCCACATATTCCAAATAGCGGAGTCCACACTCTGTAGGTTATGCCACCACCATTCTGAAACGATAATGCACATTCTGTCTGCTTGTCCATCTCTTGCAGCGTCGAGCTACGTGTCTCGACATAATGCTGCTCTCCGCGTGCTCTACTATCATCTTAGACATGCCTATGGTATTAACCAAATACCGGTTATACCGTACGTCCCTTCTGACATAGAATCGGTGGTGGAAAATTCCAAGTGCCGAATTTATTGGAATTACTCCTTCCCCACCTCGAGGTTACTGACAGCCACTAAGCCGGACATAACCCTCCTGGATATCGAGACCAAACAGATGTTTGTGATCGAATTCTCAAGTCCAGCTGAGAAGAATATCTCTCTCAAGGAGGAGGAAAGAGGTCCAAGTATATGGACCTCTTGTCCGAGCTTAGAAAGCTGTATCCCGGGTATAAAGTTAAGCTTGTAGTCCTGATAGTTGGTGTTTTGGGTGGCATGAAAGCCTCCTATCGAAGGGAAATCTCTTTGATCTGCAGGATGCAGAAAGCAGTGCTGCTCGGGTCACTCCGCATTGTGCGGGCACTGGATCTAGCGTAATTTCCGCGGCTGCATATCGCCAGGGTTTGGGATGCAGTCGTGTGTATTTAGCTCCACTAGTCTCTAGTATGACGCGGCTCAAAAGGTTGCTGAAGTTTGAGATTAGTGGACGCTTGTCAAGACCTGACAAACCCCATAATAATAATAATAATTTGACGCGGCTCAAAAGGTTGCTGAAGTTTGAGATTAGTGGACGCTTGTCAAGACCTGACAAACCCCATAATAATAATAATAATAATAATAATAATAATATCACATATAGTCACATCATAAGAGGAAATTAGATTCTCCAACTAATACTGAATGGCAAGATTAATGATCGACGCGGAATCGGTAGACGACAATTATATTGACTGTATGATATTAGGAACTGGACTGGGATAAGAAATGCAGAACGGATTTTTAAATTGGCAGAAATCTCCAAATGCCAAATTTCAATTCTGTAAATCTAGCCATTTCGCCACAGTTTCTACCGTACAGAGAGGCACATGTATGTAAAATGTTTTTGTATGAGTGCATGTTTCCGTTTTATGTAGCAATATGTCAAAAACATAGCTTTTTATGTCATGTGAAGTCTAAGCTTGCTACATATACATACATACACATATATTTTTTTATTTAATTACATAGGAACTTAATAAAGACACTTCTGGCTTATATAGTTTATGATTTCATTTCCTGTTCCCGTTTTTTCTTTTTGTGTCATATTTGAAATTAGATAAATACATTTTATTGATTGCCCCCTCCCTCTGAAAATGTTTATCTCGATACTGATTTGAACGAATCACGTATATCCCATATGAAATTCTATCTAGTGGCCGTGGCATTATCAATCACGGTGGTAGACCATGCGTGTTACTCTGATCCACAGCAACCACACACTCGTAACCCATACTCCCATCGATAAGATTATTATTTTATTAATTAAACTCTGTATTGTAACCTTTACTAACCCAACATGATTCGAAAAATCAATGTTTAAACAAGGTACGTAACTAATAAATTATGCAATGTACTGATTATTAATTATGCATGGATTGATTAATTGCGGCAATATTTATTTAAAATCCATTGGTATTAACTGTTTACTTTTAAAGAATATAATTGAAATCTCGATATCTAAACGGACAACGATGGGATTTTATGGGACGAGTTAATTTAACACGTATATTAATATTAGGTCGTCAAGGATGAAATTTGTAGAAAAAAATGCAAAGTTAGTTGATAACTTACAAATATAAGGAATTATTTTATTCATCAAAGTATGCACCCATATTGTCTATATACTTTTGCCATTTAAGTGGCAGGTTGTTCAGGCCGGTGGAATAAAACCCTGGTGGACGAGAGTCAATGAATTCCTGGAAGGCCAGTTTTACAGCATTGTCGAAATTCTGTTTCCTATTAAAAAGTTGTGTAAATTGCGGAAGAAGTGGTATTCAGTGGGGGCTAGGTCTGGTGAGTATGGAGGATGATGAAGAAGTTCCACCTCCAATTCTTGTAGTTTTGCCACAGTCATTTGTGCAGTGTGTGGTCTAGCGTTATCATGCAATAAGATAGGAGTCGAGCTGTTGACCCCGATCTAAGCTGTTTTTCTTTAAGTTTTTGCACAATTTCGTCCAGTTGGTTGCAGTTTCTGTTGTGATCGATGAGCCAGGTTTTTTTTTTTTTTTGTTTGGTTTTTAAGTTACCTGTACGAAATTTGGCGAACCAATTCGAGTCTGCTGCGTAGTAACACTAGAGCCAAATACACTATTAATGTTTCGTGGGATCTGCGATGCCGTAGTTCTACGTAAGAACTCATACTTCAAATAGTGCGAATTTCCGACCGTTCCATTTTCAACAAAATTAATTTTTAAGAAAAGTTTTTGATATTTTTAGATCATACAATGATTTATTTAAACAGCGAGATGTGTAACTTACCAACAAAAAAAAAGAATGGTAAAATATTAAGCAAATGTCAAATAATAAGCTGTTAAAGTTGGCAATATTATTAACTACAAATTTCATCCTTGACGACCTGATAATTCTTAAATCGAGTTTTAACTATCAAAACTAATATAAAATACTGTTATAATTGTAAATTAATAGAAAACTTTTTATAGAGCGGATTAAAATCAAAAATATTATAAATAAATAATTGACTGGTGGAAAGAGGTTAAACAGGAAGCATGTAGTATACTTTTTTAAATAATTATGGTAATAATATAAGCGGTAAAATATAAACTTCAAATTTATTATTAACTACAAATTTCATCCTTGACGACCTGATATATTAATATTAGCTGGCCCGCCCGGATTCACTCTGGGACAATTCGTATTATTGACATTTTTTTTTTTTTTTTTTGGAAATTACAACATACCTACTCATAATTATCTGAGAGTCTCTATATAAACAATATTTTTAGATTTACTTTAAAGTGCTAGTAGGTAATTATAACAAATTAACTCATATAATATTGGAATGAAGATGCAGGAACACATTCAGAAATATAGTAAAATCCGTTGGACAGAAAACTTAAAAAGACATGTGTCAATTGTATATGGCTCGTATTTAATTCATCAGATTTTAATTCAGTTTTTGATCAGAAAAAGTAATGATATTCAGTCATCACGAAAGAGTCAAACTGAGGAAAGAAGTTGTTAAGTGGAGTACAGCTTCTAATTCTAATTATATTTTGGAGGAGAAATGTGTGTTAAATCTAAAGATCAGTAAATATTTCGGCAGCTAGGCTGCCATCCTCAGTATGCCGAAATGTACATCTAATTTATCAATAAAAATTTGTGAAGAAAAGTGTACCCTCTTTTTTTGTGTTATTATATACATCTTCACCTGCACAATTAAACAATAGTGAAATATTAGTTAGATTAATTAAATATTTGTTAGTTCTATGGCCGGTTTCATAAAGCAATGCTAAATTTTAGCAACGCTGTTAAATTTTAATTTCGTTGTTAAGTAAAGTTTTGCATTCCATAAAGCAATGTTAAATTTAGCAAAGAATTAAACCCTCTGCTATTTTAACATAGCTCTGAGGCTGTGTTAAATAATTAACATTGCACTGTTACCATAGTTTTACTAATTTTTATATCAAATATTTGAATTGAATATAAAGAAAAAATAAAAGGTACGTTATAATAAATATTTTTACACACAAAATTTCAGATATTGGAAGACGTGTGTATAAGATTTGTTAATATTTAATAATAGCATAGATTATAACCTCTTCAAATTGTTTTTTTTTTTCAGCAAATTATTTGCCGAGTCATCAGATGAATTTTTAGATATGGCTGTGCACCTGATTCCTTGTCCGCGTATATTAAATGACCATCTTTTAATTTGATATCCCTGCAGTTTGTTATTAACTCATTTACTCAATCCATACACTAACCCTGAATAAAAATACAACGCTGCACACATATTGACAAGAAATACCATAGAAAGATTGTTCCAAGTCTTTAAAAGACGATTTCCATGTTTGTCCATGGGATTAGGAAAAAAAAAAAAAACAATGAAGTCGTGCAGTAATAATTGCATCTTGTGTTTTACATAATATTGTCACGTGGGTGGTTTGATTGAGACACAACTCCTCGTTTCAACATAACAAATTTATTACACATTTATCAAAATTACATTATAATGTTTGAATGGTCCATGGAGTTGGGGAAGTCTTCGGTCCACCCTGTGTTGGCCAGGATCGGCTTGGACCTATCTCCGAGGCGGGGGCTACCCATCCGGGAGTCAAGGAGCCTGGAGAATTCTTCTTCCACTCACATGGTGACTGCTTGCTTGGCTTCACCTTCGTTACAAGAATATGGCGTCAGTGTCTTGGTCGTCACCTTGTGGACTAATACGTGCAGCGGAGTTGGCTATGTTCTACGGCTTCCATATTTTGTGACTTACAGCCTTTTTGTAACGAAAATTAACTCAGTTCCAATATTCATTCGTCATGACAAATATTTCTTCATTATGAAAATGCGATGTCTGCATTTTCGTAATCAGGCCACATACGTCAGACGCTGACGAATAGTTTTTAATCAGACAGCTGACCGTCACAATGTCTAGATGTCGTAATTATGACCTAGGATTACCTATGTGACAATATGACAATGTTATTTAAAGACGAAACTCCACCTATTGTAGATGAAATTCAAATACTTGGACACTCTTCCGATACAGTTCCGCTTGGACCAAACAGAAATTTACTAAATAATACTGCTGCAAGAACTGCGATTAATAACACCGTTTTTACTAGGTTATAAGAGAAAAATTGTGTTGTTTTCTTTTTTGTAATATATCTATTTTTTATTACATGCAATATATGAAGAAATAATAAATGTTTTAAATTATTTTTCACATAAAATAATGTTACATCTTTTTTCTACATTAAAACATGTTACGAAATAAGATAGAAATTAATTTTTTATTGCAAAATAAGACATGGCAGTACATAATTCAAAGGGTTACTAAGGTTATAATAAGCCTGTTTGACGTTTAAAACTGTGAAGTTGATATTCATACCAATCTACCTAATAAAAACCCTAAACTGAACACAGCACTGAAATTACTTAACTCGATGTTAAAACCGATGCTATTTTTTTATGAAACGTAATTAAATTTTAACAGCGTGTTATTTTAGCATCATGTTAGCTAACACAGGATTTAGCATTCCTTTATGAAACCGGGCACTATAGTCTGTTAGTTCAAGGAATATAACAATACAGTTAGCTAATATGAAAAGTTTATTGTTTATATAATACATTACAAATATAAAATTGTGCATTTTATATTTGTAAAATTCCTTTAAAAAATATTATCCATTTTATTTTTCTTCTATATACATTTATTTTGCTTTTCGGTCAGGAACATTTGGTCATTAAGCCACGTCTTAAAGGATTATTTTGCTACGTTATTTTGCATTTATATGTTTCCAAAATGAACAATTTATATCCAATCGAAAAAAAGTGTCCTTGCCGACTGGCAATAATTCCATATGATAAGACATCGATTGAGTTAGTATGTTCGGTTTATAAAATGAAATGACAATGAAACACGCTAGACGTACATCTCCTTTATTCATTCTCTCTACGTTTTATTTCTTCCTGTAATCCTAATCGCTTGCTCCATCAATTCGCCCTTAATCACATTACCGATCCATTTGTTTCCTGTCAATCTTTTTCAAATTTATCATCTGCCTTGTAACTTTATATGTGCTTCGTGATACGTGAATGCTGTTACTTTGCACGTGACTGAAATATCTCCTATGATGACAGTCGAAATCGCATTAAAAATATCGTTTGTATACATACAATGTGAGAGAAACGGTTTGTGTTTTTAGAAGGCAATAACATTTTTTATATCACACACTCTAGTTAAATAGTTATCGATCCCCGTACTTATGCCATTGTGGATAGTTTTATCGCGATAATGTTGTTTTTATTTTCTCCGGAATTGTCTTAAGGACTATTTTATTTTCTAGAGGGAGACGTTAAAGAATTATTATGTTGCGAAGGACACAAGTCCTTCATGAATTTTGATAGTAGCTAAAAATATAATATGCACCAAGTCAAGGTCGCGTATTCAGTGGCATTGAAATTATATTAAATGAAACAGGTATCGAGGTGACTGAATGACAAAGTCTGGTTCAATAAATATTTGAATATAGAAATCAATCCTATAGTGTATAAAGCAACAATAAGACCAAGGCCAAACTTTACAGTGATGCGACCAAATGCTAGGTGAAAACATGAACGTACCGGAAGTTTTTTTTTCCTGAGCGCACTTAGCCATAATGTCGTAGGTGTTTCGAACTTTCTAGAATAGATTGAAATCGTACCCCCTTCATGGTCATCTTTATCTTAGAGAAAAGCCAGAAGTTGCAGAATGCGGGACCCGATGAATACGGTATATTATACACTGTAATAACTGCAGCTGAAATAGACCTACTAGTGTTGGTGCGAATCAATCAATTCTTGCTAAGATCTTGTCGCAAACTACTTGCAAATATTGATTTCCACTCACGCTCTTAACGCCGTGAAGAGTGAAAGTCGATAATCTGCAAATATTATTGGGTGAAAACCCTTTGCAGACACAAGAGACACGAGGAAGAGCTGAGAGATAGTTAAGAAACAGTTTAGCTCTAATTGAATGATATGGCTAGAGAATGAATCGGATAAAAGTGGGAAAAATCAAGAAGCTTTAAAAATGGGTAAAACATGAATTTCTAGAATACAACTTTGTAAGCCGGCTGAACACATGAAGGTCATTGTTTAGCAAGCAGCGAAAGATTTTTTTTTTGTGGAAGCGTTACCGGTGATAAAATATGTTTTGCTTACAACCGTCTTAAATATAAATGTTCATGTGTATATCTTGGCAAAAACGAACATCATTATCATTGGCGCGACAGCCCATGGTAAGCCTAGGCCTCCTTTTTCCATGTTTCGTAAAAACGAACAAACATGGCAAAAATTATCTTCTGTGCAAGTTGTTTTACTACCTCCTCGAACCGGGTGAAACTATCACTAGCCAAGCATTAGAATGGTCAACTGATCCATTTATCGGACGGAACAGGATGGAAAAGACCACTTACTGGATCATGAAACTAGACCGTGATTTTATTGGACTTCAATTATGATATACTGCAATTGCTCTTATTCCAAAAAAATCCACATTAACTTGTACTAGGAAGTTCTTCCGCCTATGAAGCATGCGCCTACTCTGTGTATTTGGTTATCAAGTCGATGCAGAACCCTTAATCTGGATAGCGCTTTCGAGGTGTGGCTAAGATATGAAAATGGATCAACAAATTCACTGCCTCCAAATCGGCATCTTCCTTTTTATCACAGGAATTAGAAACTCAACTAACAGATGGAAGATAGCAATAGAAAGTCTAGGCAGATGTATTGAGAAAAAGACTAAAACTTTTACACATATCTAATATTAAACGGGGAATATGTGATATTATATCTAGGAGTTAATTGGGCATATATACTACTAATTTGTGTAATTGCTTAATTTGCGCAATAGCAATGATCTAGTGCATGATATATGTATTATATGTAAGAGCATGTATAATATCTGCAATCTGTGCAGGAATAGAAACACAGCATATGCAGCGTTGTTTTATTTCAGCTAAGATTGTGGTCTTAGAAATACATTTCTAGATTTCGTCCAGTGAAATAAGCGTTACTTTACTTTTTAATCAAATTCGCAAGATTTTAATGATATTATAAAATTATAATGTGTACTAGGTTTGACCAATAATATACAACAAAATACCCACACTTTATATATGCTTTAATAAAATAAAGGGAGTAAGATGTTTCTCTAAAAGGCGACGTATTTGTGACCAAAAATTACCCCAAGAATCGAATGGTAGTAATCAAAATTTCCGGAAAAAACCGAAAGTACATGATATCAAAGACAAATTTAATTTTTTTGATTGGGAATGTTTCTATAGAGCTTTTGAAAAGAAACAAATTTTATGTTAACATTTTTTAATATCTTTTACTTACAAACTTATGTAAACCTTAGCCTCTCTACCTTTCGGTGTGAGGCTTGTGCGAGTTTCAGTTTTTCTTTTCATCACGTTCGTGTTTTTGAATTACATTTCCAAATGTTCTTCCACCTCTTCCTGTCCTGCGCTAGACATTTCACTTTACTCCACTTGATTCCATTCTCTTTCGTTGCACGTTTCACCTCTCCTTGCCATGTTTTCATAACTTTCTGACTATTCTTTTTGTTGGCAGTTTTACTTCATAAGCTTTAGGAGCTATTTTTTCTTTACCCATTCTCATCACATGTCCAAGTCACCTTAGTTGCCCTTCCTGCATTCTTGTTATTACCGGTTTTGTTTCCAGTTTTTCTATAAAAACTTCGTTCCTGATTTGGTCTCCTCTGGGTTTTCCTTCATGTTTTCGGAGAAATCACATCTCCATGCTTTGCTCTCTTCTCATGTGCCTTTCTGTTGTTGTTCATGATTCAGAGCATACGTCAGTCTGGCATGACTATTTTACGGAATAAGTCCACCTACGTTCCGTCGGTATTTCTCGTTTTCGCAGAAAAATTGTTTTGATAGCGTCGTACAGCCTACCAGCAGCTCCTACTCTCTTATTTATTTAGTCGTTTATCGTTTCGTCTTCACTTATTATTACCTCCTAGGTATCTAAGGGCCGGTTTCTGAAAGCTTAGTAAGCTATAAGCAAATGGTCAACTATGGTCACAATACAACAATCCCATAAGTAAACATAGCAACCATTTTCTAACTATTTGGTTATAGTTAACTAAGCTTTCAGAAACCGGCCCTAAAGGATTGTATACTATCTGTGTACTGACTTTTTTTGTGCGTGTGGTGTTTCTTGTTTTTGCTGGTAATCAGTTTTTCCTATTTTCTTCTTTTTTAAATATTTTTCTTCTTTAATTCTTCACGGTATTCATTTACATTATATTGTAGTTCGTTCTCATATCTTCCTACTATCACCATGTCAGCAGCATAGCTTAGCTCTGTAACTATGACTTATTGTGTACATACTTTATTTTATTGCATCGTCCAGAACTAGCTAGAATAATACCTCACAAGCCTTTCTCAGTCCTATTTTGGTTTGGCCAGTACCCGATCACTCATTTCTGGTTCTTACTATTCTTTACCGTATATGAAAAATTGTATTCTATATAATGACTATTATACTAACGACCTGCTTTCACCTAACTTATTTAACTGCGTACTGGAAACCATATTTAGCGGATCACTTATGTAAAAAGTAAGAGCTCTTATATAACATTAATTTTGTTAAAAGTTGCCGTATATATCTCGATGCATTAGTTGTCCTAAAAATTTAATTTAAAACTTCCAGGATGTATCCTGTGTAGTTGTAGGCATTTTGTAAATACATAGAAAGCACAAACACTAATTTAATTTACTTTTCTATGTATGTAGGTTTAGCTTTTTCAGCTTACTTTTAACATTAAAAGCTTCTCGCATCATTTATAAAAATATAAGTCACACAAAATATCTCAAAAGGTATAATAATTATATACGAAAATCCTTCTAAATCCATTAAGAAAAAGTTAATATTTCATAATTCCCTAAAGTTTAACAAATCCACAGAATCGAGTGTACATAACTTAATTAAAATATAAATTTTTGGTTGCTTAGAGCTTTGAGAAAGCGGATCTCAACTTTTACGTATGTAGGAAAAAGTAGAGGGGATTAAAAACCAGGCCTGTGGCATGTAACTTTAATCCTTTAGCTACAAAATAAAAGAGGGATTTTACGTTAAATGCGCCCTTTCTTATTCTTATCCAAGTTAAATGAGTACGCATATAAATTAAAACAAAGTTAGTCCTTTGGCAGTTAAAAATAAAAAAATTTAATTTCAGAATTTTTTTGGTTAACTTAAAAATAACAAAGTAAACATAATACGAAAGTTTAATCCACTTTTAATGTAAGAAAAAATGTTTTTTTTTTTACTAGTAATACCGAAATTTTCTGCTGAAATCTAGGCATGAATTGATAATAGATATCTAAAATAAAACACTTTACTAAGATCAAGGCTAGAAATGTACCAGAGCAAACCGGACCGGTGTTTCGGTTCATGAAATTATGGAAAATACCATTCTTGTTTGTGAAATTATTGAACATATTTAAATATTGTTGTATTGTTTGGTCGCGTAATAATTTTGAAGTGGCATTCCAGTTTGTGAAATTTACCATTTGTAAGAAATTTACGTAAGTTATAGCATACTTAATGCAATAAAGATTACAAAGGACAATCATTTTAAATGCTTAAAAATCGCATAACAGGCCATAAGTCTGACGCGAGATATAAACCCAACGCTTGTGAACTCGCGGAACACGTACACAAATTAAAACATGAAATTGATTATCAGAATCCTAAAATCTTAGCAATAGAAAACAATACATTTAAACATAATTTTATTGAAATGTGCAATATAGTCCATAACAAAAACAATTTGAATAATAAGTCAGATATTAACAATTTGAGTGTAATTTATAGTAACCTTATCTCGCAACTATGTTAAAATATTAAATTATATACACATTTATTACATCCCAAGAGTTTTATTAATGGAAATAACTATCAGTTTTAATTAGGTATAATTAGAACATCGATGTACAACCACCTTTATATGACACTTAAATATTTCGTAAGAAAAAATTTCAAACATATTTAATTATTCACATTGTTAATTATCAAAAATACAATCACAAATGTGAAGAATTTTGTTTATTATAGGACCTGAATGATGGCTTAAAATAAAGACGAAATATCGGATATTTGGAATAAATGTTGTGTTAAACTTTATCAGTCCAAGAGTACATAGCCCAATATTTTCTATATTTTAAGTAAATTTCATTGATCCATGTCAGTCCGGATCCTGTGTCTTTTAAAACTTATTCTCGTGTTCCTCTTCTGAGTCGGACTTCGTAACAATTGTGGAATAGGTGCTCGATGGTTTCCCTTTCTCTCCGACACATTCTGCATACTCTTTCTTTATCTTCTCTCCAGAATTGGTTCTCGCTCCTCGTTTCCACATCTAAATCTTGCTACGGTCTGTTTCTTATCTCTATTTCTTTTTTCCATTAGGTACTTCGGTATTTGTGTTCCAAATTTTAGCATACATATTGTTGTATCTGGATTCTTTAATTCTTCCCTGTCTCTCTTGGCCTTGTATGTTTTTCATTCTCTGTGCTACTTCGTCAATGACGCTTTATTTTCTACCTCTCACTTCATTTAGTGAGAGACTGTAATATTGGTACCTGCTTTTCCTTTTCTCTTCCCATCTCGAGAGAGTAGTGCATTCTTCTCCTTTCGTTTCCAGTTCTTTCTAGCACTGGTTTAGGATCTCTTTCTCCGGATACCTTTTTATATACTCCTCGAACTTTATAGCCCGTCGAGTTTTGAGTTTGAGCCTCCATCTTTAAGTGGCCAGTTTTAATCACAATGTATGATGGCGTATTTCTGTTTAAACCGAGCATCCATCTTATGTACCTTTCTTGCACTGCCTCTAGTTTATCTTGATCCTCCCAGCCCCAAATCTCGGCTCCGTACATCATGATGTTTTTTATTATGCTGTTAAACATCATAATTCTTATCTGGATATCATTTCCGAACTTTCTTTCCCCTATCCATCAGATTTGAGGAGAACCAACATCGTTTTTTTTTTGCCAAGGGTTTAGTATGCCCTTCAGGACCCCCGCTGTTTTTTTATTTCGTATCCCAGGTTCCAGATTTGATCAATATTTTACTTGGTCGTACTAAATGTAAAGCATTTAATTTATTTTTATATGATAGATTTTATTCAAGTACCAAGGACATAGTTCTACTAACTTGTGGGAGCTATTTCCCATATTACTCGTGTATGGCATAATGCCTAGAGTCAGAGTTTTTCAGATCGTGACTAGTGCTCTCTGGCATAACCTAATGTCTACGTTTTACGATAGCCGAGAATACTGGCTGCACGTGCCCTCTGAAGCACGCTCCATATTCCCGAATATTAATTCAGAGGTAGAGAGATTCAGTGATACTCATTTAAGGGAAGGCTGCGTGGACTTACCGTTCCAACGGCCAAGAATTTGTTTGAAAAATCTTTTGCTGGTATTGAGGATTAATCTCACGATCCCATATTTACAAAGTTAGTTAGTTAACCACTATGCTACTGCAACCGTAGTGTTCAAATAATTTGCATACATACGATGTCGATAACAGTTGATATCAATGAAAATACCAAATTACAATAACAATTTTCAATGCCAGAAGTTAAAATTGTTAAATCTGGTAATTTTCATATAAAATTATGGAAATATATTTATTGATTATTTAAATTTTATAACTATTAAAAATTGAAACAACTTTATATATATTTTTGTGAATAGACATACACGTGGATTATGAACGCATGCTGTGTTAAAATTAACAAAATTAACGGAATTTTAAATCCCTAAATTATGAATTTAAAATGGGTAAAAACCGAATATAACATCCCGTAATGTTTGTCCAAGCGTGTATTTCATACAGCCCCGGGTCGTTTGCACGCTGACGTACTTTTATTTTACACTTTTTTATAAATAGTTATTAAACTGTATTTTTTTATTTAACTTTAAATTTTTATTAAATGCATATTTAAAATTTTAATATTACTTTTTGATAATGCAGTGTATTTAATAATGAAAATATGTATGTAAACTAGAAAATATTTGAATAGTGTGCTTGTAAATCTTCATTCTTATGGCACTTTAACATTAGGCTAGTAAATGAGATAGTAGGTAGCTTGCAAGTGAAGAAGATAAATATTATCTTAATGTAAACGCTTGAGATTTAACTAACCCTAGTACTCGTGCTAGTAACTGGAATAGAATAGTGGTTTTGAAGACAAAATTCCCACTATCCTACTATCTACCCCACTACTAAATTTATCATTGGTTGGAGTTCTCTCATGTAAACTAGAACAATGTCAATAACAAGTGTAGATGTTTTTGTATTTATTTAAAATTAAAATAAAAAAATCAGCCGTGGCTTCCGCAGTACCGACCGCCATCACAATGTACTTGTTTAATTTATGATAGTTATTGCTTTTGTAGCAACTTTTGTTAAATCATTTTTTTCGAAATTTTACTGTTGTGAAATATTTGCAAAAATCTTAAAACCAACACGAGTAAACTCCCATGTCTAGTTAACCGTTTTTTACTAAAAGTTGATCAACTCGTGCCAAAAATGTCAAAAATTTAAATATGAAGTTTCATAAAAATCTTTTTAGCCGAATTTGCTCTGCACGTGTACACGGATCGAAGACAGACCAACATACAGACAGACATCATGCTAAAAATAGTCAAAACGATATGTAGGGACCTCAATTCGTGTAGATCCATCGAAATCACGAAATGTCAAAATCGGTATGATCACAATACCTCCCTTATATACTTTGGCGGTCGGTAAAAATGCAAAAAGAGTCTCTTTAACATTTGCAGAATTCACCATTTTATGTAAGCATATTTTTTATTACTTTTACAAATAAATGATACAGATTTTTGAAATCGTAAGAAAATAGTAACCACAACCAGAGAAATTAAATTACTCTACTCGATACGCAAAACCTAGTTCATAAGGGTACGTGGACTCGCCTTTTCCTTGAGAGTACATTCTGTTCTTTATAATAGAACTGTTGCAAAATATCTAAAATCGTTTATCGGAAAATTAAAAGCGACACCTATGCGGTCGGGAACATGGTGACTAGTCACTTTCGGCCCACTTTGGTTACTCCTGAGGCTGAAAATTACTCATTTCATGCCCTTTTGCGACCAAGGCAAAATTATGAAAATTTTGAAAAATAAACTGCTCCCGACCCTAATGAATTTTAATTTTGCTTAGACTCAGTATAAGCACAAATCGTTACATATGCGGTTTGGTTTACAAAAATCCATCGGGATGAAAAAAATCAAGAAAAAACATCGAAATCGCGTAATCAAGGGAAAATGGAACCACATTTAAGCGGTACAGAAAGAATGTGATCACCCACCTTCGGCGCAGCCTGCACCATCCGTGAGGGTTGATTGCATACGTAGCTCCCCCTAAAAAGAGATATGGTCAAAATCGCATATCCCAGAAAATTCTAAACTACCCCAAAATGGGGGAAAAATAGGGAAAATCGGACAAAAAAAGTATTTTGCGACCTTCGGCAGCCTTATTTCTATGAACATAGATTTTGCTCGTTGAATTATCTAAAAAATCTCAATTTTTCAGAAAACTTAAAACCACCCCTATGCGGTAAAGATAGTCCGGGAAAATGTGTTCAACCACCTTTGGATGGATCGCTTCTAACCCCTGGGGGTAAAAATTCTCAGTTTCAGACCCTAGTGCGACCTGGGAAAAATTATGAAAAACGAAAATCACGAAAGTCAACTTTACCGATGTCGGGGAAAATTAAAAAATAGCCTAAGCACTAAAGAAAGCTGATCCGCTGCCTACGCCTTTTGGTTTAGGAAAATCGGTCAATCTGTATAATTTCAGTGCCACTTTGTGGGTATGTGTAGGGTGTAAACACCTACTATCCTAGGCACGGCATAGTATATTAAAGGAGCTAGCAACTAAAGCTAGTAGCTAGAGTGATGTCATAAGAGTTTTTTGGTCATACCTTCAAAACCTTAAAAAAAGAAGTTAGATTGAAGTGACGAGATAGAAAAAGAAGTTGGATAGAAGGGATTCGGACAGAAAAATAAAAATTAAAGTTTAGGGGGTCGTTAAATCCGAGTTCTCGGGACACTTTGAACCCGCTTGGCACCAGCCCTGTGTGTCCTTAAATACAGAATCGTATTTCTTCAATCTTGCGGTTTCTTAGTTGACCATTGAGTTGGACGAAACCAAAGATGAGGAATAGTAATTTGTTTTCATGGACTGTACGGTGTTGTCAATTTTTAACATTAGATTTAATAGCTAATAATTAAAACAACGTTGTAGTAAACAGCACGAAATTGCTACCATCTGTAAGGAAAAGAAGCAGAGATAGAAATGTGGAGAGGTGTCAAAATTTGACAAAAACTCCATCACATACAGCCGACAGAGAGAAATGGAAGTCTTTGGTGGGAGAAAAAATTTCACGTAGCTTAAAAAACTTAAATTGACGCCATTTTGATATGGCTCCTTTGTGCAGTGCACAACTTGCACACGAGCTTGCGGCAGTCTTAGTAGAGAACATCCGGGGAGCGGTAGTTTAGTTTTAGTTTACGCGTCGAAACTTTTAAATTATTTTTGCATTTTGACAAATACTGTCGATGTGAATTAAATGCAACTCTTAATTTTTTCAAATAATTCCTACAGTTCATTGATAGTGGGACCGATATTGGAGCATGATTTATGTCTCTCTATTTCCAGCTATCAACCTTTCTAGGTAATATTTCGAACGTTCTAAATATTCAATATAATATTTTTATTCCGTCTGTCGTGACTTTAGTTAAATGAGCCATCAAACCGTCTGAAAACCCCAACAATTTTATATTTACATATTGAAGAATAGTCTATAATCTAAGGCAGGTTGTATTATTTCGTATGTGAATACCGCTTAAATGATGTAGAAAGACTTTTAAACATTTGCACAAGCATTGTCGTGTACGTATGAAATTTCATGGTAAATGGAAATAGATATTCTGCTTTCAAACGTTCAACTTAAGTGTTATACATCACGAAATAGAATTCCGTTGGCAATAATGCAATTTTGAATTTCAACAATTTTTAACTTTAGAAAAAGAAATATATATATATATATATATATATAAATATGAATGTAGAGAATAATGGTACCTGTCTAAATTTTTTTCAATCACATAAATTGTGCATTATTAAATCTAAATACTGGTAGACAGACATAACACAAAAAAACGCACGCACTAAGGAAACTATTAAATATTCTTTAATAATGAAACATAGCACGTGTATGTATAGGATAATTATAACAAAAATAAATTTATAATTTGTAAATAGAATATTTAATAACTATTAATAATAAATAAACTATTATGCATAGTTCTGGAATAAGACATTTACTACAACTTAAAACATTTACCTTATTTTCTCATCCTCTGTCTCTTTTTCAGCTCTAACCATAGAAATGTTCCTGGTTTAAGCTATTCGAAAAAAAAAAAAAGAAAATAGGACGGAGACATGGCAAAACGGTGGTCTTTATCGACTCTTTTAACAATAACAGTAATCTGGTTTGCAGATGTGGGTACTAACCAGTCGAAGACCATCTCGCCGCCGAACAAGTCTGCTATGCATTCAAGTTATCGTAATGTCCGTTTATTCCTACTAATTTCCAAACATAAACCATAAGTTATTTATGATAACCTTACCTAACCTAACCTATGGATCATCCGGCTGAAACAGATTTGTAATCGGTAAGGGTTCTTTTATATTTTCTGATGTGTCAAGAACACGGACGGTGTTGCAAGGTATAATTTGCAAAATATGCTGTTGAATCAATGATGTTAGCCATTCGAGTAGTCACATTTAGAACATTAGTTGGACATAATCAGTAGATCACATATATAGTTTTGGTTACTCAGTCGATCAGTCATCGATCATCAGTCATCCAATTAACTAACGTTTCTTTTGAAGATTTTAACTTCAGTTAATTCAACTGACTGTTAGTCTCATTAAAAAATTTCATCAGTCAAAAATCAATTATAGTCAGACCTTAGGTAGATCAGTAACATTGTGGTTAGTTACTACAACTAACCCCTTGGATTTGCGACTCGGTTCACGTTTATTTTTTAAGAATAAGATCTTTTCTAAATGTTACTTTTTGGCCCAAAACAAGGTCTCTACGGATAGCCATTGTAGACGTCTGTAGCATTATCTCCATAAACTGTGGAGGGAAAGCGATTACCAAAATCAACAAAGCACGTCACGCTTGGTGCACTTAAAATTATCTGGAGCTTTGCACAATATGCAAAACTACGGAAATCTAAATTTTCAACTAAAATGTTCTTCCAGTATATTACGAATGCGAAACTTAAACCTACCAATAACTTTCGTAAATAATTTCTTACGTAGCATATTACGTATTATTTGACCAGATAAAATAACAAATGTTAAACTGTGTAATAGAACCACCATCAAACCCATTTAACATATAAATTAAATGGTAAAAATGGAGCTGGATTGGGCATATATCAGTAAGTAGCACTAATCTCAACAATTTTGACACCTTAATGAAGTCATGAAAGAAGCACGCCTGGTAACACTTGGGCTTACACAAGCTCACCATTAAAAAAGTTAACAGCGCGGTAGTTCGTGGGGCGGATTTGATAAACTCGCTCTTGATTAGCAAAGATGGTCAAGATTTTATCATGTATTGTATGCACGTGTTTGATACATCCAGGGTCCACTTTGCATTTCTAGTATGTGTTCTTGAAAATTGCGACGCATACTGAAACAGCTCAAACCGAAATAAAATGTGTATATTTTATTGTATTTTTTCTTAGTGTATATTTTTTAGTGTATATTCATTGAAATACATTAAAAATACACCTAGTTTTGCTATTAATACTGTTATAAATTTTTTATCGAGATTCTACAAAATTATTAAATATATGTAAGTTTTCTTTTATCGCATAATGGGGCATTTTAAACAAGAAACACTAATCAGTTTTAAAAAAGACCACTTCTGGTTGTCATAATGCAGTTAATGCAGCCACATTAATTTTCAATATAATTACGAAGGGTTTCTATAGAAAAGCCCTCCAATGCCTTCCTCAGGGACCGCTTTACTCTAGCGATTTAAGGTTTACAAAGAGTGTCTCTTCTTGCAAGCCATGTCCTAAAGCATGAGCCAAAATTTGTAGTCCAGAGGATTGAGGTCAAAGCTTCAAGGTGGATACTCAGCAGGAGAAATGGAAGCTGGTATACTGCTTTCAAGACAGTGCTGCACAGCCTTCACATTATGGGCTGGCGGTGAACCTGGGTGGGAGCTTCAGTGGTGACCAGCAAAAAGAGCACTCTACCAGACCATAACTAAAGCAGAGTAATGGCCCCTCTGGTTCGTCGGGACTTTCTGACAAGATTTTCGTGAGCATGTAGCACATACCATGTTGTTCTAGTGGTTGAAAGCCTCCGAAATATTTACAACATTTTCAAGAAACATTTCGTGATTCTAATACGAGACGAAAATAATCTCGAGCAGGAAGTAAGGTTATAAACATCTTTATTTCTGCTTTATTTACACTAACTTAGTTGATATATCTGATAATTCTAAAAGCTGTTAT
This sequence comes from Liopterus haemorrhoidalis, assembly GCA_963971575.1. Taxonomy (NCBI): domain Eukaryota; kingdom Metazoa; phylum Arthropoda; class Insecta; order Coleoptera; family Dytiscidae; genus Liopterus; species Liopterus haemorrhoidalis. Next base: position 46,696,578 of record OZ020611.1, on the reverse strand, counting down.
GTGTTTTAAATTTAAAAAAAAAAAATGATAATAATAAATAAATAATAAATAGACTAGAGCTTAATTTGGATGTCCAAATTAACCTTAAGGACTTTTACTAGAAATAATATCAGAATAACGAACTACGAATTTCTGCAAAAGGCGGCTTTCTACCACGTAATGCGGAATTATGATTTTTTTTTTTTTAATTCCCGAAATATCTCAACAACGTAAATAAACATTTTTACGAATGAAATCTAATAGTTATTTAATTATTTCACAACGCAACTTCGAAAATTACGTAAAGGGAAACGATATAAATGATGCTTGGAAATATGCACTAGTCGGCCAAAATAAACATGATATATTAATCTTTTATCTCAACTTTTTTACCATTAATTCAAAATGCAGATTTTATACTATGGATTGCCAAGATTTTAGTTTAAGAGATATTTATTACTAAGTAAATCACCAGGTGCTAAAATTCTCTGCAATCTCTCAGAGATCCAAACAATATCATCCGTGTATCGCAGAAGATTATGCATTTCATTAAATAAAAGAGATACAATACTAATACGGTAAATTAGTAACGGTGGTGGTTAAATCCTTGTCTGCTAACTAACTAATATATTAGTGTAAGAAAGATCGTTTCTATCCTTTTGTCTAATGACATGTATAAATATATAGAAGCATCAGGAAATATTTCATTGCTAAATTTCGGTATTTCTCTTGACTATTATTCTCTTCTCCCACAATGAGGATTGTTCTAACGTTGCCCTCAATTTATTATTTACGCTGTGTGTTGTATTATGTCGTAAACTTCCAGAAATTCGATGTACTAAGTAATATATTTCCTTGAAATTTCTTGCTAATTTTATGCTTTTATACTCATTTTAAGATAGATAAGTTTTCTGGTACTCATAAATTTTATTGTGTTTATAAAACGGTCATGTTTGTTTAGATATTTTAATTTATTAATAGAGATGTTTTGTAATAATATTTATAAATGAATTAGTCTTCTGTATTTATTTTACTTTGTTCCAAAACAACGAATTGTTGATATTAATAACCAAATATTTTTTTATGGTATATTTAAAATGTCTTTTAGTATATTACACATATATTTTAGAAAAAATAAAAGTATTTTTGAGATTACTGAAAATATTTCCCGAAAAAACAGCGCTTTGCAGTCAGTTTGTCGTGACACCTTGGTGCGTAAGTAGCTCGCTGCAAATATGAACTTGGAAGAGATTTGTACCTTCAAATATGTAGATAATATGATACGTCAGCTAATACGCAAGGAAGTACGGCCCATACGTTAGTATGGGGCGTACTGTAACAGCCCATACGTTAGTATGGGCCGAACGGTAACGTAGAGGGTACTATATAACGATAGTGGCGTTTTGTGACAATTTTGGGGGGCACTAAAGAACACCTGGCAATAAACTAACGTTTAAATATCAATGGAAGATCTTAAAGAGATTATATACAATGTAATACGAGAAAATCGCAATCGTTTCTTTTATGTTTTTATAAACGACCACAAGATGGCAATATTGAAATGTGTCATTACTATATTTGTAAAATTTTACATTTGTTATTGTGAAATCAGTGGCAGCTTATAAATTGGCAAAGTAGTTTTTTGACAATGAGCGTTTAATAGAAACAAGTTTGTGAAAAAATGGATATTAAAGGTTTTCGTTGGAAGATTTTTTACGATTTTAGTGAAGGCCTAACTGAACAACAATGCATAGATTCACTTTTGAATGAAGCACCATCAGAATAGACTGTTTACAATGTTTACTGGTTTGCAGAATTTCGTCATGGTCGTGCGTCCGTCAGTGATGAATCTCGTGAGAGTTGACCAAAATCGGTTGTGATTCAAAAAATCATCGATGCTGTGCGCAAAATGACTAAAGAAGATCGGCATGTGACTTACCGTGAGATAGAGGTATCCTTTGGCATATCGCAGACCAAAATACATTCGATTTTGCTTGAACATTTAGCTGTAAACGAGATCTGTTCCCGATGGATTCCGCATAATTTGACCAAAGCTCAACAAAGGCTCGTGTTGATTGGTGTAAAGGAATGCTAAAAAAATTCAACCTAGGCACTGCAAAATCCGTATACAACATCGTTACAGGTGACGAAACTTGGATTTATTCATATGAACCGGAAACTAAGCAATAATCCACTGTTTGGGTCTTCCAAGATGAACCGAAACCCACAAAAATTGTTCGTTCACGAAGCACTTCCAAGAAAATGATAGCTTGTTTCTTCGGTTGTACTGGACATGTCGCAACCATTCCTTTAGAGGATCAGAGAACAATTAATGCTGAATGGTATACAACAATTTGTTTGCCAGAAGTCAACAACAAAAAACGTCGCATCATTCTTCAACATGATAATGCAAGCTTTCACACAGCACGTCAAACAATTGATTATTTGAAGGAAAAAACATCGAATTAATGTATCATTGCTCGTATTAACCAGATTTATCCCCTAATGACTTTTTTTGTTCCCCAATGTTAAACAAAAAATGCGTGGAAAGCGATTTTCATCACTTCAAGAAGCTGTTGAAGTCTTCGAAAACCATGTTTTAGAGATAGCAACTTCAAAGTGGAAAAAATGTTTCGAGAATTGGTTTGAACGCATGTAAAATTGTATAAATCTTAAAGGCGAATATTTTGAAAAGCAATAAAACAGTTTGTTCAAAAAAAAAATCTTTCTTAGTTTTTGTAAAAACTTAACAGGTAGCCTTCGTCAGCACATATAGATGAACTATCAACATATTATACTGTTCTGATGACATAGACCAGAAAATCTAAGAAAATACATTCAGTATATGCATGGAATTCTGTAGGCCAAAAAAAGGACGTAATACTGACTATATTACTTCTAAATGTACACAGATTAAAAATATGGTCATGAAGCCTGGAAAAAAGAGGCCTCGGCCCATCTAAGTCTGTCACGCCAATTAGCAGAGTTTTTTGTTTTATCGACATAATTTACAATCGAATATGTTTTTTCTTTTAATTTGGACAAAAACTGAAAAGTAAAATGGCACATAAATTTAAAAAAAAAGTTATGATCAGTCAAAGTTCCGTACACATTGTTGTAAATCAGGATATGCCCTATAAACCCGAAAAGAACTGAATTGAAACATTAATATACGCAGATTTGCAGGCGTATTTTGTCACGTCTCACCAAAAAATTATATATTTTTTTCCTTAAAATAAATATTTCGCTATTTTGACAACTTATTTGGATAACTGTGTTGAACTATTGAGTAAATAAAATCTTGAAACACATTTTATGATTATAAAATTTCACTACCAAAAACTAATGGTAAGGTTTGACAATTTTAGTACCCTATTCTGTGTGCCATAAATTGTTAAAGGTTAAAATGTGCTGTTATAATACACTAATAAAAAAAACAAAATTAACAAATACCATTTGATTTTATTAAGGAAATGACAGTTGTCCCGAATTACGAACAAAAGTATATAAATAATAATAATTCTAAAACATAAAAACGAACATGCAATCCATTTCAGAAAAATTACAATGAATTCAATAGCGTAGCAAATTCAATAGAACAACATAATCTAATCAAATTGAAAATGTAAAGGACATAGAGTATTATTTGAGAAAAACGATAAATCAAGCACAGTTTGCAATAACTCAAACACACCTTTAGTGAATAGTCCATTAGAAAGTCGATTTCCATGTTCGTGTGCCTGGCATTAGTTGGTTGTCGCTGTTGGCCCAGGTGCCGAAGCAGTCATGCTGACCGGACAGCCTGATGAACGGCGTGCAAAGAGACCGTGTAGATGTCTCCGACACTCACACTGCCATTCTCACAGGAATAGTTTAGAACAAGACCTAAATCATCCGACAACTTGGAATTGCATACGCAGATGACTTAGAAAAATGGCAGAAAATTACCAACTTTTTCATCGGGAGATAAATAACACTGCTCGGTAAATAGTTAAAAGAATGTACGAAAAATAACAGTTGCTCTTTTTACTAAGATAATTAAATAGAGGTGTAACAATTACATTTTCTGTGTATTTATAAATTTCTGGAACTGTTTTTGAATTTTTTATACTATGTATAACATATATAGGAGATTTTAAGCCCCTGTTTATTATTTGTCACATTAGGCACAAAAGTTAATAACCGTGATGCTATTAGCTACAACGCCAATGTATTATCAGATAAACAGTCGACTAGGCACCCATATTAGGAAAATATCTTTTTTCGCAAGATTTTGTTTTATTTGCATGATGCAGAAAATAGAATTCAATCATCAAAATATTTGGCCTGGTTTTTTATGATTTTCTGCCATTTATCGGGTAAGTAGCAAAGAAATATGCGGGAAAAGGGTTGTTTGGAAGCAGTAAATCGTCTATCAATTTTCGTACCTCAGCCCCGTCTCGAAAGCTTCTTGATAAAGTTTTCGACATCATCCTAATGAAATGATAACACAGACCTACATTTTAAACCGTTTTAATAGTTGTTTAAATCTGTTAACTGATTTTTAGTAACGTGAACATGCTAATTTAAAAACTGACCCGTTTTTAACTGAACCCTTATAACGTCACTCATGTGTCTGTCTGTCTGTCTGTATATATGTCTAGCTGTCTATACGGTAGAAATTGGAGCCAAGCGGCTGAACATAGAAAGTTGAAATTTGACATACAACGCGGGATAAATATAAAAAAATATGTATTTAATGGAAAAATAATATATTTTTTTTTATCTGAGAACCTCTTAATGTTCAAATAATAAACAATTTTTTATTTTTGAAAACTTTTTATGGGGTTTTTGTCAATATAATGGTACAAAACTTTTGTCCTCCACCCTATCTCGCAGAGGAGTTAAATTAAAAATCTGAAATAATCTCAATAATGTACATTGATAGGAACCGGCACAGTTCAACTGGAAATTTTGATCATATTGGTTTTTCGCAAAATGATGATTTTTTTTTTGAATCGTCGAAAAAAAATGTTTTTTAAAAATTTATTGTGTGGTATCAAAAAAAGCTCTTAAGACGTAGATAAAGGAACGGGAAGTAGTTTTTTATTATTATTTATTTTTTTATTTTAATACGATTTTTCCAAAAATATACTAAACCAGTGGCGAAGGGAAACCTCCGCTAGACTTGCCCTCCCATAAAAAAAAATATTTAAAAAAAAATGTAAATTAAAAAAAAAAAAAAAAATATTTAGATAAATCTTCAAAAATACATCAAATTATGTTCTATACAAATTTTTGTCCAAGGCTTGCTTTACTAGTTACGAATTAATTATTATGACCATGGAAACGTTACATATAAGTATGAAAAAATTGAGACTTGGAAAAATTTTAAATAATTTTACAAAATTTTTTCGAAATTTTTCGTTTTATCAAAAAACGTCTCAAATAAAAGTTATTAGTTATTGCATTTATAGTAACTTTTGTTCAATAAATTTTTTCGAAATATTTTTCTGTTGCTAAATATTCGCAGAAATCTTAAAATCGACAAGAGTAAACTCCCATTTCTAGTCAACCGATTTTCATAAAAAACAATAGGGTTCTTCCCATTTAATAGGAGAATTTTTTAATACCAGAACGAACTCTTTAAGTTAAACCGTTTTTGAGTTATCGTGTATACACACAGACACACAGACAGACAGACAGACAGACACACACACACACACACACACACACACACACACACACACACACACACACACACACACACACACACACACACACACACACACACATACGGACGGCACTTCGAAAATAGGTTTTTTGGATTCCCTGGACCATGAAACGTGGTCATCCGTCAAAATTTCGACATCGAAAATTTTCGCGATTTCAATACTTGCCACTTATATATTAAGGTCGGGCAAGTAAAAATGAGTGTCTCGTACCTTTTAACCCTAAGTGATTAAATTAAAAATCTGAAAAAATTCTAAGCAATGTATATTGCTATGAACCGGAAACAGACGAGAGGAAATTTTTATCCGATTTCGTGTTTGGAAAATATTACAGTTTTGGTGTTATTGAAAAAACATTTTTTGTTTAATTTAAATTTTATTGTGGGGATATTAAATGGAAGCTCTTTAAGTGCAGATTAAGGAACGGTAATTGATTTTTGAAATACATTTCATTTTGACTATATTTTGCCGAGTATTAAGATTTTCGTTTAATATCTTAGCTAAAATTAAAAATATATATTTGTATATACATGGATACATTTTGTTATGGGAAGAGGTACGTAAATTTATTTTGCAAATATCGACTAGGAAAATAAATAAATAATTGGCCGGGTGCTTGGATTCCATTTCTAGTAGAGAATTTGTTAGTTTTTCAATATAATCGCAATATAAACTGTCTCTGTAGGCGTTATGGTCTTGCGTGACAAAAGATCGCCCGCAGTGTTGCCAAATCTAGATTTGAATGATATTTTTGCGAGTATACAAAAAAAAAAGCGTTAAAATATATACAAGGTGTCTCAAAAGAAATTTTATATTTATTTAGCTTACTGCGTGAACGCAACGTATCCAAGGGGCGCGGGGGTTATGTCAATCGGTAGCCTGGCTCTTGGGAATTCAGTCGCTACGGAGCGTTTCTCGGGAGCAGACCGCGCGTTATGCGTGCGAGATTTTTACAAAAACGGTGATTCGGCAACTGTAGCGCGTAGAAAATTCTGCAGTATTCGAGGTTTTCGCCACTTAAATGATGCGCCAAGCATTCCTCTCATTCGACATTGGGTTAAAAAGATTAAAGAGACTGGTACAACGCTGGATAAATCAAAATCCCGGCGACCTAGGTCATCAAGAACGGTAGAAAACGTGGAGAATGTTAATCAGTCTGTTCGTGACGACCCGAACCTTTCAATTTGGAAGCGCGCAAGTGCTTTAAATGTGCATAGATCATCATTACATCGCATTATGCACAAAGACCTAAAGCTGCACCCCTACAAAATTCAATTGGTGCAAGAATTAAAGCCCCAAGATGCCAGTCAGAGGCTTAATTTCGTAAATCAGGTGATTGAGCGATTTTCAACGTTTACCAACATTTTGTTTTCGGATGAAGCTCATTCTCATTTTAATGGCCACGTAAATAACTGCCGCTACTGGAGTGCAACGAATCCGAAACGCAAACATCAGAAACCCCTACATTCGCCTAAAGTGACCGTATGGGCTGCGATGTCGGCGCGAGGAATTATCGGCCCTTACTTTTTTGAAGACGAAAGGGGGCGTGCAGTTACAGTGAATTCAGAGCGTTATGTGGAGATGTTAGACAACTTCTTGGTACCTGAACTGCAAAACTTTCCTGGCTATAACCAAAGAACATGGTTCCAACAGGAAGGAGCAACTTCACACACGTCCAATATGTCTCTGCCACGTGTTATTGAAATTTTCTCAGGCAAATTGATCTCCCGGAGAGGTGACATAAATTGGCCTCCACGCAGTCCAGATTTAACCCCTATGGACTTTTTCCTATGGGGTTATCTTAAATATAAAGTTTACGCCAATAAACCGACTTCACTGGCGCATTTGAAAGAAAATATCCGTCACGAAATGACAGCCATCCCTGAGTCCACCTGCCGAGACGTCATAAGTAATTTTACTGTTCGATTAAATGAGTGCCGAGAACGCGAGGGTCTACATCTAGACGATATTATTTTTAAGAAATAAATCCCCGAAAAGTGTATTTTAATAATTAATAAACATTTTTTCTATATACGGCTTACTTTTTTTTTAATCGATCCACTAAATATAAAATTTCTTTTGAGACACCTTGTATTATGGTATTATTAGAGATATATGATAAACGGTAGAAAAAATCTAATTGCAACCTTTTTGTTGTGCCTATTGATTTAAAGGATTTAAAACCAACACTTGTAATTGTGTTATGTAGTGTATTCATCATTTGGCCTTCTAATAATCGTCATTCTCTGACTAAATACCTACAAAATCCTGAAATGTGTTAAAATTCACACTTCACGTCAATTTTTTCTTTTTAACTTTTCTTGTTTATATTTCGTAAGGTTTTTGGACAGTTGAATAGTGGTAAAAAAATAGGCAAAATAGTTACAAAAAATTTAATAACAAAATTATTTTAAAATTTATTGCTTATTAGAAAAGTTGTCACAGGTGTTGCCGGTATCACTAAAATGCAACTTCAACACAGTGTGTTTGGTTATCAGAGATCAGGTTATTATATAGGCTATTCCAAACCGTTAGGCGGAACTAAAGGGAATTTTAATTTTCTTAAGTTGTCACAAACTCACTTTTTAATGTTTGTAGTGGACTTTTTCTAAACAAAATTATTCATTCAAGAAATTACTAAATAGCAAAATCTATTTCCGCTTAAATCAAAGAAACCTACTATAATCATAAATAAAAGAATTTTTATTCTAACTTAAATTCAACAGAACTAAACCCAACTCCAACACAAAAAAAAAAATCAAACAGTAGCATACTTTTGTAAACTTATTTTTTTAAAATCAGCTGTGGCCACCACAGGGCCGACCGCCATGATAAAGTACTTATATAAATTACATTCTAGCAGCAGAGTAGAAATAACTTGACTTTATATTTTCTAACAGAGATATTATTTATCATGACCATGGAAACGTTACATATAAATATGTAAAAATTGAGACTTGGAAAAAATTTCGAAAAATTTTACAGAAATTATTAAACATTTTTCGTTTTATCAAAAAAACGTCTCAAATAAAAGTTATTAGTTATTGCTTTTATAGCAACTTTTGTTTAATAAATTTTTTCGAGATATTTTTCTGCTGTGAAATATTCGCAAAAATCTTAAAATCGACACGAGTAAACCATTTTTAGTCGACCGATTTTTACCAAAAGTTGATCAACTCGTGCCATTGATGGCAGAAGCTTAAATATGAAGTTTCATAAAAATCCTTTCAGCCGAATTTGCTCTACACGTGTACACAGACAGACGGACAGACAGACGGACGGATAGACAGACAGACGGACGGACAGACAGACCGACAGACATCATGCTAAAAATAATCAAAACGTTATGTAGGGACCTCAATTCGTGGAGATCCAATCTAAATCTCGAAACGTCAAAATTGGTATGATCACAATACCTCCCTTATATATGTTCGCGGTCGGTAAAAAACGTTGTACACGCTTAACTAAAGTATCTTATTACTAAAGACAAACGCACCTTATCTATTCTCCTCTTTTCTCTTGTATTCCCACGATTGATTAAAAACAAAGTAACAAAGTCTAGATTCAAATATTTATCGTGACCTAAATATAGAATCATTAGTTTTTCTCTTCATCATTTTAAAGATTCTTCGGTAACTATAAAACAAACACAACAAATACTTCATCACACCGCGTGCTCATCAAAGCGAACTCCTAGTTATAAATGTTCACCGGTAGCGCGTCCTTAACAAGTACACAACGGCACACACTACAAGTGGAGGTGTCACACGGCAACCGATGAACCGACCACTTCGATCGTTATACAACGGTGTATCTGACATGTTTTAACCCGTTTCTCTAGTGCATCAATTTTTTCCAGCTTTTTTTTTTATCGTGTCTAACCCTATTAAATGTAACATGCTTCGATTCATATATGACAGGTTTGTAATAAAAACAACTCGTCGATGATTATGAATGTCAAAAACAAATGATGGGGTTTAAAATGGTTACCAATAGTATTCAGACATGAAAGAGTACTTGATTTTATTTTTGTAATGAGTTGACGTGTATACTATATCAATTTACGCATCAACATAAGGACAAAGGTTTCTCTGCAGAGTCCAAAGTAACCATTTTTAATCCTTTAACAGTGAATTAAAAAAAATACATGGCTAGGGAGCAGTTCCTTTAGTTGTGCCAATATTTGCGTCTCGATATTCAAGAAGCACATATTTAGAGAAAACTGGTACGACATTTCGATGAATATTTCATAATTTTTTTGTTCTCTAACAAGTGATATAAGTAGGAGTACAACCAAGAAGTAGTATAACTCTTCTGAATTCGTATATATTCATCTAATATCTTTAGAAACAAATGAAATACATGTTGCTTCGTAAGTATCTATAAAAACTATTTGCTTCTTAATATAAGTAAGTTTCTTAGTATAAGTGCTAAATAATTTTTGGAAAAAACAGTGCAAGATACAAAAATTTCAACTTTCGAGAGTACATCAATGTGTATATCGCGATATAATACATAAAAGTCGTTGTTAACTAAAACGCGCAATTCGGCATTTTAATTCTTTATTCAGTAATTGCATATTATTGTATATTAATAGCAAAATTGCTTTTATAAATATCAAAATACTGCCTCATCGGGAATCGAACCTGTCAACTTAAGAATTTCGCTGGAACGGTGAACGCGAAGTTCTTAGGCTGACGGGTCGATTCCCGGTGAGGCAGTATTTTGATGTTTACTATATTATATGATTATTTATCTAAAACTATTACTTCAATTTTTTCTCCTTCTTAAACTTCATATTCACTTTAGTTTAACTCCTTCACTCCTTTCGGAAGTATTCTATTATTTCAGCTTTGTCACTTGGCCATATCTAGAATTATATTCAATGTACAATGGAGTGTCAGGTAACCAGAGTATATTATTTGTACAATTTATATTTTTTCAATCTTTTAACACATGTCGCATGTAGCTGTCCTATCTCGAAACCGACTTTAAAAATACACAGAAAAATGTGATTGTTGTTTATTTTAAAACAGTAGGTACGTGACGCAACATGAACTTAACAAAACTTGAAACATTGTCATTTGATGGAAGTATGTCGATATAAACATGACCACCTGAACTTTTAACTGCAATGAGAGAGTAAGAGAGAGGAGAATGAACAGGAGTGAGGTTGAATACTTCTCTCTGTCGGTAAAGCATACACTGCTGGAGAACGTGTCTCTGTGTGTACCCCGCCAGTAAAGTTATGTGCAAAGTTGTGCAGTAATGCCATAGCTGTTCTCTTGCACTTCCTAATAGGAAATAATGGAAGCACACACTACCAAGCGTTGCTCTCCAATGATGTGCTGAAAATTGCCAATGAGTTGAGAAGGCAGAAACTTCTATGCCAACAAGAGTATATTAATTTTCCATAGTCATATTTTTTAACGATAAAACGTTCGAAAAAGTTACAAAGAAACGGAAGAAAATAGAAAATTTAAACCGCATAGATTATGTAATTTTGAAAATTCATTTACAAATGGTACAAGTGAAAAAAGTTTATACTCTACACCAGTGGTTCTTAAACTGGGGTCCGTTTAACCATTGCTGGGGGTCCGCTTAGCCATTACCGGGGGTCCGCGAAACAATTTTTACATTAACTTTACATCCCCTAACTTTTCGCTTTTATTCAAATAAATCATTTAATAAAAATCCTACATGGTCAAGACTTTTTGTATTTGTTGTTATCTAACTAGTTATTGACATAACTAACCAATAATTAGTAAAAACTTATTTTTCTTCTCTGCAAATTATTTACAGAAAACATACTATAATAAGATCTATTTTAACCAACATTTGACCAAGAAAATGTTTGTATGAGTTTAACGTATTATAATTTGTAACTTTTTTAATTCTTTTTAGTACTATTTTTATTCATTTTATGTTTTTTATTCTATATGCTAATAAAAACGTTCATCTCTATAAATGCGCAAGACCATTTATTAACATAACACCAGCGATACATTTTTACCAATATTTATTATAACGTAGTGCCTATGAGATTTAAATTGAAATCGTGAAGAATTAATTATTGAGCCAGAAATTAAGTCTCAAGAACGACGTAAAATGCCTAGAGATGGGATGGGGTCTACAAAAAAAAGTTGTTCAAGAGAGGGTCCTCGGACTACATAAGTTGAAGAACCCCTGCTCTACACTCTTAAAGTATTTAACTTTTGAATGAAAGATCATAATTAAAGAGCGCCCAGGCTATGTATACGTAAATAAAATAGAATATTATGTGTTCTGCTTTCTTTATTTAATTATCATCACCTAGTTTGGCCGCTCTTTACTCATAATTAACAAATGGATATAAGTATTCCTTTTGAAAACCTTGTTAAAAACATTAATAACAAGTTGCAAATATATTCTAATGTGTTTAATTGAAAATTATGCGTATTTCGCTTCCTTAAAAATGTGACGCATATTCTGGTGAACAGCCGAAAAACGTACTATGTTCACACTAAGCTTATAAATCATAGTCGAAAGCTAATGGGTGGACCTATGTGAAGATACAATTTTAATGATATAGATTATTTAACTGCATACTATTTATTGTACTCAATACTGACGTTATTAATTTTCATTCCGGTTTCTTGAAGTGAAAGATGCCAAAATTATATTTTTACTACGTCTATAAAAACGTATTAACTCAAGTGAAGAACATACACACTATTCCAAACGTTTAGGCAGAATTAAATAAGAATTTCGTTTTTTAGATTGTCACGAGAAGGGCATGTTTCTTAATTCAGCGCTAGATCTAGCGCATAAAGCACAAATCTAGCAAACCGTTTCTTAATTCAGCGTAAAATTCTAGCAGGCTGTTTCTTATTACAGCACTAAATGTCCGCTAGGTGCTAGCGCTAGACAACGAATCTAGCGGTTAATAAGGCTGCTAGCTGCTAGAGCTAGAGAGGTAAACATCACAATTTGATATTTGACGTAATAGTTTTCTGCTATCACGCCCTGTTTATCTCAAATTTGTATATACAGCAATTTCTAACAATAATTTGGTATTGTACACGCTTCAATATAACGATACACTCATGACGGTTAATGTCGATAAAGGAACATGCAACATTATTTCCACCCTTTTTGTCTTTTTAGAGAGATTGTATAAAAATTATAATTCTTCTAAATCTTTATTACAGTGTTCTTCATCACTTTCTTCTTCTGAACTTGATGATAATTGAAGAAGTCGTTTCATTACATAAAATGTCATCTTTACTAACAACTACATAACCTCCTTGAAAACTAGCAATAATCTAGCAAGTCGTTTCTTTATTTTTGAAATTTTGTATTTAGCGCATTAATCTAGCATCACTGCGATCATCTAGCGCTAGAAGTTAGCACTAAATTGTTAGCTGAATTTAGAAACATGCCCGAAGGGACCAAGCTTGGGTTATTTCTTTTTTCACGTTGAAACATGTGAAACCATAGAAACGAATGACATATGTCAAAAATAAAATACTGTGTTGCATATTTTATTGTCAAAAAAATAAATAAATGACATTTTAAAATGATATTAACCTTAACCAAAAAAATGTTTATTGTAAGTATGATTTACAAAGCTTAAACAAAACGGCCAGAAAGCACGAGTCAAAGATGAAAGTAACTATATTGCAAAATCTAGTTCCACCTAATCGTTTGGAATAGCCTATAAGTATGTACCTACATTTGCTGTGGACCAAAATTTTAACTAACTAACTAATCATGTACGTTTATTCCCTACCCATAATATTATGCATGCATACTAATTAATAGAAGTAAATTAATTTTCTAATTTATACGTTTGTGGTTAAAAATGCCCAAACAATGTTATTGCTAATTATTACAGACCGGGCTCGCGTAACCTGAACGCCCTTGCAATGACCAATTAAAAATATAATTATTCAGTATCCATTAGAGTATTTTTTAAACTTAAAAGAGGCATCTATTTGATTAACATATGGCATATATTTTATTTTCAAAAGTACGCTCTTGGATATTGAATAATTGCAGTTTTAATTGGTCATTGCGTATGCGACAGCGGTGTCTACTAATTATATACTAGAATGTGTATATTATCTATAACTACATTTGGTCGTTGAACAATTATATCATATTCCTGTTATTTAAAATCATCTCCGTATATTTCTCTCAAATAAATCTAAGTTAAACGTTTAATATGTGCATAAAAGTAGTGAAAATATTCCATTGATTCGAGAAAGGAGGAACTTTTCTTCTGCCAACAGTAAGTATATTAATTTTCCAACGTAATATTTTTCAGCCACGACAAAACGTTCCAAAAACTTACGACACGAACTGAAATTGAAAACTAGAAAAAAGTACGTGAAACAAAAACCTCAAATGGAAGAATATCTCTCGTAAAGAAGAGAAGGAATCAAGCTAAAATGAATATGAAGTGAAAGAAAGTGGAGAAAAAGTTTTAGATAACTACATGTTCATCGGATGTGGTAGCGAGCCGGATCTATCAGTCACTGAAAAGCGAGACACTCGCGGTGAATTTACAAGTTCCTCGGTAAATCATCTGAGTTGCTTGCGGGTTCGCGATCTTCTTATTCGATTAAGGCCGTTGGTGATATAACATGCGTCGTATTCAATTAAACGGACCGGTTGGGGACGCTTCCAGCGAGACTCCATCTCTCACGCCGGATCTTAGCTAACCCGAAAACTACCACTGGTAACATACCCTAGGCAAACCATCATAGCCAGGACCGTACTCTAGTTTCCAAATATTTAATATACAGGGTGTTATTGGCAACCTTTTAAGCATTGCTAAGTTCTTTCTTAAGGCCTTATCACACTAGAGTTAATATTAACGTCTAGATTTGGAAAATTAAAGTTTTTGCATGTGACATTATGAACAAAATCTAGGTTTTAAAGATTAGGGAAATGGAACATGATTTGATTCCTCTGTTTTTCTATCCAGGTTTTTCAAAAGCCCGTGTGCCAACTGGTGCTCTCTCGCTCTCAGCTTGGACTGACTGATGTAAAATGCATATAACTTTTGTAATTTTATTATTTATTAAATTTTTTAATTATTACATGAAAGTGTACTTTGTTAACTTTTTTAAATCTATATGTGGAAAATAACACCAATTAAAATTACCCTTGTTGACAAATGTATTTTCTTGTTGACAAATAATTGCTATTTCTAAAGTATTTTATATAACATTACGCAACGTTTCTGTCTCCAAATTTGTTATTTCTGCACGAATAATTTGTTTAAGCTTCTGAATTGTTGCTAATTTGTTCATGTAAACCCGACCTTTTAAGTAGCCCCACAAAAAGAAATCAGGCGTCGTCAAATTTGGGGAACGGGGAGGCCAAGCAAAGTCTGCATTTTTTTAAATTGAAATTGAAACAATAAAATCCAATAATTTTATGGCGCTTTTGCACTAAGTATGTAGCCATTATAAATTTACATAAATTCTTTATTACCTGCAGAAAAAAGTAATAATAATTAAAAATAAACCCCACCAAAATTATAATTTTTTAAAAACAGTCAGTCCAAGTTGGCCCATTGGCTTTATAATTGTTATTTTCAAATATAATATTTAAAAAAAAAGATTTTGGAACAACAATTAATTAATTTAGTGAATCCTCACAAATAAACTTTTCAAAAGATGTGAGTCCTGAAAAAAACCTACAAAAGTGAAACTTGGACAGCGTTCTAGTGTGATACGCCCTTTATAAACTTTTCGAAACCCAACTTTCCTTTAACCAACCTTTTAAACCAATTCACCTGTAAATTTTATCCTATTATTGTTTAATATGTAAATATAACAATAGAATAACATTTTATGAATATCAAATGTTAATTTTCCAGATATATTTCGATGTGACATTTGTAAATTTCAAAAATTAGTTAGGAAACATAATTTAAGTTATTTTTTGTTTGTTTTTTGTTTGGCTGCTGTATTTTTTTACATTTTTTATAATAGACCGTGTTTCTCTGTAATTGGCATTGTATTATGAACAGAAACCTGCACTAAATAAGAAAGAAATAGGAAAAAGGTTAAATAGAGGAGAATTAATTATATTGCTCTACAATTAACATTAAATTGTTATATAAAATATATATTTAAATACAATACATTATTTAAAATGGCAGCTCCTGTATTTTTTATAAATCATCTAATTAGGACAATATAGGTCCAAACCCAACATAAAAAAAGTTGTCAGGACTTGATTAAACAAGTAAAACAATTTTATGCAGATCAAATAATCGTTTGGCATCACCAAGTAACTCCCCACAAATGCATAGGTTTGAATAAGAGCGTAGAACAAATGATTTTTTTTTTCCTTCATGTCTAAGACAGTTTTGATCATACAGGTATACGTTATTGCTGATAATAATAAGTGAAACATTTCAAGTTTTCTACTTAGAGGTTGGCGACAATAGCGGGGGTCCGCCCTCTCTGGCCCCCAGTTATCCCCCCCCGTAATTGCTTGGAGAAAATTTATTTTAGAAGTGAGGACTTTTTTTTAGGTCATATCTTGTATTTTCATGTGTAAACTATAAAAAAAAAAATCAAATATTTCCTGGCGCCCCCCAAATTTTACTCAATAAATTCCTGCCCCCCCCCCAGATTAAAAGAGCCAGTGCCGCCACTGACTAAGAGTCTCTCCGACCCCCTAGTTTTCTTACTCATGTCCTCTTTCATCCTCATCTCTTGTCTTATCCACTGTAATCGTCTACCTTCAATTATTCTAATTCAATTCACGAATATCTTAAAGTTCAAGCGATTATGGTATGTTTAAAATAACCAAAATTCAAGGCGTGATTGTTGGTGAAATTGCGGTTGTAGTTGGACTTAAATCGGATAAAATAGTGAGAAAATGCATTTTTTAATGTGTGTAATTTTTTAGTTGTAGACGCTTACTCCTAATGTAATTTGGCATAAAGTTGTTGATTCACAAACTGGCATCAATTTGCTAATGCACTCCAATTGCGTATGTTTTATCAGGATTTTTAACCCTGTTTTTCGTATCTTATCAGAAGACTCCAAAAAGAAAAAAGCTGATTCTAATAATTTGAGATTTCATTTTTCCATTGATACTGAAAAAATCGAATCTGAGATGTTAATTTCCTTATATTTGCGGCTGAACCTAGGTCAGTTTCGATGATTTTGTATTCACAAACAAACATATTTGTAATGCAATATCTCCACATCTAATTGAGTAATCAGGATGATAATTTAGCAATAAGCTAAGATATAAATTTTTAATAAGTACACCAAAAATCATGGTGTACATATATTTACAAATTAGGCTTTTTTGTACAATTCCATCCTTTATTCTGCAAAGATCAATATTTTTTAGATGTAAGGCTTGCTATTTTTCTGCTTGACAGCAAATGGATAAATTTGTGTATCCACATCAGCAGCTGCTTTGGTTGTCAAATTGCACACAGTAAAACTTTTAATATTTTTCGGCCGTTCAGCTGCACTGCGAGACAGATCATTAAACAGAAGTCCATCTTATTTGATATTTAATATATTGAACTAAAAAGTTCATTTATAACATTCATCTACAACCAGTTAAAATTTCAACCAAATCGAAGATAGATCAGCGTGGGCAATTTTTAAGATCAGACCCCTTGACATGGAATATCATAAAATCAGTGTATCAGAATGAATTATTTTTCTGATGAAAATAACTAAAATAAAATGTTATTTTAAATATTAAAGAATCTGTATTTTGTTATTTTCCGCATGAACGTATTTTTTCTAAAATATCAGGCTTATTTATTAAGAATTCAGAAAATACATGCTTTTACAGTTTCAATTTTCAGTTGAGTGTTTTCGCTAGTTCACATATTGTTTATTATCACCCTACTCCTCACCACATTCACCAACTGTTGGCACATGGATTCTAAAACTAAATTTCTATGCCTTAATTAATTGATAGAACTTATTGCTTTCCCATATTTCTGTACGAGTCTGAAATTTGGACAAACAGCAAAATTGACCAGTAGAGAATTGACTTCTTTGAGATGTACTGCTGGCGAAGAATGCTATGAATACGTGGACTACACAACAGACAAAAATATTTGTAATCTGTATCTAATTGAGATACAGCCACAGCTCCGCCTATCTGCACGTTGCAACGACGCTCATTCTTCGTTTTCTGGGTCACTTAACACGCCGAAATAACAATACTGAGAAACATTTTCCAAGATAAATTAAACAGCAAACGAAGGCGAGGATGACCATCAGAACGATGGCTTAATGATACAAAAATACATGCTTCATAAACCTTTTGATACGGCCTATGGTTGTGTGGCATATGGTAGTGAGAGGTGAAACCCTTATTTAAAGAGAGAATCAAAAAGATATTGGAGGGCAAGGTTCTAAAATAAAGGAATGTCCTCTATAATAAAGGCCGTATGGTCACCGTATGTATAGCCCAAGTTAGAATCCTAGTTTTGTTCTACTATCATACAAATTATGCGAAAATCCCTGAGCTGTTTTTGCGTGAATCTTAGAGAAACCGAGAAAAATTGATTTTTTGGTGGATATTGCCATATCATAATCACATGAAACAGGTAGAACTAAATTAATGAAAGAAAAAATAAAAAAAAAAAAAAAATAGAGAACAAAACAAAACTGATATAGCTTCTAATTTTATGTTTAGATATTAAAGAAGAGAACTTCTTGAATAGGTGACGTTTTATGACAATTAATCATAAAACGAAAAGTTGTAAAACTGAAACAGTTTAAAGCAAGACAGTGTTAACCGAACATTATTCTATTCAAAGCTGTTACAGTATTACACGCTTTGGTCGACTGCCGATGTCCTAATCAAAATGATCACAATAAATTAAGAACCAAATTATAGAAAATGATCAGATAACGAACGGAGCACCAAAAATAGAGAAGGTGTAGGAAATAATCCACTACTAGCGAGACCTATCTCTGTTTGCGTAATATTAAAACAGTCTCTTTTAGGATTCAAATTCTAAGAACGTATTCACAGCGCTACTTGGTGTTTTAGTGTCCTGCACAATTGCGTAACTCACTTTTCAATTTACGCACAAAATAATCATGTATTTAAATTTTACTACTTTGTTCTATTGAATATTTATTGGGTCTCGTATTCCATTAGGAACATACAGAATCAACAAATGTTCTACAATGGACTCGATTCTTGGCAAACGCCCGTATTAATCTTTGAATGATTTTGCACTCTTTTATAGAACTGTGCGACTCTAATTCTTTTTGGGTCTGCCCTGGTTTCTTCGTCCTCGTATTTTATTCTACATTCTCAAGCGACATTGGTAATGTCGATTAAGAACCTGCATGTATCCCAGTCCCTTGAATTCTTGTTGCCTTATTCTCATGCCCCTTGTTACGATTTCGCCTAACGGTGGGGTCAGACAGTGTTGCACATTGAAACTGGATACTTTGTAGTATAAATATATTATATGTATTTTAAATAATTATACAGATATTTTCTAGATTTTTAACCGTCAGTTACTGTATTTAGACTCGTTGCTACCCGTTATTATATTTTTTTCCAACGCATACTTCCAGCATTTCCAACATTTTATAAATGCCCACTATCTTTTTACCATATAACAATACTGACTTCATGCATATGTTTAATATTTTGATTTTAATGTGAAGATGAAAGTTTTTACTTTTTCAAATTAT
The DNA here is from genome assembly GCA_963971575.1 of Liopterus haemorrhoidalis. NCBI lineage: Eukaryota > Metazoa > Arthropoda > Insecta > Coleoptera > Dytiscidae > Liopterus > Liopterus haemorrhoidalis. The sequence goes on along the minus strand of OZ020611.1, from coordinate 46,677,188 downwards.
ATTAAATTACAAATATTCCTCTGATTTTTGGTATGACGTGTACATCTACGTTGGCCTAACATTTTGTAACACAGTGCTATTCGAGGTAGGAAATCTTGTTCTGAAAATCAAAGGGGTTATTGACAATGTGGAGACCATTCTACACATGATTTAGAAGATAAATATACTTCTTTTGCGGGTGCAAACTTTCACTTTCGGACCTCTATACGGAAATAACTATTGTTTTCGTTCTCATTTATAAACGTTGTTTTGATTATTATAGATGTAGGGGCAATCGTGATTAATATGCAAGCTTGTCATGGAGACTATACTGATATGCATAGTCTCACTTCACCCGAGAAGTTCTATTACTTTTATATCTAATTATTATTCTGGGTTTGTCAGGTCTTGACAATCGTACACTAATCGCAAACTTCAGCAACCTTTTGTGCCGCGTCATACTAGAGACTAGTGGAGCTAAATATATACGACTGCATCCCAAACCCTAGCGATATGCAGACGCGCAATGCGGAGTGACCCGAGCAACACAGCTTTCTGTGTCCTGCAGATCAAAGAGGTGGCAGAAAATCTGCAGGCCGAAATGGAGTCAATTTCCCTTCGATAAGAGGCTTTTATACCACCCAAAACACCAGCTATCAGAATTTTATATTATTATTATTAATAATAATGTTCTAAAACCAAATAAACCTTTACTTTGATAAAAATTTAATAATTTACATTATTTATTTAATTATTGAACATAACCTCAATTTTAATTATCAAAAGCAGATTATATAGTGTGATATATAGTGGTGTCATTATATGTATATATGTAAAAGATTTAGACTAATTTTTTGGACATTCATTCAATATGAAACACATTATATTATCTGCCATTCTCTATTTTAAACTAATGACGTCGAGAAGGGTCTGGAAAAAATTAAACAACAAACACTTTTTTTTCGATTAGTGCAAGTTTGTTTAAAAGTCTATTGTTTTGGAGAAGAGTCAATTTTATGATATTGTTGACTAAATTATATATTGGCAGTTATTGAATTTAGGCGTGGTATTAAGTAATACTAATATCTATTTAATCCGTCTCTGTTTGCGAATGTCGTGGCGGACAGGCCGAGTCCAAGTAATGGTAACAACATCACGTCCAATCCCCAGTGCACCGGAAAGGAGGCAATCTCATGCAGCAACCGCTCGACACCCACGTGATTAATGTGAATGTGCGGGTTTGTTGTCAAAAATATTGTCTCATTTACGTCTCGCCATACCACCATACCACAGCACGCCGCCAGCACTGCCGCACTGAACGAAATTACGATTTATAGCGGAAAACTGCCGCTGTTCCCTTTACATAAATCATATTTGTGTTCGGTTTCTCATTGCATCGAGTGCGTGCTTTAATTCTGTTTGCTGATGTCAACGTCACAACTTTGATACACGTAGATTTGTTGAATCTTATTTTCATTTTTTTCGACGGATTTTCCATCAGATGTTTCAGATATATGGAAATATGGAATTTAGTGGATACATTTCTTATACTGAAGACAGCAAGAGCTCAAAGCTAACAACTCAAAATTTTCGATACAAATGTAAGAGTGTATTCGATTTTGTACGATGGAAATCTGCTATAATAATCCAATTCAATTTTGATTCCGCATGTACAGCAATTGTATGTATATAGAAAAAGCTGTAACAACTTAATATATAAAATTAGCTAGAGAAGATATACGATATATTTTTCGTTAGATTAGAGTGAATTATAAACTATAGAATTATACAGTATATAAAGATATAAATATTAGCTGTACCGGATTTTTTTTGTTTATTTGCTATTATTAAAATGGAAACAAATCGAAAGAAAAAATATACTTTATTGAGTAAAATAGTTACCATTGTGATCTACAATACTCTGCCATTTATCAGGAGGACATGTGCGTACACAAAGTTTATCACCATAAACAGTGCAAAAGATTTATGTAGCAACTGTAGCAGATTTTTTTTTATGGTACTCATGCAACATTAATCAGTAATTAAAAACAGTAAAGTAATTTGGCAATCCCCCTATATGCGACAGAGTGCAGAGATTGAAAGAATTCAAAACAAATTTCTACGATATTTTTATTTCAAGAAATAAAAAAATTATCCGGACTATCGAATATTATCTAGTAAAAACTTAAGATCAGAATATAAGGTTTGCAGCTTGCATAATGAGGCTAACAGTGAAGCTAAATATTTTTTGGAAATAAAATTCAATAAACAACGAATATTGTTCAGTAAGTCACACAGACGATTGTTGTGCTCATGTTTATTTCATTGAATATGCATGCAAGTATGTCTGTATGTGTATACATAAGTACGCGGTGATTACGAAGATGAATTTCGTATGATCTTTCATCTTTGTAATCACATGAGAATAGCTCTAAAGAGGTGAAATATAGGGTCCCATTACTGTGAAATAAATGAGATATTAGCATAGTTATAGAACTTTCATTGAAAACAGAAATGGGGACTATAAGATGGCTACGTCTAGCTACATACTTATACTATACTAGCTGTAGTACCCGTATTTCGTACAGTTTTTGTAACGTTTATTTTCCTGTAACGTAGAACCAGGGCCGTAACTAGCTTTTTGTGGGCCTTGGGCAAGACTTTCAAATTGGGCCTTCATTTACTAAAAAAAAAAAAAAACTTGCCATGCATATTCGATAGTTCTGAAGCTCCAGTTCTTTCATTTTTTTAAGTTTGGTATAACAGTCTTAATAAATAAACACAAAATAATTATTGTTTCAATTGTTTATGTCCGTAATTTTAATTTAATTTTATATTTATGAAAAAACGATAAATTAAAACATCATATATTTATTTAAAATATTTTTTTCTTGCTTTTTTTCCGCAAATTCATCAATTAAATCATTAAAATCTATTTGTTTGCACTATATCATGTTTAATAGATATAATTGACAGATTAGATAAACGCTCTTGTGAGAGGGTCGATCTTAAGTAATTTTTAATTAACTTCAGTTTACTAAAACTCCTCTCACAAGAAGCGGTGGTCACTGGCAGGGTTAGAAATATTCTTAACGCAACAAAGATGTTCTGGTACTATTCGACTAATTCGAAATCGTGTATGGTCTGTAATAAATTTAGAGGAGTTGCATGTTTCAGATTTTCAGTCCACATACTTGAAACTTGAAACTTTCAATCTCACAACTGAATTCATAACTATTCAAATCTTTATCATATTTGCTTGACAAATCGGCTGCCGCCTTTTGCAATTCAATAACGGTCATTGATTCTAAGGACGAGCCAAAAAGAAAAGAAAAATCTCAAATATAATTTTTATTTGTTTATAACGCCAGTCTGCTTCAGCAAGTAAAACGTCAAAAACGTTGTACAGTTGTATTTCAAACAAATTTTCTGCACTTAGATTTGTACTTTTTTCTTCTTTAACCCGCCTAATTCGTTGTTTGGAAAATTCAGATTCTATATTCATTTCCAAAGCGACTTTTTTTGCATCCACAAAATTTGTTCAAACCCTGTATCCCGTAGACCTTGTAAAGTGCAACGCAGACCATCAATTAATTTTGTCGCATGGTCTATAGATATATTTTTTGTAAGGTTTTATTTGTTCGGTCAATGAATTGTTATATCTTATTGTGTGAGCTTATGAACTATAGGATAGGTATGTAAAATATAAACAAACTTAATATATAAACACAACTTATATATATATATATATTTAGTTTTCTAATTATATTATTTATTATTACCATTACATAAGTTATAATTCTCATTGATTAAAACAAAATTAAATTATATTATTTGACAGTTGCTAACAATAATAATTGACTGATGTCGTTCCTTGGTAACCATCCACATAAGACTGCTCTCGTTCTTTGGTAACCATCCACATTACTCCTCCCCCAGTGACAACGGCAACATGAAGAATTAAAACATATACAAAATAACAGATAGTTAAATTTTAAAATATTAATAATTAGTAATGATGAAGGCGGGTTTTAACCTTTCAATATTTATTGTCTTGGGTTTACCTTTTACCAATAATTTGTATATTTTTCCTTCTCTTGTAAGTACTTTGAAAGGTCCTTCATAGGGAGCTTGTAAAGATTTTCTTATTGCATCATTTCGGACAAAAGCGTGTGAGCAGTTTAACAAATCTTGATAAACAAAGATTTTTTGTTTCGAAATATGATGAGACGTATCCACGGGCTTCACATTTTGCATAATATGTCGTAGCTTTTCAACGAATGTTGATGGATTTGTTGTCGTTCTGGTCGGTTGTAGAAAATCTCCTGGTACACGAAGTGTAGTGCCATATACTAGTTCTGCAGCAGAACATTTAAGATCTTCTTTAAATGCTGTACGTAAACCTAACATAACAGTTGGTAATGCGTCGGTCCATTTGTAATTGGAGTGACACATAAGTGCTGCTTTTAGTGTACGATGCCATCTTTCTATAATTCCATTAGAAGAGGGATGATACGGTGTGGTGCGATATTTTGAAATTCCTAGTAAATTTGTTAAACATTTAAAAAGGTCTGATTCAAACTGCCGTCCTTGATCCGTAGTGATTTTCTCTGGAATTCCGAATCTTGATATCCAGTTAGAGTAAAACGTTTTCGCTATAGTTTCTGCTGACATGTCGGTTATTGGGAAAGCTTCAGGCCAACGTGTGAAACGGTCGATGCATGTTAAACAATAACGGCAGCCATCTGAGAGGGGAAGTGGACCTATTATATCCATATTAATGTGTTGGAACCGTTCATTAGGAAGTGAATATCTTTCTATATGGGGATGCGAATGTTTGCTTATTTTACAGCTTTGGCAGGAAATACAAGTCCTGGCCCAATTTCTAATATCTTTATTTACTGATGGCCAGACATACTTTTGTCGTACCATCTTACCTGTACTTTTAATTCCTGGATGAGATAAATTATGTATGCTATCAAATACTTGTTTTCGCAGTGTTTTTGGAACAAAAGGTCGTAAATTATCAGTGGTTGTGTCGCAATATATATTTAGTTCAGGTATTTTTCTAAGCTTTAATGATGAAACACCAGAACTAGTAATTTGTTTAAGTTCTTCGTCCAGATCTTGTTCTTTGGCCAGTATTTCATAATTTATTGTTGTTGGAATTTCGATGCTGCTTAATCTTGATAATGCATCTGCCACAACATTAAATTTTCCGGGGACGTGTTGAATATCTGTTGAGAATTGACCAATGAAATCTAAATATCTTAGTTGTCGAGGCGAGCATTTATCTGACTTTTGCTTAAAAGCGAAAGTAAGTGGTTTGTGGTCTGTAAATATTTTGAAAATACGACCTTCGAGCATATGACGAAAATGCTTAACAGATAAATATGCTGCTAGAAGTTCCCTATCATACGCACTATATTTTTGTTGCGTTGGTGATAGTTTTTTTGAAAATAATCCTAGAGGTTGCCAGTCTCCTTTGTAAAACTGATGTAGTGCTCCGCCAATTGCTGTATCTGATGCGTCAACTGCCAAACTTAGTTGACAGCTAATAGATGGATGTGCTAACAATGATGCATTCCTCAAATCTTCTTTGCATTTTTTAAATGAATTGATTGACTCTTCAGTCCAGATGATTTTACGTTTATCGTTCTTTTTGGCGTTTGTTAAAAAAGAGTTTAAAATAGACTGAGTAGAGGCAGCATTTGGTATAAAACGTCGGTAAAAGTTTATAATTCCTAAAAACTGTCTTAGCTCGTGTACGGTTTCTGGTTGTTTGTATTCTTGAATTACAGACACTCTAGAACTCATTGGTTTAATACCTTGAGAAGAAATATTATGACCAAGAAAAATAACTTCATTTTTACCAAAATTACATTTGGAAACGTTAATTACGACACCATATTGTTCAAATTTTTAAAAAATTTGTTCCAAATGAATTTTATGTTCATTTTCGTTTGATGAAGCCACCAGAACGTCATCGATGTACGCAAAACAAAAGGGCAAGTCTTGTAATACTTGATTTATGAATCGCTGCATTGTTTGTGCAGCGTTACATAACCCGAAAGGCATACGCAGAAATTCAAAAAGGCCGAATGGTGTGGTAACTGCTGTCTTTGCAATATGCTTGTCTTCAACGGGTATTTGATGAAATGCTCGGACAAGATCAATTGTAGAAAAAATATGCTTACCGTGAAGTGAATGTGAGAAATCTTGTATGTTGGGAATAGGATAACGGTCAGGTACAGTGACTGAGTTAAGTCGACGAAAGTCTCCGCAGGGGCGCCACGAACCATCTTTCTTAGGTACCATGTGTAAAGGGCTAGCCCAAGAACTCTTTGATGGACGGCAAATTCCGTTTTCTACCATGTAGTGAAATTCTTTTCTAGCTATATCTAACTTTTCAGGTGAAAGGCGACGTGGATTTTCAAAAATTGGCGGTCCCTTTGTTATTATATGATGAGTTGTATCATGTATTAAATCTTTTTGCAAAAATATTGATGGTCTAGTAATAGTGTGAAATTTACTGAGCAATTTCTTATAGTTATTGTCACTAGATATTGTTTTAATGATGATCGGTTTACTACTGCAAAGCTCACCAACTGAGATAGATAAGTTTGTTTTGTCAATTAAGCGTTGATTTTTTAAATCAATTAATAAATTATAATGTGTTAAAAAATCAGCTCCTATAATTGGTTTGGAGATGTCAGCAATTATAAAAGACCATGAAAATTTATGCTTGAGGCCTAAATCCATAACTAAAACTTTTTGTCCAAAAGTTCTAATTGATGTCCCATTTGCTGCGAAAAGCTTGTAATCTTTAACCAACATATTCTTCTTAGGGGGTGGAAGAACTGAAACATCGGCACCACTGTCTATAAGAAACTTAAGATTATTTATCTTGTCTAAAATGAATAGGCGGCTTGTTTTATTAGCGGAATCGTTAGCCGCTAGTTGCGACCGCTTTTGTCGTTTCCCGATTTTTTAAAATTGCATGGGTAAATACATTTCCTTGCATTGTTGCCATAAGTCGTGTGATACCAACAATAAGATGATTTTCTATATGTTGTGGATTTAGCACCTTTAACATATTTTGTTGAAAATCTATTATTAATTTGGTCGACTTGCTTGCAGAGATCTGTAATGTTTTCTTGCATTTTTTGAATAATATGTTCAATTGGAAAACTGTTTAATTGTTGTTCACTATCTGTTGATGAATTTTTTATGATACTAACTTCAGAAGTGGATGTTATTTCCATAATTTTATCTGCCAGTTTCGCAAGTTCATCTAATTGAGCTTGATTAACAGATAAAATTGATTGAGCGTTAATGGGTAAACATTTGAGCCATAAAATTTGTAAAACGTCATCACTTACTTTGCTATTTGCCAGATTGCGCATTTCTTTTAATAATTGTGAAGGTTTACGATCACCTAATTCCATTCCTGATATTAATTTTTGAATCCTATTCTTATCCGTTTCTGAAAATTCTTCTACTAACCTTTTTTTAATTGTTTCATACTTGTTACGTTCTGGTGGATTTTTAATAAGGTCACTCACTTGGAGAAGAATTTCGCTATCCATTGCTCCAACGATATAGTAATATTTTGTTACATCACTAGTTATATTGGATGTGTGAAATTGAGCTTCCACTTGTGAAAACCATAAATTAGGATCAAATTTCCAGAATGGTGGTAATTTAACACTGATTCGAGCCATTTCTGTGTTTGAGTGTGCTTCACCATTAATCATAATGAACAAAAAAATGTCTGCAAGCAACCAGTAAATGTTATTTAAATATTAATTAAGTTGCTTTAGATCACGTCGGGGTCACCAATTTAGTTTTCTAATTATATTATTTATTATTACCATTACATAAGTTATAATTCTCATTGATTAAAACAAAATTAAATTATATTATTTGACAGTTGCTAACAATAATAATTGACTGATGTCGATCCTTGGTAACCATCCACATAAGACTGCTCTCGTTCTTTGGTAACCATCCACATATATATATCAAAATAAGCAAAGAAAACATTTTTTTTTGAGAGGCCTTTCTGGGCCCCCTTTCGATCTGGGCCCTGGGCAAGTGCCCCTATTGCCCCTGCCTAGTTACGGCTCTGCGTAGAACATAAAATAACGTATCTTTATTCTAAACCACACTTTTGTATATTACAGAAAACAGAAATAGTCTTCAACTTTATTAATATATAGATAGATGCAAGACAAGAAATAAGTATTAGTTTATATAAGATAATTTAAAAAAGGGGGCGCACATTTCTTCGGCTTTGAGCCTTTTTGTGGACTGTCATTTGTTTTACTTTATTTTTCAGTCAAAATTTTAGATCGTAACTCAAAATTGACCATATATTTGTGATCTAAGGCTAATAATTTATAAGTATAAATGTCCCAACATAATTAAAAAATTTATTGCAAAATAATTTTTTTTTAAATTTTGGTCAAATATTTTTTGCCTTAAATTTTTGCCAAAATATAGCTTTAAGCTAATTTTGAGATGATGTTTATGAAAAAAATATTTAAAAAGTTCATGCTTTGCTAATTTTGAAATAGAGCCGATTTGGTTTTTTTGAGTTTTTTGCCTATATTTCCAAAAATTTAGCCCAAACCGCAAAATTAACCAAACTTTGTTGATCTATGACCAAAAATACATATTTGCACCAATTTTTAATAAAATCGGAGACAAAAAAAATTTGCTTAAAAATCATGATTTTTTTAAGGTCTACCCCTTACGATTTTTTCGTTTCTTTGGCCATTTTCAAGGGTTTTGGAATACTGTCCCTACGAAATTTAATAATTGGTTTATTAAATTTTTTTTAGTCAAAAAAAAATTCAAACCTCACATTTCTATCCCTAATCATTTTTTAGTTAGGATTTATCTAAAATTTCAAAAATAAAAATTATTTCAAAATATTTACATGTCAATTAGGACCTCAAGATTTCCAAAATTTCAACCGCAAGTATTTATCGCATTCCGTTTTTGAGAAACGTCCATGCGAAGATGAAAATTTCTATAAATCACGCCACATTAAAATTTGTCTTTCACTTTTGTATTTCACACTCCTCCTATACTTTACCATCATTTAATGCGTTTATTTTGCACTTTACTGCTCTGGGCCGGCAATTGATATGCCAATGGGCCAGCTAACGGCCACGGGGACACCGGGGTACTGGCCCATTACTTTCAATACCGGGGAGTATGTGCTTCAACAGTATTGGCCCGTATAAAAATGTTTGCTGGGAAATTACCTACTGCAACACAGAAGATAGACCGAGAGAAATGTCGTTGAATGTCTACCAGAGAAGCCGCTACTTTCAACGCATTTACTAAATACCCTTAATGAAGCAGATTGTAAATTTTAAAAAATCAAATAAGAAATCAATTCTTTAGAATTATCGTCAAAATTAATATTCAAGCATTTTCATTTGACGTTTCGTTCAAAGATACTTTATTTGATAAAATAATTATGAAGAATGTGACCTCTACCATCAGGATACATCTATTTTTACACGGTCCTAACAGTTTAGTTAAACAAGCAATTTCCTCTGTCTGTCAGCCCGTTTCCAACACCACGGAATCGTCCGCGACACACCTGAGAATTAGGTCGATGATAGGCATTTTAGGCTGAAGGCATGCGTATTATTAACGCGTACAATTCCTATCACACAAATTAAATTCTACCTTGACGTGGCAAAATGATACCTAGCCCAATTTAAAAAGTCTGTCCCTTTTATATTAATCGTGGATTATTTTGTAATTCAGTGGAATTACATCAGAAATGTAAGAAGAAGATAACAATAATACTTTGGTGGGTGGAAATGTAATATTTCTCCTTGAGACTTTAGTGTCTAATAAGGGATATATTGTGACAGGTCAGAAAATTCGATAACAAAGCTCATTGAAAAGCTTATTATGGAGGCAGATATTTTCTATTGATAACTTAATTCGCTCATAATTACATTTGAATAAAAAGATGAGATTGTTTAATGAGTTTTTCTTTTTAGAACGTCAAGTAAAAAAATTTTAATTAAAGGGGTTAAGTCATGAATTCGGAAGATAAAAAATTAAATTTAATTTATGTGTGTAATTTTGTTGTTATAGTTAGAGCACGGACGTACTGCTCTTAACTTGATAAAATATGATTTTATAGGCGTAGTTTAAAAAAAATATATAATTTTGAAATATTTTACAATCCTAAATTTAACATAAACCTGAATAAAAGACGTTCTTGAACTACGTAAGTCATTTTCTGGGAAAATTTGTCTTACACTGTTTGGTTTCTGAACCATCCATATATAGATTTATATCATTAATATTTTATATAAATTTCATTATTTTTTTATTTTATTATTATTTTTTTTTTTGTTATTTTATATCGTCTTATTTCTGCAATGAGGGTTGAATGATTGTGAAAATGGGAGTAATTTTAACATATTATTCTCGACCGAATAATATCACCAACGGGGAATTAAACTAGCAACTTCAAAATTCAGACTGTTTTAAAAAAACAGAACGCGATTTCACGAGTTCCACTATCATGAAATATATTGGTTTTATAACAATTAATTTACATGGGAACAATATTTATAAATAAAGTTCAGTATTATTATTATAGATAGACATACGAGGGTTAACTTTTATGTTTTTATAAACGACCGCTAGATGGCAATATTGAAATGTGTCATTAGTATATTCGTAAAATTTGATATTTGTTATTGTGAAATCAGTGGCAGCTTATAAATTGACCGAGAAGTTTGTTGACAGAGAGCGTTTAAGAAAAACAAGTTTGGGAAAATATTGATATTACCCGTGAAGGTTTTCGCTGGATGATTCTTTACGATTTTAGTAAAGGCCTAGCACAACAACAATGCATAGATTCGCTTCGTTCAACTTTTGGTAATGAAAAGACCATCTGAAAAGACTGTTTACAATTGGATTGCATTCTATTCCCGATCTGTTCCCGATGAATTCCGCATAATGTGGCCGAAGCTCAAAAAAAGGCTCGTGTTGATTGGTGTAAGGGAATGCTAAAAAAATGAAACCTAGGCACTGCATAATCCGTATACAATATCGTTACAGGTGATGATACTAGGATTTATTTATATGAACCGGAAACTAAGCAACAATCCACTGTTTGGGTTTTCCAAGATGAACCGAAACCCACAGGAATTGTTCGTTCATGAAGCACTTCCAAGAAAATGTTCGCTTGTTTCTTCGGTTGTTCTGGACATGTCGCAACCATTCCTTTAGAGGATCGGAGAACAGTTAATGCTGAATGGTATACAACAATTTGTTTGCCAGAAGTCATCGACAAAATCAGAAAAAACAACAAAAAACGTCGCATCATTCTTCTTCATGACAGTGCAAGCTCTCACACAGCACGTCAAACAATTGATTATTTGAAGGAGAAAAAGATTAAATTAATGTCTCATTGCCCGTATTCATCTGATTTATCCCCTAACGATTTTTGTTCCTCAACTTCAAACAAAAAATGTGTGGACAGCGATTTTCATCAGTACAAGAAGCTGTTGAAGCTTTCGAAAACCATGTTTTTGAGATACCAACTTCAGAGTGGAAAAAATGTCGAGAATTGGTTTGAACGCATGCAAAAGTGTATAAATCTTAAAGGCGAATATTTTCAAAAGCAATAAAACAGTTTGTTCCAAAAAAAATTTTTTTTTTCTTTCTTAGTTTTTGTAAAACTTTAAATTAGCCCTCGTATTAGGAAAAAAAAAAAAAATAGAGAATTTTGGTATCAAAACACATACACAAGTGCTAGAGGTCATTGTCTGAATTAAGAAGTGTTGAGTTTGTAGTTCATTGTACTTTGTACCTCGTTCTTAAGAATCTTTAAATAATTTACAATGAACTTTACATAATGCGACACGTCCTTTCCTTCTTCTGTTACTCGTACAATATTACCATCATTTATAATTTCATATCATTAAGCAGGCATTTGTTTTTACATTTTTATGTATATAAACTATAATTTAAAAAAATAATAATAAATAAGTTTTAGTCGTATCGTCTTTCGTGATACAACAGATGGAATCAACTAAGTCATACGTATAATAAAGTACTTAACACTTCTATACTTATTTTCGAAATATGTACTTTATCTTCTGTTACAAACTAACAATAAAATAATCTTCCCATTTAAAAACTGCAATATTCAAAAATAACATTTTAATCCTTTATTTATACTGGCATCGAGACCATAATAAAAGACCTAGATTAATTGACAGTATGAAAGATTCGACTGCGTGAATCTGTTGCTGTAAGCGGCATAGAATCTGTTACAGTTATCGATGCTCGTATCGATTTATAAGCATTCAGAATCACGCTGACCAAAACATATTCTAGTGTTTTTTTTTGTTTTTCTTTTTGCATGAATTGTCATGGGCGTGAAACTTGATACAGTTCATGTAAATCCTTTTGTGTAGACTGTCAATGATGCGAATTTAAATGCTGAACTAATAAATTTTCATGTATTTTTTTTGCAGTTCTCAAATAGGACGAGATATAGTAGAGATGAAAAATACGGAAAGCTTTGCATATTTAAAATTAGGAAAAAAGTTTAAATTGTATAGTTTCATTCAGATTTATTTTGTTTAGGATGTTTGCGAAAATAGATATATTGCTACTTACAGTTCCAACAGAGCGATAGGCAGAGATTGCACTTACCTAAAAAAGAAAACAAAAATAATTATTAGAAACTTTTACACGCATCCAGTGTACTCTCGTATATGAGATAATACGTTATCTACTTTATATATATTTATTGTAATACTTTGTTTTGAGACATAACAAAGTTACCTAAAGTACACAAAAAAATCTGAGCTATATTTCAAAGTATTTATTATTTTTCTACATAATGGCCTTCTAAAAAATAGACCTGGCACTTGCGAGGCCCAAGCCCGATATAGTAGCAGTACAGATATTTACGGTAGGGGAAAGTAGTCAATGTTGCCAACTTAGTAGATTTTGTACTCAATCTGGTAGAATGAGATGCTGATCTAGTGACTGAAATTTGAATCTAGTAGATAGTAGAAAATCTGGTAGATTATATGATTTGTTCAAAAGCACTTATTTGTCATTACGTGGGTCCGTATTCTTTTTTACCGACAGCCACATATTTTAGGTGTACCGGAAAGTTTTTTCGTTTATTTGGTATTACTAAAATAGAAACAAATCGAAAGGAAACAATATACTTGATTCACGGTAAGTTCATCGAAAATCAATTCATCGAAAATCAATTCATTGAAAATCAATTCATCGAATGATCAATTCATCGAATATTTTGTAAATATTGAAATAGGTGAAATGTCTGGTGAGTAGGGTGGGTGTGATATAACCTCCCAATCAAGCTCGGAAATTTTTTCACGTGTCTTTTTTGGTGAGTGAGGTCAAGCATTGTCGCCTTGCAGAATAACTCCTCTTCTATTCACAATTTCTGGTCGATTTCTGGTCTGATTCAGTCGATTCAATTGTTCACAGTAGAGATCAGAATTAACACATTGCCCTCGTTTTAACATCTCATAATAAATTATTCCTTTATAGGTCCTTCCAGAGTTCATCATCCAAGCATAAATTTTCTGATTTAAATTTTTTAAACCACTGTTGACATGTGCGTACACTTAGTTTATCACCATAAACAGTGCAAATGTTTTATGTAGCAACTGTAGCAGATTTTTTTTTATAGTACTCATACAACATTAAACAGCATAAAAAATGTTTTGATGATAATTCTTCCGCCATTTTAAAATGCAAGGGTTTAAAATGAAACGAAAACAATAATTAGGTACTCAAGATTACAGAGTTTAATCAAAACGCAAAAGACGTCTGTTTAATTCAGCGAATAAGTCGTGACTAGTTCGCATGCTGCACTAATAATAAAAACGAAAAAACTTTCCGGTACACCTTATACATGTGTTCAAAAAGAAATTACATAAGGGTTGGCTGTGGAAAAATAAAATAATGTGTACTGCAAGCTTTAACTGTCAATTAATTAACTGTTATCACTGGTGTTGTCATAAGTTTCTAATGAAAATTCAATTAAGCTACAATTATAATGGTTTTTTATTATATAAAGCTTGTTCTTCTTCGGGTATAAGGAAGGTATAGTGATCATACCGATTTGACATTTCGTGATTTCGATGGATGTTCACGAATTGAGGTCCCTACATAATATTTTGACTATTTTAGCATACTGTCTGTCGGTCTTTCTAAACGGATTTTTATGAAACTTAATATTTAAGCTTCTGACGTCTTTTCTAGTTTTAAGACAAGTTTTTTGCGAATTATTGTAACAAAAATATTTTTAAAAAAATTATTTCAAGTAAGTTGTACAGTATGAGTAATAACTTTTACTGATTTTTTTTTTGCTTTAGTTTTCTTTTTCTTTTTTAACCCTTTACCGCATAGTGTGCCATATATGGCACATTTCGATTTTTATTTTTTATTTTACTTTTAAAACTGAATCAGTACGTTACTTCATGAATGTTCATATATGCCACATACACAGCAATGGATCCTGCAGTATCTCAAGTAATGGGCTGCAATAAATTTGAGGATATCAAGTGAAATTTTCCCTTCAACGATAACTCTGAATTTATTGAGAAAGGACAACTAGAAGATACGATCTTTTCTTTCGAAAATTCGAGGGCGACTGCTTTTAATCCCTAATGAAGAACACCTAGCAAATGACGAGCAAATAATACGGTATAATTTTCTTTTGTAACATAATGTAGTATCATAATTTTCGAAGTATGGCACAAACCCTAAATTATTATTTTAATTATTATTTTACCATAAAAATAATAACTAATATTTTAAGTATATTTTTTTAATTAATTTTCTATCAATAAGAACCAATTCCTAATGCTCATGAATTATTTCAGTCAAAAATAAAAATTCATGCAGTAAAGGGTTAATATGTGAAAAGGTATCTAATTCACTCTGATCCGCTGTCTGTTTTTTGGGCATCACTTCGATACGAATATGGGGGGAATAAAGAGGGAATTGGGGACGGTAATAGAGGAGTAAGAGAGGGAGGATAATAGGGGGAGTAATAGTTGAATATAGGTTGCATTTTGAAGAAGTATGATTGCATATAATGCTGGAAAGTATAATTTGTTAAGATCCACTGGTATTTCTGAGACACTAGCGCAACTAACAGCAACAGCATCGTAATAAATTTCACCAAAATTTACTCACAGATAAAAGTATGGTTAGCTATTCTACATGTAAGTAAAAATGCGCGTTCACGTCGGAAGTGAAGTAAATCAGTAGTCGAAAATATAACGTCAAAAAAAAAAATCGTCTAATATCGCCCCATTTATTCTTGCTTGTAGCCCAAAAAGTTGCCAATAGTTTTTTTTTTTTTTTTTGCCTAATGTAGCCTAGCATATCGCCTAAACTAACGACACTGTATGTGAGTGAAAGTCTACTAATAGTGTCTAACAAAGAAGAAATTAAATTAAAGATTAAATTCCGTAGATATCAACTCACCCTATCCTATTTAGCAAACCTAGCCATAAATCCAGATATTCCCACTTTTCAACAAATATGTCACAAAATAAATGACCAAATCTTCATAAAAAACGAAATACCATTCCATATACAAATCCAAGAACACCTTTGTAACATGAATGCAACCTTCCCACAATTTACCCCACAACAATACAATAAAGTACCCCCTTGGCTTCTCCAACAACCGAACATCAACCTAGGGATAGGTTCGAAATACAATAAGAAAGAAACCCATCCCATGATCATCCTTCAATCCTACAATAAAACAATCGCAATATTCAATCATCACATTGCCATCTTCACTGATGGAGCCAAAATACAAGGTAGTACCGGTGCCGCGCTAATTACAGAAAACGATATTAAAAAATTCCACCTACCAGATCAAACAAGTGTTTTTACAGCTGAAGCATTTGCTATTCTGCAGGCGAAATACATAAGACTCCATCCAGACCAAAAGTTCTTAATACAATCAGATTCTCTAAGCACCGTTACCATCATACAGCAAACATACACCAGAAACACCATAATCCAAAAAATCCAGGACAATCTATATGACTCCATATCACAAGGGAAAGAAGTTACAATCCTATGGGTTCCATCGCACCAAAATATCCCAGGAAACGAGGCAGCAAAACACGACGCAATAAACGAACAAATCTACCCCCTTCCACCTCAAATACACGATACAAAAAGTCACTATAAAAACAAAACAAAAGAAACATGGAACAATATTCGCATCCACATACACAGAAGCAAACCCCAAAACAACATGACCAGAAGAGAACAGATTGTATTAACTAGGATAAGAATCGGACACACTCTACTAACACACAAACATCTGTTCGATCGAGAAGCCCCACCAAACTGCCAGGCCTGCAACACCAGACTGACAGTAAGGCACATTATCATAGAATGCCCTCAATACCGTATGAAAAGAAGCTCCAACCAATTACCAGCAGACCCAGATGAAATCCTCTCAATTCAAAACGAAAATAAAATCATCAAGTTCCTAAAAGAAACTTTTAGGAACTATATACATATCAACAAATGTAACAAAATTAATGTAAAACTTGTAAATGTAACTAAACCAATACGTACCAAATGTAAAACAATGTAAACTTATGTTCCGAGGTGCTAATAAACAAGTTGTTGGAGCACCCATAAATAAACCAATCAAAAAAAAAAAAAAAACAAGAAGAAAAAGAATTAAAAAGACCCAATTTATGTTAAGAGGTTTTGAATCATGAAAGGTGTGCTTGTTAGTTAATATGCTCAGCGACTAAAATTGTTTGAAAATAATGTGTCTGTGTTACTACAAATTGTAATTTAAAAATAGTATTTTTTTCATCTTAATCTAATATTCCATATTTATATTCTCATATTTCGGAATGAAATGAGCAACGAGTCAAATCTACTAGAGGCTAATTGAAATAACTGTGAGAGCAGGTGGTGCTAGTTTCTAATAATTTTGTTGTTTCTGCATTGCCAACTGAACAAATGTAATTTAGTGTTGGTTCTTAGTTACGAGTTGATGGCGAAACGGGCGAATAATGTCACTACAATTCATTTATTTGTTTTGAAAACATTTTCTTGTTGTTCGCGAACGTCAAGAAACTACTGTATAACTTACAATGTAATAGGTTAAATTTGAAAATTTTAATTTTAACTGTGTAGAAGTTATATTAACTTTTGAAATTATTTTGAATGAAACTTATTATGAAATTAAAAATTAAATACGCATCTTATGAGAAGATGTTTCTGTAAACTTTGTAGCTATATTTAAAAGTCTCTGCCAGATATTTTTATCAGTCTAGGTAATCGTGACCGATGTTTCTAAAGTTAAAGGTCGCAACCATTCAAGGGATCATGTAATAATGGGAGGTTAACGGCTCAATGTTGGAGGACTGCCTGCTGTTGCAAAAAGACTTAAATATTGTAGTAAACTGGTGTGAAAAAAATAAACTCAAAATGAACATCAACAAATGCAAAGTAATATCTTTTACACGTAACATAAACAAAATAACCAACGATTGCCATATTGACAATATTATGCTGCTTAGAGATAGTAAAGTGAAAGACTTAGGTGTACTATTTAGACACGACTTTAATTTTAGTGACCACATAGACAATATAGTGAATAGTGCCCTAAAAACTTTAGGATGTATACTAAGAAACAGTGGTAGTTTTAAGATATCTACAACTTGGTTACTGTACTGTGCACTAGTTCGACCTAAATTAGAGTATGCGAATACTATCTGGAGCCCAAAGACAATGTCCCATAAAAATCAAATAGAAAAACTACAAAAGAGATTTGTAAAAAACCTGACTCTGAAAATAACCGGAACATATCCTTTTGGAATCTCTTATGCAAACCAGTTAAAAAACCTAGCTCTCCATATTAGCAAGAAATTTCCAACCTTAGAATGGAGATGCGACATCTACACTTTGAATTTCGCGTTTAAATTATTTAATATTAACTAGATGCCCCAGAACTCCATCAAAATTTAAATATTGGAGTCCCTGACATAAGATTGAGAATTAAAAATGATCACTTTTTCAAAATTTCAGAATCTATGTCACCACTGAACAAAATGCTCAGTCTAGTAAACAGGCAAGTCTCTGATAGAGATGTAGATATCTTTTACGACAATTATAGAAAGTTTGGTAATATAAGATATAAATTAGACTAGTTATATTGTATTTTACTGTCTATTTGGTTATATTATGTTTTATTCTTATATTATTAGTATTTCTATATTATTGGTATTATAATTGTATTGTATTTTTTCCCCAGTACTATGTAACTGGACTTCTGCACTACTGTACAAATTTGTATAGTTACTGGTTAAATAAATAAATAAATACTAAATAGTAATAATAACAGGTCAATACATCTAGTATTTACGATTCACGGTAAGTTCATCGAAAATCAATTCATCAAATATCAATTCATCGAAAATCAATTCATCGAAAATGAATTCATCGAAAATCAATTCATCGAGTGATCAATTCATCGAATGATCAATTCATCGAAAAAAAAATATTTTGTAAATATTTGAGAGGAATGCCGAGGGGATCGGAAAGCCAAAAAAGCAGTGGTCAATAAAAGTTGACAGACTACACTTATTAAATAACTATCATACTTGGTCTATTAATAATTTTTAAATTTTCCGTTCAGAAAATACGCCAGGTAAAAGATACCTGTTGGATTATTTTGAAGTCGAACAGGGCTCCTTAGATCAGAAATACCCGGTTAATGGGATCATAAATGTACTTAATACACCCATTCTTAAAGAATTATAAAAATGGTATTTCCCCATCTGTTAAGTCTTAAGGGTTTTGTGTTATGTACATAGTTTTACTATTCATATTTACTATACCACACATGATTTGTTCAATGTACGGTGATTCTAAACAGGTGGCATTGTTACGTTAGTGTGAGTTTGATTTGTCATTAAACTAGATGATGGGTAGCTCGCTTCGCTCGGCTTCTTCTAATCTAACCCTTACTAACCTAACCTAACCTAAGATAGTGTTTTGACATTAAACTAGAAGATGGGTAGCTCGCTTCGCTCGGCTTCTTCTAACAAAACCCTTACTAACCTAACCTAAAATATTGCTTTGTCCTTAAACTAGAAAATGGGTAACTCGCTCCGCTCGGTTTTAGACTTTTACTAACTAAACCTAACCTAATTACCTTGTTTTTAGGCGCAATGTACTTTATTTTCTCCCATATTAGCCCAATTAAAATGCGTATCATTATGTATGAATTTATAAAAATTATTAGCGTGCAATTGCCCATAACCTGTCTTATTAAACCTTAAAAACAAAACATTTATTTCTTTTATTATATAAGTTTTCTTATTATATTTCTTTATTTATATTCAACACTATGTCACTTTATTTACCTTTTTTTAAACCATAAAAAAAAATTACGCAATTCCTCTCGGCATTCCTCTCAAATATTTACAAAATATTTTTTTTCGATGAATTGATCATTCGATGAATTGATTTTCGATGAATTGATTTTCGATGAATTGATTTTCGATGTATTGATTTTCGATGAATTGATTTTCGATGAATTGATTTTCGATGAATTGATTTTCGATGAATTGATTTTCGATGAATTGATTTTCCCACCCGTTATAGTTAAAACCTTTCAATAGTACTATTAATTTCAGAGTTTTATAGATGTGATCTGAAAACTTTTGTACTAGTAATCAGTAACTCGCGATAAGGGTTGCTACAATTTTATAGTAAAAAAAATCTGGCACAAGTGGTGAAATACAGGGGAGAGGTAATAGGGATAATCCCAAACGAAAAGCAAGGTGATCGAGGTGACGAGCAAAAAATTAAGACAAATCAACATGATGACAAAAAAGATATAAATTAATGTATTGTAAATTTTTAGTCACATTGGTATTGGCCTACCATTTGCTTGTAAGTGTCCAAACCCATTTGCCCATTCAAGGGCGTCGAGATAGTCTGCAAGGCCCGGGACATGATTTTTTTTACATCACTATTCAATTTTATTACTTGTGATTCTGTTGCACTATTTGTTTAATTTCTTTGTCGGTCATTGCAATACGCAATAATAATTGAAATAATAATGCTTATAGGTCTGGGCCTACAACCCGATTTGACTAAACACTTGTGTTTTTCAGTATATTGGGCTACTTTGAGGCATTTCTATCAAATAATTTCATGTGGACAATGAGCAAGTCACGTAAACATATGAAGGGTCAGAAGGAGAAACGATGATAGTCCATTTTTAGACAAGTGAAATATTAGTGCCATCTGTTAGCTTGTGATCAAAACTATCTATATCTACAACGATTAAAGGGGAAAACCAATGTGAGTTCAGTATAATACGCATTCAAAGATATGCACTAAGGGGGAAGAAGGATAAAAGTACCAAGCGTCGGGGGAAAAATGCTGAAGTCCTGAATGATGAAGAATAGTGGGACGTAATAAGACATTGCATGACAATGCTTCACCATTTCGTGTCGTTGACTGCGATCAGACCTTATTCAAGACATGGACAGAATTTTTTAAACCTCTTTATAAAGCTAAATGTCCATAACCCACTAGGGCTGTGCGATGCCTCAAAATTCTGCACAATGATCAATCATTAATTTTCTACCGGAACACATTTTTTTGGTTGCTATCTAAAGGGAAATGTCATATGACAACCTCCAGCTAAGAGCAAGAACAAAACGATGCAGGCACTACCACAATGTCACCTTTCCAACTCCTACGACGCTCGTCTTCCTGTAAATAGCGCTAAATACAATGACTTAAAACATTTGACGAGAATCCTCACCAACCTATAAGCTCTTACGTTTTACATCACACTCCCGAGAACGGAAAGCCTTCAAGAGGAAAGACATCTATGTGGATTATGAGATGGATGATGAATGAATAGATACCACTGATTTTTCGATGATATATTTTTATTAATTGTACCTTTTTTTATAATTTTTATATTTTTAAAAAAATATGTGTTTAACCTTAATTTAAAACCTTTAAAAACATCATAAAAAATATTTTATTAATCTTGGATTTTTCAAGTTTATTGAGATTCATTATAACGATTTCTTTGGAATCTTTGTTTTTTCAATGCCCTTATATATAATTTTTGGTGATTCAAAAGTACATTAGCTAATAGTGGTAACATTACCAGTAATAAAATAATTTATGAAGGTTTAAAGTTAGTATCATAGTATTTTATGAGAGCAAATTTTGGACTGTTAACAATTTACGCTTTTAAAAATTAAATGCAACATTTACCAAAATATAACTAGAATTTTTACAAAATAATTTAAACAAAATAAAAATGCAAAAAAAAAACAGAAAAAATAAAATTAACAGGATTCAAACTCTAGTTTGCAAATTACAAGGCACACGACAAAACCAACTACGCTACTAGAGCTATTGTTCTGGTGTGTTACATAGCGAATTAAATATTTAACATATTTTAGTTAAAAACATAAAAAATGCGTTATTTTCCGAAAACATAACCTGATCAAAAATTCCTGTTGTACTATTCCGGTTCACACCAATGTACATTACTTAGAATTTTTTCAGATTTTTAGTTTAAACCATCTGGGCTACAGCGTGTGGGACAGTTTTTTTTTCGCAAAATTTTGGCAAAAAACGCATCAAAATAATTTATTTTGCAAAAATAAAATGTTGATCGTTAATCCACGTACTAAGGGCTTTCATTTGATACCCTACTAAGAATTTTAAAAAAATATTTTTTTTTTTCGTTGAGCACATATTTGTTTATATTTTTAGGGGAATATGTTTTTTAGATGTTATAGTATTTTTCCTATGTGCGGGTCAAAGAGTTGTATAAGTATGCCAAATTTCAACTCTCTAGGTTTAGCCGTTTGGCTACAATTTTTACCGAACAGACAGACAGACAGATAGATAGACAGACAGACAGACAGACGACAAAATGACGGTATAAGGGTTTTTTGGTCATACCTACAAAACCCTAAAAATAACAAATTTATTGTCCAATGGCTAAAAATAAATCCAAATTGTTCTTAAAATTGTTCACACTATTCGAAGGCATAACATATTCAGGTAGATTGTTCCAAATTTAAAAAATACGGTTAATTAAAAAATTAGAACGCACATTTTTTTTTAAAACCTCATATATATTATACACGACCTTTTATATATTATACATTGTATTATAGAAAAAATTGATGTGAAGTGGGAATTTTCACACATTGTAGGGTTTCGCATGTATATAATAAGTGAAGGCGGCATGGTGAGTGTGTAGGACAAATTTTGCTTTGTAGTAACCTCGGCAAAATGAACGATCTTTTTAAAATAATTTATCGTCTGTTAATCTAAGAGCTTTAAAAACAAATTTTATGTTAAAATATTTTTTTGTTAATTTTAATTCGAATACCTAATGCCATTATTTAGGTTTCTGAATATGTGCAGTATTTTTTTTTTTTATATAACAAGGTTCATAGAGATTTTGAAAATTGCGCCTATGGCTTTCATTGGTTATCTTAAATCATACGATCCGCCCCTCTGGTTTCGTATAAATGACACACAGAATGAAAATATAATTCCAAAAATTCCAATTGGTTATTAAATTTACGCTCTTAAAAATTAAATTCAAAATTTGCTAAAATATAACTAGAATTTTAATAAATTAATTTAAACAAAATAAAAATGAAATAAAAAAAAAAAAACAAAAAATAAAACTGACCCCTCAAACAAGGAACGAACCTGTGTAGTGAATAAGAAATCTGTGTAATTAGCGCGCAACGTAGCCACTATGGCTACGTTGAGTGCTACGTTGAGCTATATATGAATATGGAACTTTTATGGATCGTCAACAAAAAAACACAAAAATTGCGTTATTTTCCGAAAACAAAATCTGATCAAAAATTCCTGTTGTACTATTCCGGTTCACACAAATGTTCACTACATAGATGTTTTTCAGATTTTTAGTTTAAACCATCTGGGCTACAGGGTGTGGGGACAAAAAAATTTTTTGCGCCATTTTGGCTTAAATCGCTTTTAAATAATTTATTTTGCAAAACTAATATTTTGATGGTTAATCCACGTACTAAGGGCTTTCAATTGATACCCTACTCAGAATTTAAAAAAAATATATATTTTTTTCAATGAGCACATATTTGTTTATATTTTTAGGGAGATATGTTTTTTAGATGTTTTAGTATTTTTCCTACGTGCGGGTCAAAGAGTTGTATAAGCTTGCCAAATTTCAACTCTCTTAGTTTAGCCGTTTGGCTACAATTTTTGCCGAAAAGACAGACAGACAGACAGACAGACGACAAAATGACGGTATAAGGGTTTTTTGGTCATATCTACAAAACCCTAAAAATAAGGATCAATTGAAGAGTAGAAATAGAAAAGGGAGAAAGTGACAGAAATGTCAAAATCAGTTATATTTTTTTTGCAAATTCAGCAAAATATTCAGTGGTTCACAACTTCATAAAGGTTGTAACTGCCTTTTCTTGAAATAGTTTGAAATGATCCGAAAAAATTGCTCACTGTATACGTATCAGCCGATCAGATTTGGAGGTTTTAAGGCTGACAATTTTGGAATCTGGCACTTTCGCAATTTTCTATTTACATTCTTCAATTTCTATCGTCGCGCAGTTGTTTATCTATTATCGGGCACGATATTATCGTTTTCCCGGGGCCTGGGCCTGATCTCGGTACCCCTGTTCGCATGAACGGTTTTATTGGCCGACCAAAGTGCGCGGTTCTTTAAATTTATCAGCATTCAATTTCAATAAGTATGTGTTTTTATGTTATAACATTACTAGAGCTATTTTAAACGGAATGGATTTTAAAAATGTAGGAACATTATATTTGCACTTGCGACTTTTAAGTTACGTTAATTGTTTATTTATGACATTAAATTATTAACTGTAAATATCAACAAATTATGTATATTATTAATTACCAGTCTTCATGTGATCACACGTCTGTAACAGAAAATTGTTCGTTAAAGGTAAATAACGATCACACACGTCTTTTTTCTGACTAATTCAAAACATCCAGGGCCGGACCCCACATAATTATTTTTGCTGTTCTCAAATTCTGTGTTATGCCATTATCGATATACCCGTATACATATGCTAGACCTAGAGGGTTGGAATTTTGCATGCATATACAGATCTTTGACCAGCCGGTAGAGAAATAGGGTAAAATACATCGCGCGAAAAATATTATTGAATATATATTTATCGAAAAATCATGTATATTGAGAGAGCATTCAAATTAAATCTCTTATATACCTGTATACCTTGATATCTTGATAACGAACAATATGTTGTAAAAAAAAATAATAAAAAAAGATTTCGACCACTCTATTTTTCAGTGAGGTTGCGTTATTTTTGGTGTGGGGAATTTTCCATGTGAGCATAATTCCGTGTGAGTAATTTTCGTGTGAGCACTTATAGCTGTGCGCACTTTTCTGTGGGCAATTTTCGTGTGAGCATTCTTCTTGTATGGTTATGTCACCGAATCTTATTCTGCATTGGTATGAACCAGGATAGTACGGTCGAAATTTTTGATAAAATTCTCTTTTGAAAGTTCCGAATTTTTTATATTCTTCCAATATTATTTTTGTTTCTTTTAATGTGAGGCATGAAATAAAGGTCTTAAATTCCCGAACAAAAATGATGTTGTAAACATATTTTTAATTTGATGCAATTTTAATAAAAATGTTAACAAAAAATTTGTACTCCACCATATAGCTTTAAAAATAAGAAAAACATGAGTAATGCAAATTAATGTGAACTGAAATAGCACGCTCGGAATTTATTGAGATTATTTTTTTGCATTCCAAAATAATTATTAATAAAATAATATTACGAATACGGCCTTGCAAATACGACGATAGCCTTGGGGAAGGACATCGAACTTCGATCATTCTTAAAGGTGTCCTGAAAATGCGGAAAGTGTATGGAAGAAACTAGGGTTCTTATATAAATCCCATTTTCTGCGGCCAGGAGACCGTCTTGTTCAATCAATCTTAGTCAGTCAAGGTCGCTAGTAAGTCAATTCCATGCAGTCAACTTCAGAAAACACTTTTAAAATTCCTGCGTCATGGGCACTTCATGTCATATGAAAAGTATTAATTCTAATGAATACATATTCTAAATATCGTCCCAACAGAGCGATTGCGAATCGCCCTGAATAAATCTTTATGATTATATTTTGACGCGTACATAAAACAAAAATGAAAAATAACTTTTGAACTAAAGTGTGAACATACATACATAAATGCAAAACCATCGTTACCCTTGCGATTCAAGCGAGGCGCGTCGACAAGCACAAGCACATGTGTACCTCAAAACTCTCAGAGGAGATGCCTATATTTCACATGTTATTTATGCAAATGAAAAGGGGTTGAAATGACCCAAAATATGACCGTAAGAAAAATATTACTTCGTCAAAAATAAACAGCTTTTTAACTACGTTTCAAATGTGTTTATATTCTCACTTAATAAATTGTTTATTCACTTTTTATAACATGATGAAAAATAATGTCAGCAGGGAATTTTTCTTTGAAATGATGTTGTTTAATGCGTGCTTTGACACTAAAGTAAACTTTTTTTATATTGTTGATTACAGAAAAATAATTTATGTATTTTACTTACTTAACTTAAACTTTAAGCACAGTGGCGGTGATAGTGGGGGGTACAGGGGAGCCCGGGCCTCCCTAAAAATTGCTCTGGCCCCCAGTTTCTCCCCCCCCCCCCAGAATTGCTTGGAGCAAAATGTATTTTAGAAGTGTGGACCTTTTTTTTACGTCATCACTGTGTAAACGATGATTTCAAATCATTCCTGCACCCCCCAAAATTTTCTAAATATTTCCTGCCCCCTCCAGATTTTAAGATCCAGCGCCGCCACTGTTTAAACATACCTTGCAGTGTAATTATTATTTTCTGTCGAAATTATTTATATTAGTGCTTCTCGGCTCGAAACTTACCGAAGACTGGAAACATATCCATTCTTATACGCCGACCAGTGCAAATAATATTTTAAAAATAATTTTTATTTTATTTATTTACTGTACACATAACATAACTTGAACTCGCACGCCTTTCTGGCGTAAAAAACCATTCCTTGTCGAAAAAACAATTTTTTTTTAAGTTTTCGCGGACCGGTATGGATATAATGCGGAATGACAACGGTCCGCGCTCCCACGGTTCAAATACAATGCTCTTTATTTATTTACACTGAATCCTGTTCTTCGTGTACTTTGTTATATATTCTCCTTTTACAACTCTCTTCGATATAGCTTTTTCTTGTTGCCAAGTGTTTCACGAGAATGTGCCTGTTCTTGCTTTCTTGCTGTTTGCTACAAAATCTTTTTACAATTTTGTTTTCGGTCATTCTTTGTACATCTGCAACCTTAGTTATGCTTCTTCTGTTATAACCTTCACTGATTTAGTATCTAGTTTTACTCTAAATTCTTTATACTTTCTCTTATACTTCGGTGTAATTTCGTTGTACCTTTAACATGTTTTTAAAATATCATTTTTAAACTACTTTTTTAGATCAGTGCATTTTTGGGTAAGCCATGATTCAAAGCCTAATATTAATTCGGTACTGTTAGATTTTTGTAGATCTTTTTCAATATATAGAGCTTCAATATCATCCCCAAATCATATTTCCTCCTATATCTTGGTCAGGAGAGTTCCATGGAATAATATTTTAGCTAATTTTAATTTTGCATTTATTCGTATTTACTTTAATATACCATTAAACATGGCAATTGTTGCATCAGCTAGCAAGGGTATATCATGCACAAATATGTTAAATAGTATGGGGCCTGAAACTGATCCCTGTTGGACTCTTGTTCGAATGTTTTTAATTTCCGATAAACTGTTACTGATTTTTACTTGGAAGCTTTTATTTTTCAAAAAAGATGTTAATAATTTCAAGAGATATGTTGGAGTATATATTTTTAATAGTTTATAAATAAGACCGTGAATCCACACTCTGTCGAATGCTTCCTCAATGTCTAAGAATTCTGCAGGTACGAACTGTTTTCAAAACCTTTTTCAAATGTTTCGGAAATACTAAGTGTACAGTGGCGTGCTTCTTTTTAAAACCAAATTTAAACGTTGGTATGTTTTCATTTTCATTTAGGAATTTTATCAGTCGGGAATATATATTTTTTTCAAAGTTTTTTGAAAGACAGGGATGTAGGCTTATTGGACGGAAACTTGATACGTTATTCTTATCTATTTTGGGTTTCTGAAATTTGACCATTTTAAATGCAAGTCTGAGGGCATAGTTTTGCCCCAGTTGAATTTAAACTGCCAAATTTCTTGAATTATTAATTTAGCAATAATTATAATTGGAGCTAGTAAACCAGTTGAATCAACAGCTTTGCAGTAATTGACAAAATTATTCTTTTTGTAGTTTAACTATAGGGCTTTTGGGTTAGTATAGAATACAAGAAGATGTCCTTTCGCTGATTTCAATATATGTCTAGTGCTTTGTTCATTTGAGCAGACAGTGACGTCGATTAACTTTTTGCACTTGTGTAAGAGGAATGGATGCGTGTATGTGAAAACGATACATTGTACTTAATAATATGTATGTTTCATGCATGTTTCATATTTATTGATTTAGTGCATTTGTACAAACCATAGTTACGTCGATAATGAGTACCTTATGACTCATTAAAATAACCTTTATTTATATTCATAATTGGGGTCATTGCTGAGTCCGCACAATACTAAGATGCTCAACGCAATGACTTTTAAATTTTCTTAACTGGATACCTTTTTGTTTTAGTGTATCAGTTTGATTGATTGTAATTTTTTAATTGAATTCGCATCAGTAAGGACGTCATCTACATAAAAAACAGATTTGATAGCTTGTGACTTGAGAGGGTATTGCGGTATTGCTTTTTATTAATGTCAACTAATTCAAATAAAGGCGTATTGCTAGAAATGGCTTAGATGACATTCCAAACGTAACTGTTTGTAATTCGAGTATTTCAAAGGGTTTATTCGGATTGTCTCTCCAAATGGTTTTTTGATACTTTGTTCGATCAGGATGTATCCATACCTGCCTATGCATTTCAGAGACTGCTTTTATTACACGTTCGTGTGTGTGAAATCGAGTGATAACTGAAAAATGGTCATATTGAATTGTCGGTTCGACGTATTGTAATTCATTGATTCTTAGACCAGTTTCTAAAATAATAAACACTATTTAAATATAAATTAAAGGCGTCTGAAATCACTGGAAAAATGGCATTTATGACTTTTTCCAGTGCCACATTAAGACTCATAGGGGCCTGTAGGTATTAAATTTTTTGAGTAGCCCCTTTACAGAAAAAAAAGAACGTTACGTAAATTTCGTAAGAATGTAAGATAAATATATTTTAATTATAATATATAAATATAACTATAGTCCATAATATCGTTAAACTTAAATAAAATTATATCACTGATTTTAATTTGTCACTTGAATTATTTCATCAATAGATTTTAAATGTTCCTTTTTTGTAATTTTTTAGCTACAAAATTAATCAGAATATCTTGGAAGTCCAATTTTTGCAGAACATCGTATTCACTGGCCATAATAGCAAGTGAGTTTAATCGTTTCTGTATCATGGATGATCGATGACAATATTTCAAAAATTTTAACTTCGAAAAGCTATGATCGCCAGTAGTATTGGTAATCATAAGGCACCTAGACATTTTTAGCGCTATCATAACATTTGGGAAAGTTGTTTGCACCATATTTTCAAAAATCAGTTTGTATGATTTCAATGCTACTAATTGGTAACACAAAATACTTAAAATGTACCATTTCAACTGCAAATGCCAACTCGATATCCGCTGGATAATTGTCTCTAAATCGGTGGACAGCTTCTTTAATATCAACATATTTCATTGTTGGAAACTCAACCCGATATCCAAATAGAGAATAAATTTTTCTACAGCAAGCTTCTTTTGCTTGTAAGCTTCAATGCGGCGGGAAAGCTCAGCACATAAATTATCTATTATTGGCAAGTATGTTTCAAATTTGAACTTTTCTCTTCTTCGATAAATAACATATTCTGCCCCACCGTCGTTGTGATGGCGTTTTCTGACGTGCACACGTTTGCTTTCAGCTGTATACTACATATCGGTTTTGAAATTTGCCTTTTTTTCATATATATTGAACACTTCTCTTTATGATTTTAAATATATAAGCAATGACTTTAAAAGTTTAATGACTGTTTGAAGTTCAGTTGTTTCCTGTTGTAGAGATTTGCTGACTTTATCGATTTTGTTTAGAATAACAGCCCAAAAGTCTATTATTATAACATTTCCTTTTATTTAAAAGACTTTTAGCATCGTATATTGTTTCTGTTTTCTGATTTGCGTCGTTAACAATGACCTGCAAAGCATTTCGAAAGCTGCTGTAGCCATGTGATAACGCCTTGGTAGAGTCAGCTTTTGAACACTACCTTGTGCCAGTCGCTCTCTTTAAAACTATACTAGATGCCCCTTCAGAATCTTTATTTTCAAGAAATTCAAGCATAATTGCCCAACGGTTAGTTGATGCCGAAAAAAAGTTGTATAGTGCTTGTGCCAACCTAAAAAATGAAATATTCTTTTTTTAAACAAAAATATTTCTTTGTGTATCAATTGTAAAACTTTTTATAAATAAAATTAATATTTTTAAGAAAGAGTTTAATAGCTAAAGAGTCCGGGCCCGTAGGCCCGTGCCTACTGTGCCTACCTAATTGGTAATCCAGCACTGACTTTCTCTATAAAATCTACTTTATACTTAGTAATTTTTTCCCTGTGCAGACTTAACATACTCAAACCGGATAAACGATCATCCGTCATAGTTGACGTAATGATATTTGCCCCCCTGCCCACCTTGACCCCTTACTACGAGCGCCTATTTACATGCACGAGTACAATATGTATATATAGTCAATAGGATATATAGTATACATATAGTATGTATAAATAGCCACAGCCTTTTTAATAACGGAAAGCATATAACTTAAAATATATAATATTTAAAATGTACTAACAAAAATTCCCAAATTATAATTTTAATTTAAGTTAAATTTAATCGTTCTTTCTTTTTAAACAAAGGAACGATATAATTGATATTTCAGATTGTTTTATCGTTCAATTCTAATGAAAAATGAAATATTTTACGTGTTATGAAGAAATAAAAATTAATAAACAATATTACGTGTCTAGAATAATTAAATATATGATCCAAGTTTTATGAACAATAACATAAGTATCATTTGGCATGTGGAACGTGAAACTGTAGATTTACTCAAGTTTAAGGTTAAAAATTAACAAAATAATTTATAGCTAAGCTCTGTAATTATACTCTAACTTTCTAATTACAGCCTTAGTGTTACTAGTGGCAGGACTACAGCACGCAATGGAAATCTCAACTGAAAGTAACTATTCTGTAAAACAGTTATAATTGTGGGGGTTGTTACAGGATAATCGAAAGTGAACCATGTTTTTTTTTTTTTTTTTAATACCAGTATATTTATTTGCATAATGTATAACTAAATTGAAACCTGACAGTTTAGGTATTAGCTTCTGTATTGGTCATTTTTCTATAACTATAATAATAAATGAGATATATCAACACAGAGGGTATATCACGATAGAGGAAACACATTTTTTCCTGAAAGCACAGCGTGTGAGCAAGTTGGGAAAATATTTTGATGACCAAAGTTTACCGAAAGATTCGAATGGTAGTATTGAAATTTTCCCGAACAAACCTGAGTTACAGGATATCAAGGACAAGTTTAATTTTTTAAATGTGTAAGTATGTTGTGTTGGCAGGGCTGGATTTAGATAACATGAGACCCTAAGCCAAGGGTGTCCCTGGCCTAGACTAATTTCATCCCCGGGCCATTTTTCTAACAAATTAAATTCCAGGGGGGCGCACGATATATATTTATATTATTACTCATTATGTGTTTCATTTTCCAAAATTTTTTTGAATATTTATTTGTAGGAAGTAATGAAATAACAATTAAATTATAACTATTACGCAGAAGTTGCACCTAGAAAAAAGTGCTATTTGAATGCTCTGCTTACAAGTATATTATTTGAAATCAAGGGAAATCACTGATCTACAGACTGTCACAAGGCCTTGGGTAACTTCAACAGATACAGCCTGACTATTTTTCGCCCTTTGCCGAATCTTGAAGCCGCGACCCGTACAAATTCTGCCACGAGGTGATTTTATTCAAATAAATTTTTATACTATAAAAGACATATATGTGGAGTTGGTCGTGTCCGTAAGTGAATATATGTGTAGAAGGTTTCGAAATATTTTATATCTTCTTCTGAGCTACACAAATAATACAATATAAGAAGTAAGAATATAAAATATAAATAAATATAAAATTAAAAATAAAAATATAGAAAAAACATATAAAAATAAATAATATGGAATTATAAATAATAAAGAATGAATAAATAATAATGAATAATATAAATAATGAAAATTATAAAATATAAGTAGTATAAAAAATAATAAGAAATATAAAAATATAAAAACGTGTAAATATAAATGAAATATGAAATACAGGAGTTTATAACATAATTAAACATACCTGATCTAAAATGTCATTTGAGGTCTCATTGTGAGATAATAAAATATAGAAATTAAACGTTAATCGAAAGTCATAATGTCAAATAATAAAAAATAAATAAAATTAGTCGGAAATAACCAAAATTATTTAGTAGAAAATGAAATGTTACTAGACTGTTTTATACACATATTATTTATGTTTTTATCAGTTATTCTGGGAATTACAAGTAAATTTTTGAGTATATTTTAATAAACAAACAGTATAAATTATTTAACAATTACAGTAGAGTTCTTTTATTTCTAGCCTTGCTCGTGTCAAAATCATCCAAAAGTTCGTTAAAATCAATATTTCTATATTTTTAAATTAATATCTATCACTTTCAAATCTCAGGATGCTCAGTGCGGATAACTTGTCTTGAGACATTGTGCTCCTTAATTCATTTTTAATTCGTTTAAGTTTTGAAGATGAGTGATCATTAAACTAAGAAATAGTCGTAGTATTCCTTCCCGTAAAGAAAATCCATCTATATTTTACCTTTATGTATTATTTGGTAGAGGTCTGCATGAGACAGAGGGAGTTCTTCTGTGGATGTATAGCTTTGTTTAACATACACGTGATAGCGTAACAGTTCATACGTAGATTAGTCTGGCATCTAGAAAAACACAAATACCTCAACAAGAACCAAGCAGGCTTTAGACAGGATCATTCCACCATGGACCAAATACTTGTACTAGTTAACGAAATACAAGAAACTCTCCGAAGCAAACAACAGTTGGCTGCCATATTTTTTGACATAAAGAGTGCCTGTCCAACAGCCTGGCGACGACTTATTCTAAACGAACTTAAAAGCTATGGTTTAAATTGTAATATCGCCCACTTTATTAAGAACTTCCTTGCGAATAAAAAATTTATTAAATTAAATTAAAAAATTAAAAGTCAGAGCTAACGGCACCTTTTCCGATGAGAAAATCCAAGAAAACGGAGTTCCCCAGGGCTCAGTTCTAAGCGTCACTTTATTCCTTCTCTGCATGAACAGAATTAATGAGAACATAAAAAAACCAGTTCAGTTTTTATTGTATGCCGATGATCTGGTCATTTTCTGTAAAGGGGTCAACTCAGGAAACCTCAGACGTCTCCTACAGGGCGCTATCACGGAATTAGAAAAATGGGCAGAAAAGACGGGGTTCCAATTTTCCCTAGAAAAAACTAAAGCTTTCAACTTCACCAAACAACGCAAACAACAAAACCCTGGCTTACACTTTATAACACTCCTATAGAATACACCAACGATATAAAATTTCTAGGGATTACAATAGACAGGAAACTGTCATGGAAACCCCACATAAACAAAATCAAAGCTGAATGCAACATCAGGCTAAACATAATAAAAACTTTGGGAAACCAAACATGGGGAGCAGACAAGAATACGTTGCTAAAAATATACAAAACTCTAATATTAGCGAAAATTGATTACGGCTGCATTGCATACGCCACTGGCAGCAAAACAACGCTAAAACTCCTAGACGCAGTCCACCACACAGCTATTAGAATAGCAACAGGCGCATTTAGATCCAGTCCTTCGATCAGCATATTGAACGAAGCTGGCGAACCAACGCTACAGGAGAGACGTGAAAAACTGACCACGATGTATGTAACGAACCTAGCAGCTAAACCAGATCATGGAACACATAGTCATATATTTCTAAAATCAAATAACGAAAACATACTGAATACAGGCAAAAAAGCTGATTTAATACAATACATCAACACCATCCTACAATCCAACAATATTCTTATTCCCACAATCCAGTCCATTACCTTCCATCATACTCCACTCTGGCTCTTTGGGAAAGTAACCATAAACACAGGTCTAACTAAATACAAAAAAATAGAACCGACCGTTTTACAAACAAAATTTGCTGAACTACAGCTGCATCTGCTTGAGTACCAGTTTTACTTCACGGGTGCATCAAAAACAGAGAACAGTTGCACTATAGCTACTGTTTACAAGGCTGAAAGTAAAACATACCAATTACCGACAACCAGTAGTGTGTTCGAAGCAGAAGCGGTAGCAATCCTGAAGGCGATCGAAATGGCATCTCATACCATCCACAGACACATAGCCGTATGCACCGATTCTTTGAGCGTACTACAGGCCCTCAACAACAACTACTCAAAGGAAACTGTTATTCAGCAAATACAAGACCAACTATACCAAATGACAAAAGAACAAAACAAAATAGTGCACCTCATCTGGGTTCCCGCCCAGAGAGGTGACTTCGAGAGTCCACCAATCACGAAGAAACCCTCCATCCCCCCCCCCCAGCAAAACTTACGTAAAACAGGATATTAAGAAGAAACTCAGTATAACCAGACTGACCAAATGGCGTGACACCACTAACAACCAACTACGAACCGTCAAAGACGACATACAGAACTGGAACTCAGGCACCAACAGACGAGAACAAATAATAATGACAAGACTTAGAATCGGACACACCAGACACACACACGAACACGGCAAGACTAGATACCAAAATATGTGACACATGTAACGAACAACTTACCGTTAACCATATACTAATAGACTGTCAACTCTACACTAACCTACGTATAAACTACAACTTACCACAAGACCTTAAAGACATCTTAAGACTAGACTCAACAAATACTAACAACGTACTTAATTTCTTACAGGCAGCCAACATACATAACCTAATATAAGATTTATATACAAACCAAACAAAATGTAACAATAATGTAACCTTATTAGACACTAATAGCCAAGTAGCTGATGTGTCTTTAAATAAATAAATAAAAAAAAAAAAATAGTTCATACGTTAGATCAAGAGTAAGACAAGCCTAAGACATTCTGTAACACCTGAAATTTTGCGTCTGACTTATCACTCTCTTTTTCATTCCCATATATCATATGCTCTTTTAGCCTCTTCTAAGAGCCGTCTCTTTACAGCGGCGTGCTCTTAGAATCATTAATGGAGTTAACTATCGACCTGACTGTAGACTCTTCTTTACTGAATTTAATATAGTGACTTTACCTTCAATTTATAATTATCAGTGCTTTGCTACGAGTACACAATAATCGTGATAATCAGAAGAATCATGAGGATATCCACTATTACGACACTAGGCATAAAATAATATTTACTGCCCATATACTAGACTCCAAAAAACCAGACAACGTATTAATTATTACGCATTAAAATTTTATTAAATAAGATGCCAGATTTCTTCAAAGCTTTGCCTTCAGCAAACGTCAAACGTATTTTAATTTTTTTTTTGGTAAGTCATAGTTTTTATCCATATGAAAAATTTCTGAATTTTAATTTTGACAATATGACTTTATCTGACTAATAGTATATCACTGTCATTTATTGACATACCATTATATATTTGTTAATGCAATGTGGTCCATAAGTATAATAATAACTTCCTCTCGATAAATTTCCATTAATAGTTTAACATGTTATTGAATTTCTCCCTTAGAGCAAAAAATATGAGCAAGAAAGGAAAACGTTTCTGAGATATCTCTATATACTGTAGATCTTCTTGTTAAATTAGTTTCAAGTCTGTCTAAAATAGGAATACAGGATTTCATCCTGAATTTATCTTTTGGAAAGAGTCCATCTAACAAACCAGGTGCATCCCATCATTATCGTGCAGTTTTCTAGTTATTTTTCTTCTTAATACAGTTCTGTAATCAATATTTGAAAGGTGGCTGTTGCTTGTTCTTCAATTTCATTAAAGCCGTCTCTTATTTTGTTTAAAAATCCTTTAAGCCTGCACAAGTACTCAATAATAGTTCTGATTTTTGAATCGTTTTGATTACTCTTTAAAAGTAATGTTAATATACGGGACCAAAAATGTACCCTGATCACCCTGTCCATTGATATCAGAGTATTAATGACTAAGGCCATCAGTGATAGCATTGTAGCTTTCCAAAATAGCTTATGTGGCTTTTGCATGTGTATCCCACCTAGTTTGTGACAAATATTAATTGAGACGATTTTGATCGAGGATGCAGAAATGATTTTAAAACTGCCATTTTTTTAATCTCAATATCTCTTAAATAAAAAATAAAAATAATAGGTTCCCAACGTAGGCGTATAAGGGGCAGAGAAGATCTCCGTTTCTAGACCGCCTGTCAAAGATAGGAAAGCCATGTGGTCAATGTGACGTTTGGACAGGTCCTTTTATTCCTGTATGAACAGCTACTCATTTATAAATATTAAATATTTGAGGCTGAGTCGACCCCAGAGCTGTCTATACATTATCGGAAGATAAAAATCCGCAGGAGGTATCGAACCAGCGTCCCTGTGCTTTGTAGGCAACCGTCTTACCATGGAACCACGACAACTCTTTTTTACCCATACACATGTACAAAAACGTTTTTTGTTCTAATTAACCTGCAGGGCAAAACTAGATTCAGGGTGAATTATTAAACCCTTCGTATGGTGTTTGTTGAGTTATAGCATTTTTTTTGGCACATATGCATTTATTTGAATCTTGGAGCCACCTGGACTTAGAAGACCCTAGCCTACTTAGCCTATTGGCAAATCCGACCCTGCATGTTGGGTATATTTGTATAGAGCTTCTGAAAAGAAACAACTTCAATTTAAATTTATTTTTTAATATATCTTACGTTTATTGAAAATTGTTTCCTATATTGTGATGATATGTGATGAAGAGTGTTTAAATCATAATGAAAGGCACCTTGAACACTTGTAAATAAAAATACTTTACTTTCAAGTCATTACAAAGAATACAATAATTCGTAAACCGTAAAAATATTAAAACAATGTTTAGGTAAAAATAATTTTTTTCCAAAATTTCCATTTTAAAAATAAAAGTTGTCCTTGATATCCTGTATTAAAGGTTTGTTACGAGAAATTTCAGATGGAAAGATTTAAGACATGAAGACTGTGCAAACATTTACAAGTAAAAGGCGTATGTTTGCGAACATAGCAAACAATCTTAATTATTAATGTATTTATGCTCTGATTTTAATAATTGTGTGACTCCTAATTTCGGATAGGCCAATTAGTTTGTTATTTATACCATCTTCGATAATCTTTTCCAGTCGTTCGATATGATATTAGATTGGTTAAAAAGTTTTAGTCTTTCTGTCGCAAGATTTCCGTTTAAATTCATAACATATAAAACACATGAAAATATTTATTCTTGCCTTCTATGATCTTTTGTTATATCTCGGGTAATTTTCGAATTCATGCACTAAAAAAATATCGATTTGGAGGTAGCGAAATTGGCGATCCATTCTCACCTCTTAGTCATATCTCTATCTTGAATTCGTTGTCCAGCTAAAGAGTTTCGCGTTGAGCTGTATAAATAATAAACCGGAGGCGCCACCTCGGGTGTACCCGACTTTCAGGTTTTCTACATGCTAATTCAAATCATTTTTCCAGAATTTCATTGTTAAGACACTAATTAAAATTACATTTTTTATTCAATTTACTGCAGAGTTAAATCGCATTCTACTGCAGCGAAATCA
The DNA here is from genome assembly GCA_963971575.1 of Liopterus haemorrhoidalis. NCBI lineage: Eukaryota > Metazoa > Arthropoda > Insecta > Coleoptera > Dytiscidae > Liopterus > Liopterus haemorrhoidalis. The sequence goes on along the minus strand of OZ020611.1, from coordinate 46,640,016 downwards.
TGTTAACATTTGAGCAAAATACAATTACATAACTATAGTTGGTTACATACGTATACCACTGTACTTTACCAGCGCAGTTACGTCGCCGCGAGAAATCTGATAACTATACAGGCTCTATACCAGGGGTGTCAAAACTACGGCCCACAAGAAGATATCATCCGGCTCATGGACAGTTGTAAAAAGTTTTCTTACATAATAACAGCAATTTAAAATAATCAGAAAATCGCAAAATAAAACATTATAACTAAATAATATCCGGTTCTTAAAATTATTATTTTTATTAATAATATTATTATCATTATGAAGCTTGTTTTAAAATCAAGCGCCAAGAGTCCAGCTGAATTAAAGTTGTCCGGCTCGCCATTTATTTAATGTGGCCCGCTTCCGAAAAATTTGGAGATCCCTGATTTATACAGTTCGGTTTGCGCTGCAGATATTTTAATCAGTTTTTCCAGTTAAAAACCACAATTTGCTAAGTAATAAGAGCAAAATTTGTAGTCTAGCGTTGAAGTGCAAAATGACAGCCCGGCTTCTTTGCGCAGTAAAAAATATCTTAATTTATCGCCCTAGATATTTAGTCGACAACTATAACGCCGAGTTTAGACGGTTAGAAGAGCTCAAAAAATAGCATACTTTCCATGTCCCACCAGTAGAACAGAACACATTTTTTTGGCATGGATGCTCGATTATGCTGATATCTCGCAGGGTTTCCACAAAAATGTATGATTATTATTATTATATTATTTATTTTACATCGGCCTTTATTTCTGCAACGAGGCTAATCGCCGATGCCAGGGGGCGAGCTCCTACACCTGGATGAAGGGTGAATGATTGTGAAAATGAGACTAATGTAAACATATTATTCTCGCCCGAATAATATCACCAACGAAGCAGGCTCGAACCACAGACCGGACAATCGTACTGGGTTTCCACCAGTACAAACCGCACGACTAAGTGCGCTCGACCACCACGTTGGCCACACACAAAAATGTAGATTTAGGACAGTTAAACATAATTTTTCTAAAAAAATCCTTCTTGAATTGCCCGATAAACAATGAAATGTATGTATTAAGTCGGATTCCAATACTATTTCGAAGCAATTTTTAAAGTTTCGTATTTTTCCATATAATGCAGTTGCCGCATAATTATTACTCGATTAACAGCCAACTGGTACACGAAAAGGAGATCGAGGAGACATATTTTAGGATAATTAAAAATTGCAAGTATTTATTCTACATTTATATTATTTTATTTTTATTTATATATTAATATTTTCTAGCTGGAGTACCCGTAATGTATATTTAGCTGTGACATAAATGATAAGTATTATATTTATGTCATTTTATGTATATGACTCCAAATATATATCATATTAATAACTGCAATAAATATGTGAAGAAAAAAAACCAGTGGCGAAGGGAAACCTCCGCTAGACTTGCCTTCCCATAAAAAAAAATTTAAAAAAATTTTAATTTAATTTTTTTTTTTAAATTTTAAATTTTAATTTTTTTTTTTTTTAAATATTTAGATAAATCTTCAAAAATACATCAAATTATGTTCTATACAAATTTTTGTCCAAGGCTTGGTTTTCTAGTTACGAATTAATTATCATGACCATGGAAACGTTACATATATGTAAGTATGAAAAAATTGAGACTTGGAAAAATTTTAAATAATTTCACACACAGACACACACACATACGGACGGCACTTTGAAAATAGGTTTTTTGGATTCCCTGTACCATGAAACGTGGTCATCATTCAAAATATCGACATCGAAAATTTTCGCGATTACAATACTTGCCCCTTATATATTGAGGTCGGGCAAGTAAAAAGAAATGTTTCTTTATATACATTTTTGATGTAAAGTAAATAATAAGTAAGACATTTCAAGAGCTTAGTTTTAGGGAGTACCTCTGTAACTCCTCATATATTCATTCGATTGAAAAATATATAAAACCAAAAAGATTTGTTTCTTTATTATAAACAATATTTGTATTACACATTTTTGCTGTTAAATCAATAAGAAAGGAGATATTTCAAATGTTTATCTTTAAGTTGCCCCCTATTTTTGTCATATATGATTTTGCTGTTTATAATAAGGAAGATATATCTAGGTTTCAGTTTTAGGGTGTCCTCCCGTACCTTCCCAAATATTCATGTAATTAACAAAATGTATTAAACAAAGAAGATTTGATTTTTTACTATACATTTTTAGGGTTTTGTAGGTATGACGAAAAAACCCTTATACCGTCATTTTGTCATCTGTCTGTCTGTCTGTCTGTTCGGTAAAAATTGTAGCCAAACGGCTAAACCTAGAGAGTTGAAATTTGGCATGCTTATATAACTCTTTGACCCGCATATAGGAAAAATACTAAAACATCTAAAAAACATATCCCCCTAAAAATATAAACAAAAATGTGCTCATCGAAAACAAAAATATTTTTTTTAAATTCTGAGTAGGGTATCAAATGAAATCCCTTAGTATGTGGATTAACGATCAAATTTTTATTTTTGCAAAATAAATTATTTTGATACGATTTTTGCCAACTTGTGCAAAAAATTTTTTTGTCCCACACCCTGTAGCCCAGATGGTTTATTTTAAAAATCTAAAAAAATTCTAAGTAATGTATATTGGTATGAACCGAAATAGTACAACAGAAATTTTTGATCAGATTATGTTTTCGGAAAATAACGCATTTTTTGTAGCTTTTGGTTCACAAAGAACAAAAGTTATACCAATGTAAGACACCCACGTGCAAGGCATACGATAGCGTAGTGGTTAGAGCACTGGTGTCGTAAGCTAAAATTCGCTGGAAACGAAGGGTTTCGAGTACGGAGTGAATTTTATTTTTTGTTTTTTTTTTTGCATTTTTATTATGTTGAAATTATTTTGTCAAAATTCTAGTTATATTTTGACAAATGATGCATTTAATTTTTAAGAGCGTAAATTTAGAACCAGTCTTATTATATGATTAACAGACGATAAATTATTTTAAAAATATCGTTCATTTTGCCGTGATTACTACAAAGTAAAATTTGTCCTACACACTCAGCATGCCGCCTTCACTTATTATATACCTGCGAAACCCTGAAATGTGTGAATATTCACACTTCACATCAATTTTTTGTTGTAAATATTTAAGTAAGTCAATAATAATGGAGATATTTTAAGTATTTTAATAAACCCGGAAACACCGCCCAAAACAAAATTTTTGAAATACCTTATAGCTTATGTGCAGATCCGGGCTTTACTGTATCATCGTACTAAATTTCGTAAAAATATGTCAAGCCGTTTTTGTATGAATCTCGGACAGAAAGACAGAAATATAGATCAAAGACAAATATAGATATTTTGCGGATTTTATATTATAATCATCTGATACGTGTAGAAACCAAATATGAGCAAAAAATAATAAAAACTGATTTTTTTTTTCAGGCAAGATTAAATAATATGGTGCCTTGTTGGTATCTCATTGTTTAGTTATATGAAAGGCTCAAATACCTCACAGATCAATGACCATGTCAATAGGATTGCATTACCAAAAATTAAGTATAATACATGTCAAGCCATAGACTCTGCTTCTATTCATATCGGTTTTTGATTTATGCGCAAATTAATAACCAAGTCTAATTATAGCTCAAGTTTCATTACTTTAAAAGTTTCTTAATAACCAATAATTTCCAGATTTTTATTTCCTCTAACTTTGCACTCAGGTTTTCCACATACTAATCCAAGTCATTTTCTCACAATTTCATTGTTAAAACACTAATTAAAATTGAAGTTTCTATTCAATTTACTACAAGAGTTAAATTCTATTTCACTGCAACGAAATCATATTAACATTGCAACGAAATACATTTACATGACAATTAAAGTTGACTACACACGTATACCACTGTACTTTTTCTACGTAGTTTCGTTGCCTCAGGTAAACCTGACAACCATGCAGGCTCTATAAAAACAGACATTTTTGGGTGGACTGTTTTTTTTTTTTTTTATTCGGCGTTGCATATTTTTTAAAACTTTCAGTAGATTTATTATTTTAGTACAGGGGTGGGAAACTATTTTACCCTGGAAGGCCATTTCTCATTTCTGAGACATATAATGAGTCTTCAATACACGATTCGGTTTCAGAAATGGCTTTGGGACCCATGAAGTTTATATGGTATTCAAGTGTTAATCCAACAATATCGAGTAGTCAACTGTTACCGACAGCTGTGTTTTATCGACTACCAAAAGCATTTGATTAAAAAGTAAACACAATAAACTCATAGAAATACTTATAGCCAGAGACACGTATAGACTTAAGGCTTATAGCTAATTTATATTGGAATCAGAAAGCAAAAGTGTTGGTGGATCAACAACTTACTGAAGAAATAGAAATTTTAAGAGGTGTTCGACAGGGATGTACCATTTCCCCCTTACTGTTTAATATTTCTTCAGAAGCAATATTCTCAGATGTTTCTGAGACTCCACATGTTGAGATTCAAGTAAATGAGGTACGTATCAACAACTTCCGATACGCAGACAATTCAGCTCTTTTGGCTGAAATAAGGGAAGAATTGGAAAGTTTATTAAATAAATTAAACTCCATGGGACTGAATTACGGCTTAGATATAAACAGCCAAAAGACTAAGTACATGGTGATAAGTAGGAATAAATTTCCATCCCTCGATATGTTTACGGGTACAGTCAAAATTAAAAGCATTAACACATATAAGAATTTGAGATGTATACTGCGTGACACTGGAGAGATCTCGGGAAATAGTAGCAGAATAGGGCAAGGAAGGTCAGCTTATGATAAAATGAAGAAACTACTAACATCTCACGACTTACCAATCGAATTACAGCTTCGATTAGTGAAACGTTAAATTTTTCGTATGGTCTAGAAGCCTGGACTTTAACTAAAGAGTAAAGTAGGAGAATGGATGTCTTTGAAATATGGATTTATATAAAAATATTGTGCATTTCGTGGACCATCAAAACGAAGAACGAAAAAGTACTCACCAAGATGGGAACAAAACTTCAATTAATGTTCTAATTTAAAAAGAGGAAGTTAAAATATCTGGGCCATGTAATGCGTAATAATAAAGACCATTTATTACGGTTAGCATTGGGAGAAACAATAAATGGCAAGAGATCAGCAGAAAAGCGACGAATATCGTGGTTGCTTAAGATAATGTATCGGAATGTCAAGCACAGATCTTTTCAGGGTGATAGCAACCAAGGTTAAAATTTCTATGTTAGTAACCAGCCTTCTGAGCGGATATGTCACGTTCACGTGGTACTACGTACGCACTACCATTAATAGCTCTAATCTATGCTGTTGCACCCAAGTACGTCTTTTGGTAGCTGAGTGCTACATTCATCAATCATCAGCACCATTACCTTTGTACAAAAGCAATATTGAGTTTTGTAACATTTTTAGGAACTCCAGGTCCAAAGGATTGAAATTCTGCCGCTGTACCTTTCCGCTTTACTCTGCATGGTCCAACCCTACATCCTGTTGCACCTACTTGGCTTGGAACCTTAAATACACTTGCATAGTATCTACTTGATATGATAGTTGAAACACATTGAGTAGGATTGACCTATACAACTCCAATGTACATGGACGTTCAGCTGCAATTCTGGTAGGATAGCAAGCTTATTTACTTAGCCAGTAGTTAGCCTCTAAGTCTGTTGCTTCTCTTGCACTTTGCCGCCCAGCACATACTACTCGCTAGAGACTTCTCCGTATCTTTACTTTCACTGCGTGCTAGTTACCGCACATTACGCCTCCCCCTCTCGCTAGGGACTCAAGAGAACGTCTTGTGCGTGGAGATCCTCTTGTTAACATTTTATGTGGGCCTCATCAGGAACTTATCTCTCTCAAGGCTAACGTATCTCTTTCTATCAAGAATGGCGTACACGCCGAATCAGTAAAGGGTTTACAGTACCTTTCCCCCCCGTTATAATTGCTGTGTCTCCTCATTATCGACTACCAGATCACGTATAAAATACAATCCACTCGCTCTGTGCGTGTCGAAACCAAAAGGCACTGGTTCTTTGAGATCATCCGCCAAATATGCGCTTTGGTCGCAACATAATTAAGATAAAAATTAGCCGTGTTAGGCGCAAATAGCCACTATTGCTGTGCGCCAAAAAAATTAACTTACTATTTGGATAATAATCCATCTCTTGCGGTACACCATTTGAGAATCACTGTTTAAATGTGTGTATTCAGCTTAACATAATGGCAAATATTTTGTTGTTTTATTGTTGGCAATAAATAACTAGATAAAAAAATTTGACATTCTTTCTGCAATTTCAACACGAAATAAAAGTTCTGTTCAATCTTCTATTACCTTTTTGAAATGTAATTGTAATTTATAGGCAAAGCAACAATCGCATTATTGTTGTTGAAATAATCAAGATCTTTTAGGTTATGTTATATAATGTTTCTTATCACTGCCACCAGATCGTGCTACATATGTGGTGCGACACATTCAAATTAAATTAACATCAAGAATAAATTAGCGGAAACTAATTGCAGTAAGAAACATAGATACGCGTGAAAGTTGATTGTATACTATCGGTTTTACGGGTTATAATACAGTAAAATGTAAATACAGGTTTTCTTTTACATTTCGACCTTACTCAAATAAAAACACAATCTTATCTGATTTCTTTCTTTCTTTCTTGCATGCTACATCTTATTTTGAAATCTTTGTGTAATTGAGGGTTGTTTAACAACGTCATGTATTTGAGTAGTTGCGGCTATTTTTTATACAAAGATTGTTTCTCTAAATATACAGTGTTTGGCCTCTGAACGGTTTTAGACTTTTATATTTCCGTACGTATTACTTACAATTACCCTTAATTAAAGGAAACAGTGTAATGTGTTACATTTGATATACATTAATGCCTGACGTAATAGAACGTTTCTTATTACCCTTAGGATTGATTAACACATATTTCTAATGTGTTTTTGCACGAAACTTGAAATTGCAAAAGTAATAATCTTTATATAGTTTATGACAAATTTTATAAAATTTTATACTCTTAAACGACTTGAAAGTAAAATAATTTTATTTACAAGTGTTTAAAAACTTTTATTTAAATACTTTTGCATTCTTACTCTTGAGTTATCCGTAGCTCGGATAGAAATAATAATAATAAAATAATAATGATAATAATAACTAGACGTTTCCTAAGTCTGCTGGTTTGAGATCGGAAACAGAAGGTTTTGTGTTTGCATGTCAGGATGGTGTTATACTTTGGCGTACAGGTCCCTTCAGGCCTGTACGGGACCTGCCAAATGGCGGAGTCCTCACTCTGTAGGATGTGCCACCATTATCCTGAAACCATTATGCATATTCTGTCTGCTTGTCCATTTCTTGCAGAGTCAAGTCACATCTCTTGATATAATGCTGTTCTTCGCATGCTCTACTACCATCTTAGACATGCCTATGGTACTGACCAAATAACGATTATACCTCAAGTCCATAAGTTTGGGCATAAAATCGATGGTGGAAAATTCGCAGTGTCGCCTTTACTGGACTTACAACTTCTCCTCCTCGAGGTTACTGACACCCACTAAGCCGGATATAATCCTCCTGGATATCAAGACCAAACAGATGTTTGTGATCAAATTATCAAATCCAGCTGAGAAGAATATTTTTCTCAAGAAGGAGGAAAAGAGGTTCAAGTATATGGATCTCTTGTCCGAGCTTAGAAATCTGTATCCAGGGTATAAAGTTTGGTATAAAGTTAGGCTAATAGTTGTTGGTATTAAAGCCTTCTACCGAAGGGAAATCGGGCCCATTCCCGCCTGCAGATCATCTGCCACCCCTCTGATCTGCAGGATGCAGAAATCAAGTGTTGCTCGGGTCACCCCGTATGGTGCAGCCACTGGATCTGGCGTAATCTCCAGGTCTGGATATCGCCAGGATTTGGGATGCAGCCGTGTGTATTTAGTTTCAATAGTTTCTAGTATGATGAAGTTCAAAATGTTACTGAAGTATACGACTAGTGAACGCTTATCAAGACCTGACAAACCCCAAATAATAATATCAAATAATCAAAAATATATAAACAACTTGATAGTACGACTTGAAAATAAAATATTTTTAATTATTTTTTTACTATGCTCTGAGCTACAGATAGGATAAAGCAAATATCCGAAAGTATTTAAATCGAAATAAAAGGCACTTTACTTTCAAGTCATTATAGAGAGTGCTATATGCAACCTTAAAGATATTAAAAAATGTTAAATTAAAGTTATTTCTGTTCAAATATTTCTTAAAAAGAATAATTGTGCCCTTACTATACTTGTAACATGTCGTGGGCTTACAGCGAAAAGAAAGCAAGCCAAATATTGACAAAGTTGAGAAAATCGAATTACAAATTCAGGTACTTCGCAAAAATGTTGTAAAAAATACTGTCAAGATAACTTTGTAGGACTTAAATTTTGCAGTTTATTAATGCCATTAAAGCAAGTACAATATAAAAATGTCAATGTAAATATGTCATTTGTTATGTTTTTTAGTTTTTAACCCAAAAATAGTACTCGGTTAATTTTGGTATATGGTATCTGATACACGTTATTAAAGATATTAAAATATATATATTTTAATATCTGGCATATATATATATATATATATATATATTTTGATATATGGTATATGAACTGCAATTGACATTCTATATATTTTTACTCAGCAAATTTCCCTTCTCGTCTGAATTCGAGCTTAAAATGGTATAAACTAACACATTTTCAAATTGGTGAAAATTAAGAAACACCAAAATGAGAATACTTTTGGAAAAGTTTCAAATTTCAAAATGTAAAGGTAAATGCATTATCAAATTAGATTTAACCATTCTTACGTGTTCTACTAAATATAATGATAATAACAAAAAATTTCAACGTTACGTGTTTTTAATAGCATTATATAATTTTCCTATATGCAATTATTCTAAAGAGTTTATTTTTAACTTGAAAGTTGTTTGACCTATCGTGTATAAGTAAAATTATTTATACTAGGGTTTTAGGCATTGTCAGATTTAGATAAGGTTGTAAATATACCCGGCTGCTAAACTGCTCTAAATATTTGACTATTTTATTAACAACAACAACAAATTAATCATTCTGTATGAATAGCTGAGAGACGCAAATATATTCAGAGCCATGCCACAGGCAATGGCCGGGGCAATCCGAGAACTGAATTATACAATCCCTGATGTGATAAATATAGGTAATCATAGAATTTCCATAACATAAACAATGTTACAACTATCTTATTAAAATGTTAAAACTGATTCATAATAGCATTTTATTTAACAAGAATATAATGTGGGCGATATTTCACGAGGACAAAATTTACCACACAAACCATAGGCGAGCACACTGGACGTAGTACTAGATTATTATATAGAGATGGACTAGGAATGACGAGAACTAGAAATTTATGGACCCGGGTATCCGCTACAATTACCCACTACCCGTTAATTACCCACTACCCGTTAATTACCCACTACCCGTTAATTATCCGTTACCCGTTAATTACCCGCTACCTCATAATATATAAAAATGAAAAGAAATTATAGCAAAATTGTGAATTGTGAATTTTCACACATTTCAGGGTTTTGTAGGTATTTAATAAGTGTAAGAAGCCAACAGAATGCTGGATGTCTAAAAATAATTTTTTGATAAATATTTTTTGAACATTTTTATTCGTTATTTGAGTACTAAGAGCTTCCATTTTTTTTTTTTAGATTAAATTTAAATAACAAGCCATCATTTAGCCATTAACTAAAAAATAATTAATTTCTCTCGTACGTTTCTGGCTCAAATTAATGTACATTACCTATATTTTTTTCAGATTTTTGGCCAAAATCGTTTTAAAAGAACAAATTTAAAAAAACAACTTTTCGTTCCTAAATCGACGTCTTAAGAGCTTCCTTCTGATACCACATAATAATTTTTTTCAATGACACAAACTCCAACAACATCAGCCTCTTTGGGAGATAGAGTAGGGGACAAAAGTTTTTTGGCATACATTTAGCGAAAATCTCATAAAACAATATTTATTTTTTCATTAAATACATATTTGTTTATATTTATTTCGTGATGTGGTTTTCGAACTCTTAGTATTTTTCCCATATGTGGGTCAAATAGTTATATAAGCATGCCAAATTTCAGCTTTCTATCTTAAGCCGTTTGGCTAAAATTTGTACCGTACAGACAGACAGACACAAGAGTGAATTTATTACGGAATACGCATACTTAATTACAACTACTGTAACCGAGAACACAATAGTCATAGATAAATAAATACTCAAAATACCTCACACAATTACCCGTTAATTATCCGCTACCCGTTAATTACCCGCTACTCGCTAATTATCCGCTACCCACTAGTAATCTGATACACGTTAATTACCCGCTACCTGCTTAATACTCGATTCCCGTTCATTGCCCGTTAGTTAACGGGCAATGGGTATTCAAATTCAGAACCGGGTACAACCTAAACGAGTCGGGTAACGGGTACCCGGTTACCCGTCGTCATTCCTAAGATGGACAGCCGTACAGAAATTTTCGAACTGCTTGAAAAGAATGCCAGGTTTCGTTAGAGACGAAAAACACAGAACAGGGAGCTGTGGCTAGAAAAAAAGGTAAACACACCTTTATTTTTCCTTACGACGTAACTCGTTCCTAAAAAAAAAAAATCCTGTGTCAGGCAAAATCCTCGATGACTACGGGAAGCACAAACTACAGAGTTTGCTGGGTATTGGTACGACGTACACAATAATAAATACCGATACGACACACACAATAACAAGCATAGAAGTCTGCTGACTACGTTTCAGCCTAAAAATTTTTGTCCGACGCCTTTTTTTTTTTTTTCTTTATTTTCGTTACAGTGAAAATTCTTCTGTTTCGAGAAAAATGGGTACTCATTGGGTTGTTTCTATCAACCGTTTTTCATAATACAAAAATTGGACGCAATTCGGACAGCCCAAAAGATGCGCAGATGACATAAAAGATTGACACAAATAAGGGAGGCTCTTGGTCTCAAATAGATATTCTTTATCTTATAGTGCCTATCCGTTCCGGATGTCGGATATCATAATGGCAATCTTCACATTGTTAACGACTACCCGGAAGAGCAGTGTAGTTGTCGCAGAGAACCATTCCTTCAATTTTTCAACCATGAAATACGTCTTCTGCTGGACCTCCCTTGCCGAGCACTTTTCCTTGCAGAAACAAAAGTTGCAAAAATCCATATGTCACTATTTTGCATAATATGGCCGAGATACTCAAGTTTTCGACGTTTAACCATGTAAATGATTTCTGCTTCCTTCTTGAGTTTCTCTAATACTATCTTGCTGTTAACATGGTCTTTCCAAGATATTCTGAAGATTTGGCGATATGTGTACATTTCAAAAGCCTGTCGTTTTTTACTAGAGGCTGCTGTTAATATTCATGTTTCCACACCATAGTACCAAGAAGTATACCAAGAATACATAACATCTCAGCAGTTTGGTGTTTATAATATAAATACCAAACTAAGGACAAACATATTATGCAAATTATGGCTACAGAATACTTTATTCATTTTGATGAAAGCTAATCTTGCTGCTTCAATGCAAATTGATATATGAGGGTTAAAAAGAAAGAAGAAAGTGTAAGAAGCGATACATTTAAATCTAAAAAATTATCTAGAACTTTTAAGATTGGAAATGACATCCTAAAATTTCTCCTTTAATTAAACCTAATGGTAACGTCATTCAGAACAACACACAAGGCAAACGATTATCGGTGATAGTGATAAATAACTTAACTGTAGCTAATAATTGAACATAACTAATGTTGTCAAATATTTATAAATAGCAAAATCCTTCGACATTCGATAATCTCAATCACTTTCCCCTACAGGAAGTAGAACATCTAATAAAGATTAATATTTTTATATAGAGAGAATATGGGTCGGCCCCTATCTAAATGACAATTTTATCCTCTCACAAGACATAATAAAAGGGTTAAGAAATAACCTTTTAACGGCTAAATAAAATAATCAGGATAATCCCATTTAATCTTCTTATAATAACAATGTATTCTTATCAAATCCCCTTCTATTCATTATTGAAGATTGCAATTTATTCACGAATCTTAATTTATAATCAATTTTTATCCATTTTGCTGTTGTCTAAACATCCATTGCTTTCACCAGATTATGTAATTTAATATTTATTTTATATCTTATTCAAGGACTACATTGATTGTCATTCTTAGGGTCTTGTAGGTATAACAAAAAAATTCTTATACCGTCACTCATGTGTACAACGAGTTCTTAAGCTAGAGAGTTCAAATTTACCATATAAAGATTTTGAGCCACTTGGATGCAAAATAGTGGCATCTCGAAAAACACTGCATGAAATATTCAAATAGATATACTGCGTGCCAGTGAAAATGTAACACCAAGTAAATTTCAATATTTTACTAATTTTTATACGATAAATTTGTTACTAGTGGTTTCTAGTGGCTTTTGAGAAATTCTAAACAAAATGCAACTTGTTTGTTATTACTATAATTAGGTATAAGCTTTATTGCTGTTATTGCCTTCGAAATATTATTTTAATATGCCTTGCATAGGCAGACACGATAATTTTCGCAAAGTGAATTTGAAAGACGGCAAAATTTAGGGATACGAGAAGCTAGAATGGCCCTTCAGGAAATTGCTAATAGGGTTGGTAGAAACACATTCACCGTAACTCGATGTTGAACAACTGGACCAAAGGGCAGAGACACCAACGTCGTAGAAGTACCAGAGCTGGTCGCATCACTAATGACGTTTCCTAACAATAAATGCTCTAAAGAATCGATACTACCTCTAGCTCAATTGGAAACGAATGGTTGAAACGTGCCTTATTGTGCCATTAACACAAAAACCTAGAGAATCAAGACTATGGTGGTCCCAGGAACGTATCATGTGGGACCAGTAATTGAATCGGGTTGTATTTAGCGACGTGTCCCGATTTAGTGGGATCTCGATGGATATAGAAGGATCCACCAAAGTAATGGAGAAAGGCGGAATGTTCAATATTGTATGGAACGCCCGACAGCGATTATTTGAGAACTGGTTCGATGTGCTAGAGCGTATAAAAGCAAATTCTTTCTTATATTGCTAGAAGAAAACATAAATCCTCAACGCTACAATCGCAAAATCTTGGAATTTTTTATGGTGAAAAATCTTCAGAAACTAAATTGCCATAAAAGATAAAGCCAGACCCCATACTAAAACTCTCATTACAAGGTTTCTTTTTGAAATTGATGTCACAGTTCTTCCATGGCTAGCAAGGCCCGTGAATTGCCCATTTGCCAATTCGCCAATTGCCCGTGAATTGCCCAAGCCCATCGAACATGTATACATAGACCACCTATTTCCAAGCATGCCTTGCAGAGTAAAGACGTAATTTACGAGGAGCTCCGGCTCATTATTGAATTTGTGGGCAATATACGTTTCTAAACATCATGATATTATAATCATTTTATACTCTATATGAACCCAATTTATAACCTAAAATCATTAAAATATATTTATTTGAACTTGGTTTTGCATTTACAATGGCACGCAGTAAATGTATTGTTGAAGATTAGTAAAAGAATATATTTTTATATGTGTGTAATCATATAAAAGGTTTTAACTTAAATTAACAAACAATAAAGTTTTAAAAATCTTTCTATATTTCACATTTATTGCCAAAGAAGTGCTAAAAAGTATGAGGAATTTTCATAGGAGCCTGTTAAAAAAAATTATACAATAGTGTGAAAAAATTATCATCATCATCATCAGCAGCAGCAACATCGTCATTATTATTATTATTGTTGGGGTTTCTCAGGTCTTGACAAGCGTCCACTAATCTCAAACTTCAGCAACATTTTGAGCCACGTCATACTAGAGACTAGTGGAGCTAAATATACACGACTGCATCCCAAACCCTGGCGATATGCAGCCGCGGAAATTACGCCAGATCCAGTGCCCGCACAATGCGGAGCGACCCGAGCAGCACTGCTTTCTGCATCCTGCAGATCAAAGAGTTGGCAGAAGATCTACAGGCGGGAATGGACTCGATTTCCCTTCGATAGGAGGCTTTCATGCCACCCAAAACACCAACTATCAGGACTACAAGCTTA